>JAGWCC010000352.1:0-498441 GCA_022651775.1 Drusus annulatus | reverse complement strand
ACTAACTCTATGATGGAAATTCAATGATGTAATGAGATTCTAACTGTAGTGATCGGTTTATGTTAAAAACAGTAGAGTAACTTCCTAAATATTTGATATTGATTTCATCCGTTTTTAATTAAAGCTTCCAAACGATCTCTTTCCAATCACCATCCAAAAAGAAAACAGCCTTCCGAAGCGATAACGGAACTACACTTAACGAAGATAATCTAGGCTTTAATCCGACTTAATGGGGCCGAAATTTGAGTTTTCCGACCATTCGAAAGTTTTCCTTTCAAACTGCGAACAAATAGTCCGGTGGTATGATCTACCTACAAGGTGTTTGGGTAACGAAGCAAAAAAAGGGAGAAGTTAAAATAGTATGTATAAAGGCAGAAGGAAGCGGAGGATATACTAAGCATAGTCTTGGCGAGAAATCATTTAAAATAATTACGTTACTTGAAATGATAATCAATGGATTTTGAAAGTTTTTTTTCCAAAACATGTACGTATTGGATAATCACACGAGGAAAATAGTTTTTTTAAATCCAGGACCAAACTAAAAAATGTGAAGATCTCTAGTAGATAACACTACCATGTTAGTAAATAAATCAGAATTCAACACAGGTGTTTTGAGATACTCTAGGTAGGTCGGTAACTTAAAGCAGTCGCCCGTTAAATATTATAATTAATGAAAATGCAATTAAAACTTCGTATAAGACTAAAGATTTTATTTTAATTTTTGTGACATACCGGTTTCCCTAATTTAATTTTGTACCCTGATGATGCATAGGCTAAGCGATTGTCACCGTCATTTTTTGAAGTACAAGTAGCCATAAGAAGAATAATATTGACACGTACATTAAATGAAGGCATTTTTTTAACGTTTATAATTTTATATAAATATAATGAAAATGAAATAATAACTTTGTTTAAAATCACAGATTATATATAAATTAATATATTATTATTATTAATAATTTTCATTAAATATGTCACACCACAAACTGATTGCTTTCAACGAAAATATAATAAACTTTGACATGAAGCACTCACTTTGTGGAAAGACATAATTAAATTTTAATAAAAGTAACTTTGTTTTGACACCACTTTATTAGATACATATACCAACCGGTTTCGGCTCTACCTGAACCTTCTTCAGGACTAAAAAAATATGTATTAATACATATTTGTTTATAATATTTATACATTACATATTTGTTCAGCCCTGAGGAGTAGTATTCAGGTAGAGCCGAAACCGGTTGGTATATGTATCTAATAAAGTGGTGTCAAAAGAAAGTTAACTTTTATTTAAAATTTGAAAATATAATATGATAATTGATTAAACAACAATTTCACCCACTTTTACACTTAACACCACTTTTTCAGAGGGGGTTGATATTCTTTATTATTATTGAACTCTGTCGATGGCTGTCTATTACCAATAATAACATCTCTTCTTATCTTATTCCCCTTGTCCTATACGGGTCGGGGACCCATTGTTCTGGTCCTGCGCTATTTCAGCGGCCTCCATCCTATGCGGTTCTACCCACTCCTCACACCGCCTCTGGAGTTGTTTTCTCCAGCTTTGTCCGGAAAGGTTAACTGAACGTCAACCCTCTCGATAAATATGTACAGATGTGTAAATTTTAACAGTCGTTTCTACTACCGCTCACCAAACACTCTGTATAACATTGCTGGTTCAGTATCGGCTTTTACCTGAAAGGACCTGATTAGGAGGAAACTGCCTATAAAGTCCTTGTGAGGAGGCCATATTGATAAGGCTGTGTCTACGACCGTCCCCTGTGTTAACGAGCCCCTAAACAACCCGAATCGTATGCTAATGGTTAGGGAGCACGCCTGTCCTACATTTTGCCCACGATTCGCCGCCATCTGGGCCACTTATGTTCCACGTTTCCCCACATGCGCCACTCTGATGTAAAATACCGATAAACTTTGATTTACTCAAATGTGTGACGGAACTGACGCACCTTGATAAAGCCTTCTTATTTCAACGGAAACTCAACACTTACTAAGCGCAGTTATCTTTTTCGTAAGTAGGTTGTGTTATTTAGTAATGGCCCTGAAAACTTTTGTAATTTGGTAGTTGCGATTATGTAGCCTATTTTATTAGGGGCATTTTGATAAGTTCCGCGTGTAAAAATACAAACGTATCTAAATATTATACGAAGCTATACGGTAAATACAAACATTTGCATTAAATATTATGTAAGGCAAATTAGTAGCTATTCACGGGAATATGGAAATATTAAATTATATCTGTGGTGAAATACTGGGTACGCTGATGAAACTTGGTGAAAAACGAAGCGACTGTATCATTTAATTTATTATTTCAAACCAAAATTTGATAGATGTAATATATTATCTAAAATTACAATTAACTTTTAAAACTTTTATACTTATCATATTAGATATATTTATTATTGAAATAATATCAATAATCTTCAATGTAAAACGTTTCATATAAACAGAAAAAAAACAGAAAATAAAAGAAATAACGGTCGCGACCGAGACTCGAACTCGGACCTCTAATCTATCTAAATCAAGTATCTTTTCTGTGTAAAAGTGTATCTTAATATTTAAAATAAGAAAAGTATTTATTTATTTGGTTGCTATACGGCCGGGCAGAAGAGATAGTTAAATTACACTCAAATAAAGTAGTGTATAGAGTACTCAGTATATATCTATACAATACTATTGTTTTAATATCTAGAATCCAAAATGCTTACCAACTTAGAATAACGGTATCGATCTTCAAAATTTTCAAAATATAAATAGTTTCTTGACCGGTTACTAGCTGAGTGGATTTGCGTCGGACTTTCATCCAGGCATCGTGGGTTCAATTCCTTTGCTAGCTAAGTTCTCCACCATTTCACAAAAAACATCTTTCGCTTATCATAATGGTAGTCGAAGTTTTTCAAATATTGTCAGGTTATTCGTAACCCGGAAATGTTTGTCTTTTCTTTTTTAAATCAGAAGAAAAAAAAGCACTTAACTGATAACTTAAAAAAAACAGGACACGGGACATTATTAAACATAAACAACCTAACGACTTACATAAAACTTTTATTTTTTATATTTTTTATTAACTTTTTGTTTCTTACATTACCTACCTCACTAGGTCATTAGAACCTGTTCTGAGGTAAACCTGTTAAAAGTGGTACTGAAAAATTCACGTCAATATGTCGTTCTCAGACGTGCGTACTGGGCATTGTTGGAGGTATCATCTGCCAGCACTTTTACCGTAGGTGATGTGATAATACGAACACGCAAATTAGTACAATGCCGAGAGTGGCATTTGAACCCACCCAATAAATGATAGATCTTTTAAGACGATGGGCCACCGATCTTATAAGAGAAAAGCTGTTGAATTTTGTATAGTTAAGTGGAAGTAATTAAATACTTTCGATGAGATTAGATTCTAAGCTAGCAGAGGATTATACCCGCAATGCCTAGGTGGAAACTTTTTGAATCACTTGACAACTAAATCTCCTAGTCACGTTCATTTAGGTTTACAGGAGAGCAAAAAAACGGATATATCTATGATTTGAAAATATATATTCAATCAAATTACCTTCGACTGAAAAACCGCTAAGAGGCATGCCTAACTAATGGTGGATTTGAATAAATGTAACATCGGAAGTGCAGCTAGATCTCTACATAGAGTTTTTTTTTTGCACCTGGACGAAAATTTAAATAGTGCTACAATTACGTGATCATTGTATTTTTTTATTCACAAATTTTGTTATCTCTAATGCTTTAATCAAAATGTGTGCTTTATTTAAAGGCTCAGCGGACGCTAAATAAATAATGCACTAATTATGTTGTTATTATGTTGAATTTGAGATAATTTTATATTCTCCGAATTATATACCCAAAAGGAGTTTTGTGTTTAAACGTCTTATGTCTCCGATGTACAGAACTATATTTGCATTTACAAAAGGTTTAAGTCCCTGTGTTTCTTTTAATAATGCCTTCGTGGGAAAGCTCCGCCCTTTTTACACATACGCCTTCTTAATAGGGGTGTTTTCCGGCTGATTGGCGCCTACTTTACTGCTTTTATCGCCGCGGATGGCGCGGGGGGCGAAAGCCTTCGGTTAGGCATTTCTATGGCCGATATTTTTATGTCCCCAGTAATGGTAAGCCCCGGCAGATAGGGCCGGTCCAATGTAGGTTTTACAACGCCTGGTTTATTTCCACGGGCGGTGTTATCCCGCCAGTGCAGGACTGAGGTACGCTAAAGCCCATTTAAAAAAATAAGTAGCTTATTTAAAAGATATCCTTTGGAAAGTGCACAAAGAAACCACTGACACTCGAAGTCACCAAAAGGAAACCACAATGGTTTTCAAAATGCTGCGGTGGTGAAGAATCATCAGGACGCTATGTACAGTCAGGCTTAGCAATATGCAGTTGCAAAATTTGCCAAAATCGAGTTTGACATGTTTTTCCATAGATAAAAACGAAATTTATATCTGCTGAAAACATCCAAGCTCCAAAAGCAATAGATATTTGGTAAATATTTTTTTACTAACGCACATTGCAGATATTGGACTTAAATTGAAGTTTTAAAACATTTTTAAATGTAGGATATCATAAGAAATACATATTTTTTAAGAAACACATTTAAAGATTATAAATTACTTATTTATAATAATGCTCATAAATAATTTAAAAAAACACTGATATTCACTTAAATGCCGATCATACATACTAATGCTTTTTTATCGTCATATTTTCAAACTCCTTTTTCTCAGTTTCATCTTTTTGAGGTTGGATGCTTCCTGCATAACTGCGTCCAATTATACCTACCTCCACAAAGAGTTTGATTTCTAAAACATGCTTTTTACCGTTGTCAATATTTTTAGCGAAAGAGAATACGACTTTAATATATAGGTGAACCCAAACACCGACGAAACCGGGTGGTAAAACCATTACAACATTAGAAAACTTTTATTATGGATCGTAAAAGTAAGCCTATATTAATTTAGCTACACTATGATAATTTTTATAAAAATCATTATTGTTAAAAAAAAAACCCTCATAGGGAACTATTTGAAGATAAGCATTATTTATTTAAATGTACAATAATTACTTAAAGTGGAAGAACAAAAAAAATCCACTAATCAAATATTTATACCTGTCACATTACTAGCAGTTTTAGATTTCTTTGCCCCAAGTCTTAGTGTATAATGCGGATACCTATAGATAATGTATTTCTGGGTTTTCTACCTGGATGACATGTTGGCAAGCATGCTCGAATCCAGTTAATAACATAATCAGCTACCACTTCAAAGATATTCGGGAGTTTACACTACTTCCATATGTTTTTTTTTAGCGGGTAGTACAGTTAGCTCCTATTCATGATATATTCAAACGCGTTTATTGTTACAATTCACGGCAGCGTTGTGAAATTCAGGGCGCCTGTCAATATAATAATAAACGGTTACAATACATTTGCATAATATCCCTGTAATAAGAACATAATATAATAATAATATTTTTTGACCGGTCGGTAGCTGAGTGGACAAACGCGTCGTATTCCCACCCAAGCGTCGTGCGTTCAATTCCTCTGTTGACTAAGTCCTCCATCATTGCACAAGTTACATCTTCCGCTTCTTATGATGGCAGTAGGAGTTTTTCAAATATTTTCAGGTTATTCGTAACCTGGGAATGCTTGTCTTTCTTTAAAAAAAAATGTTAACCTTATCGTACAGAAGATTTGCAACCGACGTTGTTGTGCAACGACATACGTTAACATTTTTGTAAAATTTCACAATACCAGCTATAAATTAGAGCTATTAAAAAAAAAACTCTTTTTTATTGACTTTCTAATTTAAAACACTAGTTAGTTAAAACATATGAGGGGTATTTGAATAAGCCCTAGCTAGTTAGAGGATTACGAAAAAATCCATAGAAGAAAAAAAAAAAGAAGGTCAAAGAAAAGTTTTTTTAATCCATAGGGAAATGTATAAATATGTAATACGACGGTAACTCTGGCGTGTCATCTTGGGATCGCAAGGAAGTAACGGAAAGGTTAACGCCGCAATTTAGAGAAAGTGTGCTAAGATCAGATTTATTTCATAGTCCTATCCGCCTCTGTACTCGCGCCCCAATCTCTCCTTGTTCAATGCGAGTGATTCTGCTTTTTCCTTGTCCGAGGAAGGGTTTTAGGTTTAAGGGCCTGTCATACGGTTTTACAAGTAATTCGGGGGTAGCCATTAAACTCTTGAGATATTTCAGCTATCGCTGAAAGGCTTGTTATGTTTTCGCATTATACCTACGACATATCTGCGGAACGACTGCGAAGAAATCGGTTATTCCCCTATTCCGAGTTTATCTGAAAGTACTTAACAATTTTGTCATCTCTTTCGAAAGCATTTGATTCGGAAGGATTTACACTTATTCAATAGGAATTAATCGTTGTACTAAAATATACAAACATAATATTGTTAGAGCAGTGATTTTAATAATTTGTACATCTTGCAACTATTCTCCAAACATTAAAATCCTCTCAGTTTACATAAAAAAGCCGCAAAATCTAAAAAAAGTTAAAACTATAAACATATTATACAAATAAATATTGTGTACCTACTATGGAACAAAACTTCATAGTAAAATTTTATCTTATTATAACTTGAAAATCTTACAAAATAAAAAAAATTCTTAAAAAAGAATACCCATGAACATTTAAGGATTTCGAGCGCGTCTCTAAATTCCAGCAAATATAAGACATAAACGAAAAAAATATATATTTGAACCAGGTACCCATATAATTTTTTTCCAATTCTGAGATCCATCAGCGAACTTTTTTCTCCCAATTAATAATTTTCTAATAGAATTCATTCTACGAAAACTTATAATCAAATCATCCATTGTATATAACTATAAATAAAACACATAAACTTTGTTTATAACCACTTTATTATTTAATTTTACGTCTACCGGTTTCGAAAGTACCCTTTCATCATCAGGACAATATTAAAATTTTAATATTGTCCTGATGATGAAAGGGTACTTTCAAAACAGGTAGCCGTAATATTAAATAATAAAGTAGTCATAAACAAAGTTTATGTGTTTTATTTATAAATATGGCAAGCCACAAAGTAAATGCTTTTTACAAATATGTTATATAACTATGTTTATTATGTAATTTCAGAAGGAAGTAGCGAACAACCGTAATACAGAACTCACCAACATGGGCATCAGGGCCCCCAACACCATCCCGGGTCTGAGGCACCACTACCCTCACAACTTCCCGGGCAATCATAGGTAATTAATAAATATAATACATATATCTAAACCTGCATAGTCAAACATCACAAAAAAGAAATCGGTTGAAAACTATAGGAACATTCACGAAGATAGGAAAAAAAAATACTTTGAAATGCTACACAACTCTTTCACTTCTTTAAACATGCATGCATCGTTTCATTCATACTCTTACACTAAAGTATTTGATCCCGCCATATATTTACTTCTTTGTGAGCATTCATTCACCAGTATTTAAATAAATATTAAAATAACCAAAAAATACCTTATTTTTAAAGCAGAATATCGGTTATTTTTTGTAAAGTAGTAAACACTGATTGCTTTGTTTGAAAGCTAAAAAAAATATATGTCGAAAATAAAACATCATTTTATTTTGTATATATATATATTTAAAAAAAAAAAGATAAACATTCCTGGGTTACGAATAACCTGACAATATTTGAAAAACTCCTACTAGCATCATAATTAGTGGAAAATATTGCTTGGACAATGATTGAGGACTTAGTGGGCAGATGAATTGAATCCACGAAGCCCGGGTGAGAATCCGTCAGCTACCGACCTGTCAAAAGTCATTAAGGTTGAGATGTTTCAAATTTTCGTTTCATTTCAACGATTTTCAGTTCGATTCAGTTTTTGAGTATATCACGATTAGTTGAAAAGCATAACGGTTATGTTGGTATGTTCGTCAGTTGATTACAATTTGTTCAAAAGCGGGAACTGGCCTAGAATCAACTTTTAACGGGGACCTTTACAATGTTAAAAAATAAAACAAAGTAGTACTAATGTGACGAAAGTTTGAACACTTCAACCAAAGTAATTTTGATTGTTCTTCATCTTATATCTACCCAAGTTTCCTTAACATGTTTTGTATAAAAATACATGTTATGAATTTAGAAAAAAAAGAAAAATTAAAATTAAATATTTTATTCTATAACTTGTATGTGAACTAACTATCTTACCTGAAACCATATATTTCTCAATTTCAGCCTAAAAACCACCAACCTAAAGGGGGACATCCAAGAGTCCACCTCCCCCAGCAGCTCGGAGGAGTCCAACAGCCCCACGGAACTCAACTCCTACAAGCGGCTGGCGGACAAGCCCCCGCTGATGAAGAGGCTCGCGCTGGGGCTGTCGGGGGCCCTGATGCTGCAGGCTGCGCACACGGAGGATAGCACTCCTCTGGTGCCGGACACCCCTACTAGGTGAGGATTAATGATGATTAATTGATATTCTAATTGAAATGATACTGTTGCACCATGATTTATAAAAAAAAATAGTTGTAATTTTCCTTTAATTTAAACTAAGTAGCATTATGTTGGTTCATCAGCCTTAAAAATATAAAATAAAATGTCTCTCCTGGTGTGCTCCACTGTAACTCAAAAATAAAATTCATAAAGTTCTTAATATGATCAAATCTCGGTGAACATTCATGATTGATTATTTGAAATAAACATATTTATAATTTTACTTAATAAAAAAAGCTTCATTTTAGCATTGCTGTGGGTGTGTACTGGAAAACAACGAATAAATAAAATATTGCAACATCATGTATTTTTTTAAATTTCCTAAGTGATTCTTTAACTCATTAAGTTTTGGTTCTTGAGTCTTTGAAACCATCAACCCGATGCCTCAGAAGGAATGAAATGTTGTCGATGAATGATTTTTTTACCAATTAAAACAAATATTCACAGCTTCTTTAAGGAATATAAAAACAATAACATTTTCACAAACTAAATTTGAAGATGCAAAATCACTGTACAATAGAGGTCATTTTTTTGAGAACCTCTTTTTCATCCTCTCTTGGAAGAAGCATACCCCTGGTTCAATGTCACACTTTACCTCACTACAAAATGTGTCAAAAATTAAATTCTGAATTAGTAATACTGATCTGACCATTGTGTTTTCCTTATTTCAGTCCACTACACAAGCCAGTGACTCTGAATGGAGGTTACGTGAACGAGGCCATCTCAGACTCTGACATAAAGTCTGCCATGATGAAGGACGTCTCTAGAAACAACTCTTTGATGCTGGAAGAGACCATACAGAAGACTTCCATCCAAGTGAAACGTATTCACATAGATAACGTTAATTTAAATAATGCGTCGCCCTGCATCGATAAAACGGCCGCCTCGCACCACTTTGATAATGACCTGCTAAAGATCAATAATAACAAAAGAAATAGGTGAGAATAACTATTCTTTTTTCATCAACTTCATATTGTGAAAATTTCTATGCATTTAGAATCTACTTAATAATTTTGTTACAATACTAAAACCCGAGCCTCATCTAAATTTAGAGTGAATCTCAGTACATAACTACTCATACTAATGTTCACAAAGAGCTATGCCGTGCTTGGTGTCTCCTCGCAAAAGAGAAAGGCTTTTTTTTTATATGAATACCGCACAAGAGTCTCAACTGCTCCCAACCGTCTAGAGCCGTGAGACTATGGCATCCCTAAATAGGGTATGTTGTGAGGCTGAAGGAAGTGGGAAGGGGAAGGAGATTGGGAAGAGGAAGGTTGGGATGTACCTGGCTATTCAGATCTGGTCACCAAACACGGCCAAAGCCATTTCAAGCAACTTTTCGATTCTGAATGGTGGTCTTTCACCAGGGCGACACTTAGAGTATCTACCACTCTGGAACGTGCCGCAAATATAGTTTTATTATTTTCATATTAATTAAATGTGTTATGACACATAATTAAATAAAAGTTATTGGCGCACGCCGGGTTTGAACCCGCGACCTTTGGATTCGTAGTCGACCGTCTTACCACTCGACCATGGAGGCCGTCAAATCAAAACAAAAGCAGTCGACACTACTGTCACAACCTTTACACTCTGGGATTATGTTGGGCAAGTGGGAATTGTATAGGGTAGGGGTATTAGAGGTTCATGGAACATTATATTCAAATATGATGGCAATATTGGCAAGAAAAGGTCTAACATAGAGGTATCCGAAGATGAAATGGGCCATTAAATCATATGGGCGGCATTGAGTAGGTAAAAGCTACCGAGGTTTGTCAATTTTAATTGAGGTATAAGTCTTTTGCAAAGCAAAGTTGTTTGAGGCATCTCGTGAAGAAGAATAAGACATATTTAGAACCTTATATAATAACTTTTCCTGTACCCTGTGAAATTTTCTTCCAGGATATTGAGAATTCCCAGTTCCAGCAGTTCATCGTGTGGAGGGAGTGGCTCTCCCCCTCTCCTGCCCGCCCGTAGTGACTCCCTGAGCAGTCGGGAAGAGGCAGAACTGAGGCTTGCTCCCTGGTTCCAAGCTGGCATTCCGAGAGAGGTAATATTCCTTTGATATTACGTCAATTCTTTTAGTTCAATCCTTTAAATTTTTTAAGAACCCCCAAAAAAACAACATTCAACCTTTGCAACAAAATTTTGATTTCGTCTATTCTAAGTGAAAAAATTAAATATGGTAATTTCATTTTGACTGTGTTGTACCTAAACCAATTTTACTAGTATTGGACACAACAGTTCCTTCATCCTTATCAATCATAAATCTTTGGAAGTATAAATCTGTGTGCAAAGTACACAAAGTCACCCTTACTTCGATTCATCGTTTACACAGCTGGGACAAAAAGTCCTCATATTATACTCCATTAAAAAATGATTGAATAATGATAATTTACCTGCTGCATGTCACTAAAATGTTGATGTTTGAAAAGTGATGGGACACTGGCCAGACTTAACAGAGAGACAGGTTCCTGAAGAATGGCCACTATCTTACTCTTGAGCCAGTGTTAGGACTCAATGGATTAAAATCATTTTTGTAAACTTAGTTGAATTCAAACGAGTACCTATAGACTCTTAGACAGATCTACATAATCCTTGTCTCACTCCTATAATTGAGTTACATATTATGCCACAGCTATATCAATATCTAATATTTTTTGCATATAAGTTGAGCCAGTACTGAAGTTATTAAGTTATATTAAATAAAAGAATACTTTGTTTTAAAACCACAGAATTTATTATGATTAAGGCCAACCGGTTTCGCTTGGATCAAGCTTCGTCAGGTCATCATAATAAGGTAAACAAAGTTTATTTAAAATGATTTTTACGAAAAAATTGTTAAGTTATGGTTATATTTCTTTGAATTCATTATTATCTTCATTGAACCTTATGGCCAGTAATAGAGTATTTAAGTTTCATGTACTATTTGTAATATAGGTAGTCAAAATGATTTTAGTATTTCCTGGTTTGTTATTTTTCCTTCCATGATTTTTTGCTAGTAGGTAAGTAATTGTTTTGATATATATTTTTTTGACACCACAGATAGCTTTGGAAGTATTGGGAAACCAACCAATAGGTGCCTTCATGGTTCGCGAGAGCACGACTAAGTCTGGTTGCTTCGCTCTTTCCCTCAGAGTGCCGAGGGACTTCCAGCCCAGTGGAATAGCGCATTATCTCATTCTTCACACAAGTAAAGGATATAAAATTAAGGTTTGAAGATTATTTGCTATTTATTAACACATTATACTCGTACATGAATAAAATCCATTTTACTATAAAAGAAGCAATCATCTTTCGTACCTTAGAACTGTGGGAACGCCAATAATATAATATTTATTTTTGTAATTATATTTTCGGACTGATTTACTAATAGCGCCATCTGTTGAAAACAAAAGTATCTACTTTGTGCAATGTGATGGTGTTTTTCCTCACAAATGTTTTTAAAAGCTTTGAATTTTAAACCACAGATGGCAAAGTAATATATTTTAAATAATTGGTCCTAAAACAACCAAAAACTGTAACACTGTTCCTCTCTTTATCATTGTATTTATTTTTCAGGGTTTCACCAAGGAGTTCACTTCTCTGACAGCCCTCATCACCCACCACAGCGTAATGCCGGAGCTTCTACCTTGTCCCCTGTCTCTCTCACGGTATAATCCCAGCTTTTCCAAAACGGACTCCAGCAGAGACTTCGAAGACATTGACACCGATCCAGACTATAACACGTTAGCTGATTTTCGTAAAATGATGGCAGACTTGAATGTGTGATTATTTTGTGAACAAACTTTTGTAAAGTGATTGCAAAAAAATCAGAGTGAGAACTTAGTTTAAAATAAGTAATGTGAAAAGTTATAATGAACAATGAATGAAATTTGATAATTTTCAATGTGGTTTCATAAGTTGTATTTTGTGGTAGCACATGATTAATTTATAGTTTTAGATACACCAAAAATTCAAGGATTTTCACTAGAATTACATTAATTATATTATTGATATCCTCAGCGCAGAAGTGTTTCCTGATAATATTTTTTTTAAATTTAAAAGTTTATACTATATTTTCCAATCGAGTCATAGATTAAAGTACATGAAGTTATAATTTAGGCATTCATAGTTCTTTTCCAGCATTTTGAGATGAGAAAGCTTACATAATGTTTCCTTTGAAAAACTTTACTTTTTTTCTTGCTTTAACAACAGTTAGTTCATTATGTTAACTGTTAAAAGACAGATAATATTTAAAAATATATATCAAAGACAAATATAATATTGAAAATTTTATTTAAAAGAATACACATGCTTCTACAATGTGATCTTTTTTTATTTTGAATTTTCATGGTAAGTAAGGAAATGTGTTTAAAAGTTCTTAATCCTAGCTCACACACTACCAACTGCAGTGAAACTCAAGGTAGTGATAATTTTATTGGACTGCTTCTGTAGTCGACAGAAAACTAGGGGCAAATCAACTATACTGTGTGCGCAATGCAGAACGGAATGAGTAAAAAAAAACAAGTTTTGAGTTAAGTATGTAGAATTGTTACTTGGATACATATCTATTAAGGAAAAATGAGATGTGTCAGAAACTAAAATAATGTGCTATTATTTAAAAAAAAGGGCATTTGACATATGGCATGATTACATACAAAAAACGAAATTCCTAAATCTGGTTTTGACTCTCCTGAACATCTGCGTATATTGACTTTATTCCGTTCTTCCTTGCGTACACAACATTAATTCTGGTAAAAAAAAAAAATTGATTTTTTTCATTTATTTCCTAATTGCTAATTTATGACTGCGCTGCTTTGTTCAAATTAAATTGTACAGATTTGTTAACTTTAAATCATTATTTTAAATTCCATTAAACAAACAAAAGATAATTTTTTTTTAAATTATTAATCTTTGCCTTCACTACAATAAACCACAATTTTAAATGTATTTAAAAATGTTGTTTTGTTTATTATGCATTGCTACGTTTTTTTTCATTAATTACCTGTTCATTGGAATCACATTTGAAGTATACCCCATTTTGTTGATTTGCTTGGTGCATACATATTTCAATAAATCAAGAAATATAATGTTATATCAATTGTTATCTTTCATATTATAATAGTTCACAGCATTCATGCAGAATGTTTTTCATTTAATTTTTGAACTCATAAATGACTTTTTAAATCTGTTTATTTTTATCAAAGGTAATAAATGTGTAATCTTAAATAAATAAAAAATAAAAAACAGAGAGAGGCCTTTTAAAAGTAAAAAAAAAATAATTTATCAGATCTCTAAATAAATCTCCTAAAATTATTTATTGAATAATTAGCTAGCTCACATGAGAATGTTTACAATAACATCATTAGCTGCAGTAAGTACCTTCGTAAATATTTTCGTGCATATAATTACATAAATATTCTGTATATTAATCACATATCTTTATTACAAGGATCATTGCTTATTATTATTAAATTTCTTGGTGCAAATTTATTTCGATTCAAAAATCATATTTTTCAATCATTGATAGAACTGTGAGCTGTTCAAGCATAAATATATGCTTTACGGATCAGATTTTATTGACTGTGTGACATTTTAGTGTACAACGCAGAACATATCATTCATTTTATAATAGTCTAATCAATAATCATGCTTTCATTAATTCGAGATTTTCTTATGAGACTAAAACCTGCAAAACTTTGTAAATTTCAAGTCATTAATATCTAACGTAAGTGCTGCCTATTTAATTAATATTAGATTAGTATAGCTAAAAACATATTATTTTATCTATTTAAAGAAAAAAAAAGAATGTGTGATTATGAATTGTAAAACATAAGTCATTAAATAATATTTAACACAAGATTTAATGTTGTAACATAGATATTTTTTAAAGAATTAATTATTTTATTTTATTTGGTATCATGTTATTTAGTGAATGTAATTTATAATATTTATATGGAATACTTAATAAATTAATGAAATTTATTTGTCATTGTTATGTTTTTTTGAAAAATATTTTGGAAATATGTTTTTAGGTAAAAGTGCACAATGTACTAATATTATGTAGTTCTGCCCAAATGGTTTTTTGCGTTTATTTCAACCAACAACTAGTTTAACTAAGAATTTCTTCAAATATTTAAAAAAAAAACGTGAACGAATCTTTTGAAAACTTCATTTTTATTTTGAATGAGTCCCATGAATGAGACACCCCATTATTTTATGGACAAAAAAAACAAAACAGAAAGCCAGACAGTAGTGGAACCATTTCCTTAAGGCCGATATTCTTCATAATGCTGTGACGCCGATAATTATGTTTGTTAAATATGTAAAAATTTTGGGGAAGTAAAACAATTTTTTAATAAAAAAATCTTTATTTACACAATGCCTTTGATGTGCATAATTGTACACAGTAAATAAACAATGATATTTTAAGCAGTTCTATAAATTCGACAATTATTATTTTAAATGATATACACATACAGGAGCGTAAACTTAGCATTTGTCTATATGTATATTTATTTACAAGTCTTTAATTATTCAAGAATGTTGATGCAAACCAAAATGATAATGGTCTATTATAATGTCTTATCATTATTGTTTCTTTGGGAAGAAGATCACAACCTTTAGTATGGGGTGAACATAATGTTTATGAAAATAAAACAACACATTATGACTAGATGACCACATTGCAATGTGGCCGCTGATATGTTTGAAGCCGTTTTTCTGGGGGACCAATCGATTAAGCTAACAGTACTGCCAACGTCTGAAAATATACAAAATAACCATTAATTAGAAAACTAATGTAAACTACGAACATAACCTGTCCAATAATTATACAGACAACCCCAAATATCTCCCCGTTAATCGCTAATGAATTAATTGTTCCAATGCGGCGAACTAGGGGGGCGGATTTAAGCTGGAGGGGGTCTCATTAGACATTTTGGGGTATGTTGGCTTGAAACAAGGCTCCCGCTCCCGTAAGTGAGATGGTCTTATATTGCTTGTTATATCTCGGTGTTGGTATCGAACTTGGTTTCGCGAGCCTATTTGTAGAGAGAAAAGCGTTTGAATTATAGTCAAATTTGTCCTAAATTTATTCCTACCCTGCCATATTATTGTTACACCGGCGGCTTCGCACCATTTGAAACAATATACTTCAGTTCTTAACGATCTGCGACCGAGCTAGGACCGGGTCACCACCTAGCGACGTTTTCCAATGTACAAACTTGTTACAAAAGTGTCCGTAGCCGTTTCTAGTGCCAGCATATCAGGATACAGCGTGGAAAGCAGCCGAAAGCCACCAGGTCAGTTCACTCCGTTATAAAAAAACATAAAAATTGTTGCTTCCAGTTGTCGATCCACTTTCTCAGAAACTGCGACTCTTCAAATCCGCCACTGCGTATGATGCTTCTTCATGTAGAATTTAATCAAACAAATTGTAGCAAGGAATCCTTAAACACTTCTATTATTGCGAGAGCATGCTTAAATTCGGTATTTTTACGACACCTTACAGTCTTACAAATAATAATGTCATCCCTAGAGGTAACTGTTAAAAAATTAAGTGTTACGCTTGATTTTAAAATATATTTACCTAACCTACATTGTTTAAATATGAACAGATTGTTACTCTAAGGTAGAGATACACCAGATACGCACTTATCGACATATATTTATTATTACCTTTTATCCTTTTCGTTGTCCGTATTGTGGTAATATTTCTGTAATCTGAGACTGACGTGGGTTTGATTCCAATTGTATTGTGTCTACTTTTGACGAGCTTTTTATTCACTGAAATCAGAAGAATAACAATTTTCCAAGGAATGAAAATATATATACAGTAAAAAACAAAGGCAGTAAGAATTTCCTAGGTATTACCTATTAATACACAAGTTTCCCAAGAAAAGAAAATCTTTTTGTTTTGTGTTTATTTTTCAGCGCTAAATTTTGCTTGTTGAGGTAAAAAAATCAAGATTCATAGGTGTGGTCGTAATGAAAAGGTCGCCTCTAAAACATTTATTAAATATCGCTTTGTGAAATCACAGGGTGGAGCGCGTTATATAGTCACACTTTCCTTTATTGGGCCTGCAATGGACCCAGCCACCTAAATAGCACAAGATAAGATGTCTTGTTTAACGAAGTAATCGGCCTCCGACCCAACTCCGAAAGGAGGAAAAAAACGATGATGATGATATAACTTATAAGAACCAAAGCGGAGAATGACTGAAATATTTACGTACCTTTAGTAACAGTTGTTGTAGACATCGTAGTTGTTGATGTGGTGGTGGTAGTGGTTACGATTATTCCTGAAAAAAAGTCTTAAGTTTAAAAAATTGTTTGGAGTAAACTTTTTATTTTATTTTTATCAGTGTTCAGTTATGTAAAACTAACTTGCTTTTGGATTGAATAACACATTACAGAATGCAAATAAAGGATAGCGGAAGAAACATGCGAAGTCATGATTTTTACAAATTTAAGTCAAATATGTCAATTTGTAGGTATAAACCGTCTACACTAACTAGTACGTAATATTAAAAAAAAATCGATCAAACTCACTCAGTGACAAGAAAAATAAACATAGGTTTTGATTCATGCGGAATAAATGTGCAATGTCGATATCTTATTTCATATTGTTTTTAGGTTTTAATAAATTATAATTATATTTTAAATGTCAAATGTCAAAACACACCGACATAAGTAAATTTCATAAGTTGATTAAAATGAATCACTTCGAACTCTTCCCAACTCAAAGCATTTCTAGTCGTAATTTTCACATCGCAGAAGGAATTAAACCGTCTTAGATTTTTTTACGCGCCGGCTCAGCGTTGGTTTAGTCACACCGGACGTAGGCCATTAAATTAGACGCATAAAAGCTGATTCACACCAACGTCCGGATCCGCTCAGTGCCGATATTGTTCCTCAGAGAGAGCTTTTTGATATGGTATGAATATCAATCAAGGAGTATGTGCCAAGACAAAATTGTATGGCAGTATATCCTTCTGCCCACCCTTGTGATATTTAACTACTTATTTAGTTACATAATTATTTTGAAGTGTAAAAATACTTACAACGCAGATTTTTTTTTAAACCATTTTTTTATCACTAAATAATATTTTTAAAAATTAATAATTAATAAAAATATTATTTAATGATAAAAAAATGGTTTATGATAAAAAAAATCTGCGAAGTTGGTATTTTTACAATTAAAAATAATTATTTAACTAACTAAGTAGTTAAATATCATAAGGGTGGGCAGAAGGATATACTGCCACACAACTTTATGCGGAACAATATCGGCACTGAGCGGATCCGGACGTTGGTGTGAATCAGCCATAAGCCGTGGTTATGAGACAAGTTTTTCGCCATTCCGACCTTACACCACGCGTAACATTTACACCTCATTTGTAAAGGGGGTATATATCTTTACCTAACTGAATTGAAGAAAATCATTCATAGTAATTTTGATGAATAAATTAAATATTATATATTTTTATGAATACTTAATTTCTTACCATACAGTTTGATGGATCCGTCCGTGTCACCGAGCGAATTCTTTGATATACATTTGTACATTCCCAAATCGTTTTGATTGACTTCCTTTATTTCTAATATCATTACTAACTTATATCCGGTCTCCTTAGTAGACGTTTGATATTTCTCATCTGAAATAAACACAAAACAATTATTTCAACCTTTTCTTATTTATTATCAAACTAAATTTAAATTTCAATTTCAATTCAGGTTATATTACACAAAGTGTCTATACTTGTATTCGTGAAACTGTAAAGAAAAATAGTTAATTTTAAAAAAGTAATTGTGTCAGAGTTTATTTTTATTTATTGCATTTTTATGGTGTAATTCATTTTTATTAATTATAATTAGTCTATGAAGGGCTCAGACAGAGGTGACAAATGGGAGTGTTGTTCAAGTGAAAATATTGGTATTTTTATAAAAGTTAGGAACTTCGGACAAACAGAGATGGAATATTGATAGGTGTGATCCAATTTTCAACAAAGCTTGTTGGAAATTGGATATATGATTAGAATAGGATAACCAAAGAAAGTGCCGTCTGAGATTTCTTCACCGAGGCCACAATGCGTACAATCCTGGGAGTCATGATTGAAAAGTGAGAGGGAATAGAACAATGTTCAATTTTCATGCAAAGAAGAGTGAATTTTGTTATATCTTAGGATATATCATATGTACACCATGGTCTTTGGTTGGTATTTGGTTCAAGTTGGTAACAATGAGTATATACAATCTGAGGAGTTAAGAACGTAATTGCTGCGTCTGAAAAAAAAAAAATCTAATCTATTGGGGAACTTTATAAAATATATTTGTACTGAAGATCGCATAACGAACTATTTCGTCCAATAAGAAATTCGTATGAAATCATTAATATGCACACGTTCCAAAAAGGGTCTCGGTATATTATGAATACTAATTATTATTAAAATGGTACCAAAACATTCCAAGAGCTCCCACAGCATCCCAATCATAATAATAAAGTAGAATAGTATCACGGCATTGCTCTGCAGCATTGGGTTTGGTATTAGCATCAGTAGCATTCTTATATTAA
The DNA here is from genome assembly GCA_022651775.1 of Drusus annulatus. Lineage (NCBI taxonomy): Eukaryota > Metazoa > Arthropoda > Insecta > Trichoptera > Limnephilidae > Drusus > Drusus annulatus. The sequence goes on along the minus strand of JAGWCC010000352.1, from coordinate 479,370 downwards.
AGTCTCTTTTACACGTAGATAGAGAAAAGGGCATACGATGATATACCAACCATGAGGATATTTTTAACTACTTCACGAAAAATAACTTTTTAAGAATATCAAGCTATCGATTGCTTTTTTCGTTACGTAAACAATATTTTTTATTGAAAGTTTTTGGTAAATACGTTATATTGTAAAACATGTTATTCAGCAAATATGTAGAGTTGCAACAAAAAATCCTTAAAAGAAAAGGCTGTGCGTAGGTATTATGGTGATTGTTATTGCTCGTATAGTTCTATTACCATAAAACTACTAATTGAAGGAAATATGTATTCAATGAAATTAATCACTTTAGTACCTGGCTTTGACCGAGATTTTGGTTGGTTAATATATAAAAAAAAACTTTGTCTTATTTTTCGATATGTAACTAATTATCCAATAGAAAGATTTATAGTTTATGCTTGTAAATAACATAGCTAGCTGAAAATAGTTGAAAATATTAATAAACATTCTGGACAAAAAAGCTAACTTTATACCATGATTCATACAAATTCAAAATACTTACTATTTGCTATAACCTCTCCCCTTTCTCTCGCCCAGTAGTTTATGGATCTGGGGGCAGCCTCAGAGTGACACTCGAGGGAAACTGAATCCCCATAGATGGCGCCCACTAGCTGGTTCTGGATCCAAATCATGGGAGGAACTGGAATCAGACATCAATCCAAATAAACATGTTGTCAAGGGATGGGTCTTTAAAATGTTACAGATATACTGTTTCGGTACCTTTAGTTTAATCAAATAATACGTTAAAAAATTCAATCTGAAGATACGTTTTAAGTAATTGGCCAGTTAGTAGTCGGGTGCACCAAAGCATTGGGTTCTCAGTTCTCATCCAGGCGTCACGGGTTCAATCCTCTGCTAGCCAAAAAAAACATTTAAAATATAAGCGCTGTATTCAACAAAATATTAGGTACGAAAAAAATCGACGATGATAAGAAGAGTTAATCATTAATAAGCAGAGCGTGTGTTAGAAGAGAGTGTAAAACTGTTGATGTACCAATAAAAAAAAAAAAAAACGAAAAATATTTGCTACGCATTTCCCATAATATTTCTTGATTGGTGCATAGCTTTACAGCCTTTATGGAGTGCACGCCCCTGGTGTTTGAAAACACAGTAGATGTAACTAAAGCCGAATGCAATTAATTATTAACTAATATAACATTCCTAATAGGAATTATTTCACTAATAAGTCGAATCGACATCAAGTATTATTACATTTTAGTGGTTGCATGGTATAATGTGATAACCCTACAAAACAAGTGGAGATACGTACGCGAATATACATGTAGGGTGACAGTAATCTAGGGATAAACAGATAGCTATTTGTAAATTAGAAAGCAAAACCACTGCAGTTATGTTATACTTAATACATTGAAATACGTTCATATTTTTTATTATAAATGCAGGCATGTGATATGTATTGATATGATTTCAAGATTTTTAGAGCAGTCTGTCGATGGTTATTCTCATATTAAATAATTTTAGTATGTTTGAGTTATGATAATTTAATATTTAATTTAATAAATCGATCTTGATATTTAAAATCTTGAGAAATTTAGTGAGATTTAAGTATAGTGAGAGTTTCGTGTTGGATATAAATAAACAGCATGAATGAATTTCTTTATTTTTATTGTTCGACCAACTTAGTTTCGAATATTTTTTTTATCCCTGTTTTCAACAGTTCACTTTTTAGTTTAATATCATACTTTCATGTTTCACACTCTTATTTTATTTTTTAATGCATTCATCACATGTTTGTCACTTATTCTTTTCTAAATACTAGCGCATTATTTATATTTATAAATAGAATACATACACTTTGTTTTAACCACTTCATTATTCAATATTATGTCTACCGGTTTCGGAAGTACCCTTCCATCATCAGGACAATATTAAATTAACCTGAAATACAAAATGCTGAGATATATATACATATTTAGGAGTTGGAGTGAGAAGGAGAAGGGGTAATTTAGGGGATTATGGGAATAACCGAACGGTTTATTGGAAAAATATCTAAGATAGGACTATAAGATAAATTAATTTGATTGTTTAATATATTGCATTTACTGTTTAATGATTTTCTTATTTCTAGTGCCTCTAAGTTATAATATATATATCACCATCCATAATACTTCAAATCACCCGTTATCACATAAACATTCAGCCTATCACTCAATGGTACACAGGCTAGTACAGATTCCCCTATCACCAGTTAATTTCTCAATTGAATTAGAAAAAATTAAACAAATAGCTTTGAATAATGGTTATACTATAGACTTCATAGAACATTTTTTAAATAAAAAAACTTAAACTGCTTGCTACTAATACATTTTTATATAAAAGTAATATTTTAAGGAATCCCTTCCAATGGCGTAGAATCTTATATATATCTAACTTCTCTTCACTTAGTACCCGAAAATTGTCTACCCACATTAAACCCGCGTTCTATACAAATAATAGCATAGGTATATTATTGAAAAATGCTAAAGATAGGGATAATAAATTAAGTCATTCTGGCATTTATAAAATTTCTTGTAATAATTGTCCTTCATATTATATAGGTGAGACATCTCGTAGTGTTAACATTAGAATAAGTGAACATCTAAGATGCTTAAAAAACAATAATTTTTCAGAGTTCGCCAATCACCTCATTACTACTAATCATCATTTTACATACATAGGGGTTAAAATTCTTCACCGTAGCAATAAAGGGATAAAATTAGATAACTTAGAGGCACTAGAAATTAGAAAATCATTAAACAGTAATATTTTTATATTTTAAACAATCAAATTAATTTATCTTATAGTCCTATCCTAGATATTTTCCAATAAACCGCTCGGTTATTCCCATAATCCCCTCAAGTACCCCTTCTCCTTCTCACTCCAACTCCTAAATATGTATATATATCTCAGCATTTTGTATTTCAGGTTAATTTAATATTGTCCTGATGATGGAAGGGTACTTCCGAAACCGGTAGACATAATATTGAATAATGAAGTGGTTATAAACAAAGTGTATGTGTTCTATTTATGAATATGACAAGCCACAAAGTAAATGCTTTTTACGAATATACATTATTTATATGTTTGAAACCTCCATTTAGACCCTAAAACGTGCGATGAAGAGCAATCAATATTATTAAGTCGGTGGTAAGAATCTGCCATGTCATACTTAATTTATTTAAGGTTGTAAATAAAATCATGGAAAAGGATTAGAAAAAAAAAAATACTGAAAGCTTACATTTCATCGTACCAACTTAGATTTTTATTTAATCATAAACAAAGATATACTATTACATTACCAATCTATTTAAAATCTGATTCTCCAGTAAGAACGAGGACTCTAATGATACATTTATAAGTATTCATATTACGTACATAAACAGGAACAGAGGCATTGAATTTACACGAATACTTACTAATTACATAACATGTAAACGTGTGTGCTAAAGTGGGGGGCAGGGTTATTATTTTTCTCTGTTTTATGAAGGTTATTTCAAGTGTTATTTTATAAATATAAGAGAAATTCTGATCTCTGTTTGAGAGCGTTAAAAATGAATTATTAATAACGCAGTTATTAATTCAGTTATTGCGGGTGTTTCGATTAATTCTAGCTCTACATTTATTTGTTAATTTCCAAGGGTTGCGGTGAGCCTTTGGACGTTGCCGGATAACACCAACCGCGGTGTGTTTTGAGTATGACCAACGTCCCGATCCCAATGGCCGACATATTGTCTATTTCGCCGGTGAATTTTCAAATATCCATGCTCGATTCAGTATATAAAAGCTGTTTTTTTTTTGTGTTTTGTCGTTCAACAAGTAAAATATAGTGTGAAAGCCTCTAACTGATGATTATTTGTATTATACACAAGTTACACCTTTTAAAAGTACGTACATTGTTTCCATATCATACTGTCTATTTCTAAAGAAGGTTGGTCTAACCGAAAATACGAGTAGTAAACATATTTGTATATTGATAATGTGGTTTTAAACAAATATATTTTTAAATAAATTAGGTAATTTCTACAATTTTTTAGTCAAATTTAACACTTTTTTATTATTATCATTATTTTTATTATTACAAATAAAAAACTGGTCAAAGAAAACTGAAAAATTATGAATGTCTTTAAGACAAAAGAAAAATTGATAATGATCTATTTTCAGCTGGCAATTTTTTTTGCATCATTTGCAATCAAGCTTTAAAATATAAATGAAACAGTAAAAAAAGGCAATACGTCATCAGGTTTTCTCCATATTATTAATTTGTTCAACAATTAAAAAAAAAAAAAAAAGAAAGTGTTGAATTCCATAGATAACGAAATTTACCCTAGGGCGAAGTCGGGTAGTAGATATATATTTTTTAAAGAGTTACTTTGAGAGCGCTCTCGGAGCTTAAAACACTCCCAGGTTACCCTTATTTACACTCCCACTTACACGTCCAAGCTCTTTGTAAGTTTTTGAATCGTTCACAAATTGCATTTTCATTATTTACGTTAATTCGTAGGTGGTTTATTTTTTAAGTTTTTTAATTTATTTTATTAAAATAGGAGTATTTTTCCGACCGCCTTGTAAGAGATGTCCCCGTTATTGTTATTAGGGACGAATGTTAACATAATGCTTTTCTTGTCCAGCTTATTTAGTCAGAATAATGTCGCCAGTCAACGTGGATCACATCGGGATCGCGTGGCAATGGACCAGTTAATAATAGATGAGACAAAGGATTAATTATAGTGTCTTCGGACGAACCGCATCTCCCTGGAAAGTTGTTCCCGTTAGACCAACTCCCCTCTGTACCCATAATCTACCCAATTGTTTATCGGAGGGCATTGAATTACAAATATATCAGAAGCCTATGATAATTGGAGTGGTGAAGTGTTTAGAAAAAGACGGAGGCACATACCTAGTTCCTACATCAATAACGATATTAAAAATACTTAGATATTTTTTTAACGCAATTTTTGTACAATATCACCTCAAGGGCGCTTACAAAAAAAGCAAGACATTATTTTTTTCTGCCTTTTTCTCTTGTATCTCTCTGATGGTGTGTCTTCAAGATGCAAGTATTTAGTCGATTAGCAAGTGGCAACTTAATCATTTAGTAGAATTTGAAAGTACTGGCCACTCAAGCCTTTTGTACACACGTGGCCAGTGCCTACAAATTCTACTAAACGATTTAGTTGCCACTTGCTACTCGACTAAGTACTGGCATTGTGTATACACGCTATAACACACATATTGGCTCTATTCTATTATAAAAAAGCCTCCAAATGGCATCACCAGAAATTACGCCCTTGAGGTGTTTTTTTACAAAAACGGCGCTATACAAATTATCCAAATATTATTATTATTATTATTTATTATTTAAATATTATAGAAAGGGTTTGTATATAATTCTTGTAATATATGTCATTATTTGTCCAGTTCCGTTAGGAACGGTTATTTTTACTTGTGACAGCTATTTTTTTTTTACTGTTTCGCCTTCCGAAGCCATTTTTCAATTGTATACAATTTAGAAAATTCTAATTTAACAATCGTTTAGATATTTTCACCGGGCAACACCGGCAGGCTTTGATATATAACCTTCGGGGAGAAAAGTCATGCCCTTATTCATCTACGAACTTCCATTTTATATGGCATTATTTCTAAAGATGCTTGAAATGGCTGTAACCGTGTTTGACAACCTGATCTGAATAGCCAGGTACTTCCCCATCTTCCTCTCCCCCCTCTTCACAAATTTCTTCAGCCTCACAACATACCCCGATTGGGAATGCTATAGTCCCACTGGCTCTAACTGTTGGGAGAAGTTAGGACTCTTGTGCGGTATTCACCTATAAAAATCTCAAAGACAGTACTGGTTCTAATAAAATTAGTAGCAATAACCGTTAACATATTGGAGATGTGTTCTCTTTATAAATTGGACACTATTTAAATGAAGTCTCTCGTTCGAAGAAAACAACGAAAACCACAAATGAAAAATATATATTTATATATGTATATATATTTACTTAACATGTTTTTTTTATTACAAAATAATGTACATTGTCCTCTAAGCTCGGAGTTCAACTGTGTTGTGGAGGACATTTTAAAGGGCAAAAAGTACAATGGAAGATATTAAATAATATAAAAACAATTTAAAATTTTAGTTATAAATGTAAATTAAGCCACTTCAACACAATATTTTTTTCATACAAATAAATAAGAAAACAAAAAATATATCTTTGTATGGTTATAAAAATAAATAAAAGTATTCGTGTTAGCATATTTAAAAATAAAGAACATCCTGTGGATGTATTCTGAGCACAAAAACGATATCCTTGTATTATTAAATACGTATTTGTACGAAACCTTCGCTTACCGTATTTTCTATGGATATTTGCTAAATGTGTTTTCTCTGGTTAGCGAATAGAAGATACACACCGTATTAGAAGGCATTAATTAATATTTTCAATTACGAAATGCTGGATTTTTCTTAACGTTTTTGCGAGCAATACATGAAACAGATCGATTCCCCGATACACGTGAGAATCTCGCTGTTGGGTTAGTATTTATCCGAACATTTTACTGGGAAAATTTTGTAACGGCTAGCGTATTTAATTTAAACAAAAATATGCCAACTCCATATATTTTATTAAATAATATTAATAGTATAAAACACAAATACGAAACAGAAAAAAGTCAGAAACTAAAAAGAACAATGGTCATGACCGAGACACGAACTCGTAATTTCGGTCATGACCATTTTTCTTTTTAGTTTCTGGCCTTTTTCTGTTTCATATTTGTGTTTTAGATTATTAATAGTATTTAAATATTTAATAATAAATAAGCATTAATGCTTTAGAGTTAATTCCAATTTTAACCGATATATTTTAAATAATGCAACGCTTTACATGAATATGTTTTTAATGCAAGTGAGGTAGGCTGGTTAGAAATATATCAAAATACGCAATGCATCAGTATAGTTATTTATTTCATATTGTGTCAAGAGTCCTAACTGTTCCAAACCATTTAGTTGTGAGGATGAAGGTAGTGGGGAGGGGAAGAAGATGTGGAAGAGGAAGTTCGATAAGTACCTGGCTATTCAGATCTTTTACTTCCAAGAGTTATACAAACACTGTGGGGATAGAAACCAAACTTTTTTTTTTTTGTTTGAATTCACTCTTGTAAAATACAAATATATTTTTTTAATTTTTCCACTAGAGACTGGATGTATAAAAAATACTTCGTCGCATATATTTTCGACATTGTTTTAATGTTGAGACCAAATAATTTTAGTTAAAAATCAAAATTTAAATTGTTTTTCCGGAAGATATGCGATCATCAAGAGAATGTTAATACTTTAATCCGATCATGTCATGAGTAAAAATAGCAATGTATTTTATGAAAAGAGAATATGAATACAATATCAAGTATTGTGTTCAACGATAGAGCCATTTAGTATTCAATCCGCTACGCGTATTTATCGTTTGTTACTTTGTTTCCAAGAGATCCAAAAAGTCTCCAGCTGAAGGTTGTAGAATATAACTTCTAACAATGAACTTTCGGCCTGTTCGTGTCAATTAAACAGTATAATTTCCTTTTGCGTACGTACGTAAGTACGCATAAGTGTGACGTTCTAAAAAATAAAAACTGATGTACCTATGAGTTAAGAAAATCAACAAATTACTGTTACCTGTGAAAAAATCATGGGATGTAATTTGACTTACAAAGAAAAAACATTATTTGCTTTAATCCACCCATTTCAAACATACAATGACGGCCTCCGTGATCGAGTGGTTAGGAGCTCGACTACGAATCCAAAGGTCGCAGGTTCAAACCCAATGTGCGCCAATAACTTTCGTTTAATTAATATAAAAATAATAAAAAGTATATTTGCGGCACGTCCCAGAGTGGTAGATACTAGGTAGTGGTAGATCGCCCTGGTGAAAGACCACCATTCAGAATCGAAACGTTGCTTGAAATGGATTTAGCCGTGTTTGGTGAACAGATCTGAATAGCCAGGTACTTTCCAATCTCCTTCCCCTCCCCACTACCTTCAACCTCACAACATACCCTATTTGGGGATGCCATAGTCTCACTGGCTCTAGACGGTTGGGAGCAGTTGAGACTCTTGTGCGGTATTCACATAAAAAAAAACAATGATGTCTGATAAAATACATTAAAGGTAGTTACTTTATTAGGTAGGTAAGGAATTGAATAGATTCGTTTTTTTTTTTAAATTTGCAATTTTCTCAACACATCAATCAGTTTCAATTTTGAAATGTTCATACTCATACATACTATATGTACTCACAAATAAATGATTTTGTTTAATAAAAAAAAATAATTCAAATCCAGATAAGCGGTCAAGTACCTACCTACATTTTACCAGACGATTATTTTTATTCAACATTTGAAATATGGGCCCAAATGGTGTTATTTAAAATTATTTATTGACTTTCACCTATTAAGGGCGATCTTGGCCATGCTTTAGGAAGATATATATTTTTATTGTGTTATGAGTGCACAGTTTTTTTTTTTAAAATTTTGATGTTATTTTTATGAATACATTTTGCTAATGAACTGCTAATTGGAGGGATGTTGATACTTGGAAGGCAGGGTGTACTGGCGGAGAGTTCAATTTAAAATTTTACTAATTCATTTAAGAAGTTCTAAATTTGGTTATTGAGATATTCAGAGAAGGTGAGGTTCATAGCATCCTCTGACCCAAAATCACAATGAAGCTAGCTCACTATGTGAAACCTGGCGAGGCGGCTGATGCAACAGGTTTGAGCTAGTGCCATTCGGGTTAAGAAGTTTTTTTTTTGGCAAGAATGTTTATTTTTTAATTTAGGGTTTGGAAGGAACCAACGGTTGAATTAACGAAACTACTAATGACCCCTTGAGAGAGAATATTTTTTATTCAGAGTACCGTTGGAGTTTATACTTATTTTTTAGAATAGAGAAACGGTATCTAACTGAAATGAGAATTTCACCTAACGGACCATGGGCAGTAGCTTCTTTAGCAAAATAATCCGCCATATTGTTTCCAGTAATACCGAGATGACCCGGAATCCTGGCCAAAACAACTGATGCATGAGACAACGGCATATAATACAGGCGATATATAATAGAGCAGGTTAGATACTCGCTGTTAGAATTGAGTGAGCTAAACGAATCTGAAAGGATGAGGTTAAATTAATGTCCTAATGTTTTGAGATTTGACGGGTTGAGGAGCTTTTGTATTAGCTTTGCATTTAGCAGGGATAGTGGAATATTCTTTGAGAAGTTTGTGTGGATGACACAGATTCCTATGATGTGAGTCCTGACTAAATTTGTATTAATCTGTGATTTTTTCATGTATAATTTGACCCGTTCCATTTTATAGTTTTGTTAAGCTCTGCATTATTTGATTGAGTTGAATTGTAGTTTTTTAAAAACTTATTTTAATAAAATTGTAGACCATGTGATAGAAAACGAGACTTTCAAAGGGAAAAGATTATTAGTAGAGAGATTAATTCAAATAGATTTTTTAAAGATAAGTTTAGGAAAAAGTTATTGCATTTATGTTATCGTACTTTAAACATTAAAGTTTAGTAATCAAGGGATGAAATTTTATTGAGCATATTTGAAGAACATATTTATGTGGTAGGCAACTCTTTTTTATATATGTAAGGGAGGATTGCAGCATCTGGTAAATTAGAAAAGATTTAATGGCGCCTTAGATTTTATTTTCTTTTTTTTAAACAGTCAAGATCCATAATCCAGATTACTACGTATAAGAGCATTGTATAGAAAATTAAATGAAGTTGGGTGACATCCTTACCACACTCCAAACAGAAACCTAAGCGAAATTATGTTATGTTCACTTTTTGTAATAGCTTGTTTAATATAAGAGTTTCAAGTAAGTTTGGAACCCAAAAAATTCCCAGAAACTTGACTTCTTTAGAAATAGCGACGACTTCATCACGAAACCTCACTTGTCAATCCAGGAGCTTTTTACGACAAGAAAAGATGATAACTTTGCCTTAGAAAGAGAAAGTTCAAGTATGTTCCTATTTAACAATGCCAGAAGTTTTTGAAGAGCATTGGTGATTGCTGATGCTGCTATAGAAAGCTTTATTGTTTTCTCTTGTAGGCATTTTTCAAATGTAGAACTAATGTGTTCGTGAAGTACAAATTTTAAATCTAAATAAAAAAAAGCAAATGGATAAATTTAGCTAGATCACAAGGAAATACTATTTTTTAATGTCTTTGTATCGCATAGCTTCCGCAGTTTTTTTCTGTCGGTAGTCATAACTACCAAAAAAAGTCGTACAATCGTTGCTAATCAAGAATATACCTGGTATTGTTTTTTTCATAGATGTTGTTAGTTACCCGTGAAAAATTACGAAAAACAAATGGTGTGACGTTAAATTGTCAGGTCCCTATTATTTTTTTATGTTTTTTTTTTGCATATAACGTTCCAATTCTTAATAAGATTCTTTGACACTTTTGTAGTGTGTGGGAGAGAGCAAGAACTTAAGTGATTGGGTAAAGGAAATTTCTGAACTTTCATTGGCAAATTTACTCTTTTACGAGCATTGAATAAAAATAAAAATAAGCTCTTTGCAACAAGAAAATCTAAAATAATCATCAGATAATGACTCGCCCGTGATTTTTCACTATTAACGGTGATCTACAAAATATAGCGGATTAAAGCAACTCATATTTTTGCTTCTGTAGAAACAAAAAAAAAACTGTTTTTATTTTGGAAAATTGTGTTACATCTCATGACTTTTAACGGGATATAACTTACACACACAGCTCCATTTTAGATTTTGAGGGAGAGTTACAATGATACCGATAAGTCTGAATAGCAGATTCTTGGGAAAGATCTGAACAGACCTTTCCCAAAATTAAATCTTTTCTCCAGATAAAACACGATAATATGTGATAGGTACGTGTATACATACAAGTTTAAAATATAACACCTATTGGGGGTAAAATAAATTCTTGCCCTTCCTTTGAAGTTCTAAAAGACTTTTTGTTTTGCTGGAAAAACAGTAAAATAATCACCGGTATAATACTCACAGTGTACGTTTAGGGTAACCCTTTTGCTGACAGTGGGTGGTACTCCGTTTGAGGCTATGCAGAGATACGGTCCAGCGTGGAGTCTGCTCACTTTAGCTATGCTCAGCTGCCCTCCTTCAAAAAAGGGTGCTGAAATTAGAGAAAAAAGGGTAAATTAAATTATTTTCACTAAAATTGTAACACTGAAGGATATTTTTTAGTACTTACTATAAGGGGATAAAAGAAAACATTAACGATCAATTTTTTGTTTGTTTATACTCGTATTATGACTGTAGAGTACTACCATGTTTTTAAACTTTAATCTACGAGTTTAAGTGTCTGCATCATTGTGTTCAAATTTAGATATCTTTATATAAACAGTTCGTATCACGAAATTTTCATCAGATTATCTTTTTTATGTGACGCATAGAAAGCTCCTAAGTACGGTGAAAGTGTTAAGCGGTTAAAGGAGGAGCTATACGAAGGTATTTGTTAATGTGGGTGTTGAGCTAATTTAGTTGTTCTACCTAAGATTCTTAAAATATGTGTGATGACCTGCTGTCTAACAGTAACTCAATTATATTTATCGGTTAAATAATAATTTTTGTTATATTGGCGGTTGTTTGGGATAGTAATTCTGATTTTTTCCGATCACTGCCTCGGTAATTTTAATTTCTAGGGCATGTGAACAATGAGGTTTGATTTTATATCTTAGTTGGTGGAAACGTTGTCAATTTTATTTCATGGGAAAAAAAATCCGCATTTATACTTGATTCAGTGTCATTCTCTTTGGTATTTTGTGCTCTACTGATTCGTGCCCGATTTTAAGTTATGTTTGTACTTTGACCTCATATAATAATAATAAATAATATTTGGACGATTTGTATAGCGCCGTTTTTGTGAAAAATCACCTCAAGGGCGCTGTACAGATCTTACTTTCTATCATTACATATTAATTCCTAGTTTAGATAATATATATATATCGCAACATTTTAAGAAATTCTATTTTAAGCCATTTTCGAATCCAAAGCTTTGTATCTTTTTTAAGTTTTTGAGATACATACTTAAAGCTCAACGTGAAATGTAACATAAACACAAAAAAATTGGTTCACTCGGATCGGATTATTAGTCTCTGAAATATGTTCCCGTTTATGGACACACATTGAATCCGGAAAGAAGTACTGGCGTAAATTTTCACTCTTTTTCTTGAAAATGAATTTAAAATGGCGCTTTATTTATTTTTAACTGAGTTATTGAAGTAATTGCTTCGACAGAAACTGTCGCTCATTTAGGAGCGATTGCTTCTCCACACTCGAAATTTGTTTTGTCGATGAAATATCTCGTATATTTGAAAAACGATCTGAGTGTCTCTGAATCTCAGTGTGCAACTATTGTTTGGACAAATATTTATTTATTTTAAATCACATCAACTACGTAACTTTCATATATCGTATGGGTATCGTTGCACATACTAAATCGGACACAGTACTCACACAGGTGCATTGTTGGCATACAGTATGTTTCAAAACTTGTTTTTAAACATTAAAAAAATCGAAGTCATGAATAAAAAGAGAACACTGTAAAAACTCGTCGATAAAGTTTTACAAACTTTTTAAATTTTCAAAAAAATCCCTAAGCTGGTTATCCATTTTTTTTTTTTTTTAAAGAAAGAATAAAATTAAAATAACCGGGTTACGAATAACATGACAATATTTGATAAACTCCTACTGCCCATTTTTCGCTAATAACAATAAGTAAGCGGAAGCAAAACAAAAGGCTGTTTCTCAGTGACTTTTCTCTCGTAGCTGAGTGGACAAACGCGTCGGAATCCCACCAGGGCGTCGTGGGTTCGATTCCTCTGCTGGTTAAGTCCTCCATCATTGCACAAGCAACATTTTCCGCTTTTTATGATGGTAGTAGGAGTTTTTCAAATATCGTTAGGTTTTCCCGGAAATGTTTTTCTTTCATTTTATTTTTTAAATCTACCAATGCACACAATCACAAGAATGTAATGATAGAAAGTAAGATCTGTACAGCGCCCTTGAGGTGATTTTTCACAAAAACGGCGCTATACAAATCGTCCAAATATTATTATTATTATTATTATTAATGTGTTGTTCGCATCAACTCTAATTGCGCGACCTTTAACTTGCACTCTGTATCCCGATAATCTCCATTAAACTTTCATAGTTTATTTTACAGATAAGGGCTATCGAACGGACATCAATCGTTTACATTGTCCATTAAAATACCGACCCTTACTCATCTTATCTTCTGGAGAAGGGTAGGTTACAATAACACTCGTATGATAAATAAACCTAGCTTACTTAGGAAAATAAAATAAAGTTTATGGGTGTCTGCTGTAATAGAATATAACTAAAAAGCCTGTAAGTTAACAACTCAAATATATTTTTTGTGTACTTTATTTCCGCATGTGTATAATTATCTAATGTTATTTTTATACAAAGGCTTTTCTGAAGGTACATACACGATATCGTTGAAAAAAACATGAAATAAAATCCCGAAACCATCAGTATACGCAAAGTAACATAATAATTAGACATGTTTCTATATGACTTCCCAAGAAATAGAATAATGATGGACTTAGTATTTTTAGTAAAGGTTTTCAGTACACAATAAGGCCTCCCCCTCTGAAAGTATAAGAAAAGACAGAGAGTAAACGGATGATTTAAGAGAGTCGCCTTAGCAAGGATTATCGGGATATTTTTACGTCCTTACTATAAAGGGGATAACCATAAACAAGAAAACAAATAGGAAAATATTATGTCTTATTTAAGAAGATAAAATAAATACTGCTCCCTAAACTGAAAACGTACGCCATTAATATTTTTAAAGTGGAACCTAATTACTTACTTGACAATAAAATAACATTTTTTTTTTATCAAACCAGGATGTAAGGGAAGTTTTTTTCAATAAAACAACACGCCTACTTATGTGTAATATAGGCATAACAAAAAATCTCACATACGCAAAGCCAGTGCGTGATTCATTTGGTTATTAATACTGTGTTTTCAGAACGATCTCGTAATGCTTTTTTTTCTCCAAACATATCTCTGTAGAAGTATTGAAACGAGAACATTATTTCTGCTGTGTGATTAAAGTTTGAAGTTTTTATAAAATAATATTTCTGCGGCGGTTTATTCTTCTTCTTTGTACGGTGGGGAGAGTTGATGGAGTTCAAAGTGGGATGCTGTGGTTGTTCAGTCAGTCGATAGCATCAGGAATCACTTGATTAAGCACAGATGTGTACAGGTAAAGGGGACATTCTTATAAAATGTGATCTGTTGTTTGTTTTTGTTCACATTCACATAGTTCAGAGTCCTTAAGGTCATATTTGTGCATCGTGTACTCGCAGTGACTATGGCTGCATTGGATGCGGTTTAGTAAGGCCTACGTTTTCCGAGGGACAGAGAACTATGGCAGTTTTATCGTTTGGTTCACAACTAGTTTTTTTTTTGCACGTCTGAGGTGATTGATACTGAGCGGATTAATTATTGTGATATTTAAATAAGAAATAAAGGTTTTTTCCAATGACGACATATAGTACATATTTAATGAATTGGAATCAAAGTTTTATTACTATGACAACACCGAGTAACGCCAATTTCGGAACAATGATAGCACATTCACACACATATGTGTGGTTGTGCTTGCCTCCCGAATTCGACAGGGTAAAACCCTTTTTATACCAAAGTTCGCTTCTCTTCCAAATTGCTTTTATTTAGATTTAACGACTAGTATTAAAAAAAAAAAAACGCCAACATACCATACAATCGTCTCGCTTTCAAAGCGTTGAAAATTCTAATATTGAGATGAAATATTTTCTCAGATGATGACGTGAATCATCTCCTTTTGGAAAGTAAAATACTAATTTCTGAATATCGTGTATTCATATAATATAAAAGAATATAGACCTTGGTTATAGTGGTTTTATAAAAGTACATCCTTTTACCCTTTGACTATATTTGTGTTGCCATTTAAATAAATTTAGTGAAAATTCGGCAATTGATTGCAGCGCCCTTCAGTTTTAAATATATACGTATATAATTTTCTTCCGATTTTCAAAGATTAATAATTTTCAATACAAGTATGAGATCGTTTAAAAATGCCACATTCTAATAAGGTATTGATGGCTTAGTTGGGAGAGTATTACTCCTAGATAGAGTAGAGGCACCGAGTTCGAGTCTTAGTCATGACCATTGTTATTTTTAGTTTCTGGTTTTTTCTGTTTCATATTTGTGTTTTAGATTATAAATATTATTTAAATTTATAATATTAAATAAGCATTAATGATTTAAAGATGATTCCAATTTTATTATACATATCTGTTTGACAATCCTGTTTGTAGGTATCTACTTTACAAAAATTTAGTTATAATACGACTGCTTCATGAACAAAATTTCTCTCTGACCCTTCATTGAAGGATGGCATAAAAGCGATATAGATGGAAGTATCTGGGTATATTGGGTTTTGTTATGTTTACAGCTCATGGGTTTTCATTGAATAGGTTGATACACAAATTTCAAACGTTTTTATTTCATAGGCAAACGCGTTTCAGACAGACATTTTTGGCTCACCTTTCAATCAAGTACTTCAAAAAAACAACACAGATACATACACTGAAGTCATTGTAGTAAAAAAATTGAGATCAAAGTTGGTAAGTTTTTTTTTAAATATTAATTTTACTTCACTGTAACTCTACACTTATTTTGTGTTTGGTACAAAATATTACAATAAAACAAATGTTTAAAAAAATCCATAAAATACCTTTGAAAATGTATTTGGGCGGATATTTCTGTAGTTAAATCCAAAAAAAAATATTTTCGCACATTTTGTTCTTTCACACTACATGGTAAATATAGATGTTATTTAAAAAATCGAAAAAATGACGTAGTAATACGTTTAAAATTACAGTTTATAAAAAGATTTCTTACACTTTTTGAGAAGCCAAATAGATAGTAAAATAGAAAAAAAGATAATTTATTAAAAAAAAAATCATTTCAACCCATTTGTTTATCAGATCTAAGTGCTGAGGTATATGGGCATCTAGAATTATTTAAAATACATTTTTCAACTAAAAAAAATGTAAAAGATTTTATTGATGTTCCACACCCTTCAAAGTTACGATGAATCTCAATTATGTTAAGTGTGGAATGCTATAAAAAACGTGGTAAAAGTAGTCACGAGCTATAAAATGCGGACTTGTTTATTTTATTGCACAAAAAGTAAAAGCTAGAGGTTTCTTTCGGAATACTTCCGTTATTTTTGTACAAAAACCTATTCACATAGATATTTTCAAACTGATAAAAATCAGAGTATGGAATCCGTTAGTCATTAACATAATATTATACATTGGTAATAATAGGAAGAAAGAAAACCAAAAATAGTGAAATAGATATCAAGTTCCATAATACTAAGCAAGGGTAGGGAGTAATTTGATTAGTTTTGTCAGGATTTCACTTGTTTTTAAAATGCATTCAATAAATTGTCTTGGGAAAAGTTATAAAATGTCGCAGTATCAATGAATGAATGTTGTGTAAAGTTGGATTTTGTATGCTTAATAATAAGACTAAGTATGTACCATCAAAAGCATGTGTTAATGTTTTTAATAATTTACAAAAAAGCTCTTATTCTAAAGATATATAGTACAGACCCTTACTGTTACTGTACTCGCTTTGAGTATCATCTCGATCCGTCCGACTGATACCTATGGCCGAGTCATACCTCGAGTAAATGTTTACAATTTGTTTAAGACAGTGACCATAGACCACAGACTGGCCACAATATTTAAATAGCGAAAAATGCGTGAATCTGAGATCTTTTAAGCTTAAAAAATGTATAAATTTGAATGCTGGAAACGGTCACATTGATGAAACTAGCAGCTTTGATTTGGATTGCAGGTAATCGATTGTAGATGCGACGGATTCATAAAATGACTAGTATATTTTATTGAGAAAAACCTTAAGCAATATTTACGTGTAGCCAATTTATGCTGAAAACTGGAACGTATTTTATGAAGTAAAGTGTTTTTCTTCTTTATTTTTCGTAAATTTATGATAAATTATTCTCCTTCTTCTTTTCTTGGAACATGCATAGTCTTTTCTATATTAATTGCACGCTTCTAGAAAAGAAAGAAAGCACATGAACGAGCTTTCATAGTTTTACTAGGAGAACGCAAGAAGAGCAATAAATAAAACCATATTATAAAAGCTAAAAAACGTATAAATAAATCTGGCTCTCCGATGGACACATAAGCCACGTAGTGAAACTTAATTATTTAAGGGTTGATAACACCTAAATCCTGTTTAGTTAACGGCAGTGGTTCTAAAAAATATTGTTGTCTGAGGCACGTTAGAGATTATGTAGAAAAAGATGAACACTAATGTTTTTTTTATCAACCCTTTTGCAACAAAGAGTGGCATATTTATTAAATAAAGATATTAAAAGATATGTTCTGCATGCAAAAGCCTTTGTACATTCAAAGCATTTGATTTTTCCGTTCCGTCATCATAAGGATCAAGAAAGGGACGCTTAGATGGTTTGGGCATGTAGAACGAATGAACGAAGAAAGGAGTGTGAAAAGAATATATGAAGAAGTCGAGGACGCCCGAGAAAGACATGGCACGATCAAGTAAATCAAATACTTGAATCGGGTTATGTGAAGAGTCAGAATAACAGAAGAGTATGTATGAGACGATGTACGAATGTAAATGAAGCAAGAAGTGTGTGCCAAGACAGAGTTGTATGGCGGTCCGTCCTCTCTGCCTACCCCTGCGGGGAAACCGCGTGATGGTTAGTTAGTTAGTTAGTCATCATAACCATTACCTAAGAAAAACACAATAAATTATAAAAATATAAATATTTGTTAAAACCTTTTTTTTTTAAATAATGACGATAGAAAAGAAAATTTTGCACGTTTATCAATTCATTTTAATTAAAAAGTGGAATCGTTAACATATTCTCACAGCTTAGTGAGTTTCCATATGGCAATATTCCAATTCCTAAAAAAACATCACACAAAGATTTTAAGTAGTGATTTTAATTTATTAAATGAAAACTTTTGAGAAATATTAGCACTTTAAAAAATCTAATCATATTTAACATATCGGTTTATCTTGTGACTATTTATAAATATAATACTACAATAAATAAACAAATCTTGAAAAATGATTACATAATATAAATAAACATTATCTAACTCTCCACATGAGTTATGACGTCATAATTACCGTTCGCGATGTCTTCGGATGACAGGGAGACTGACAACTGATATGGGTATAAAATCATGACCCCAGCACCCTTCGTGTCACTTACCCCTTCTAAATTTTCTAGTTCTGACATTAAAGTTTATTCACTATGAAAAGATGCATCAAAAGGGCAATATAGAATGAAATTCCTTATTAACTGGTGCGTCCGCCGGAACCGCTTTGAGCGCCCCAGTGCCTCGAAAACCTCTGAAATGTCTAGAATTGTCCAAATTGGAATACGGAAGGAAATGGCAATGATTGTCGAAAACAATCCCCACATTATTACAATTCCTACTCACCCGCCCAGTAAAGTATCAACTTGCCTAGGAAAAATATGCCTTTATGAATTATTCATGCAAAACATATTTACACATATGTTATGTGCGTAGCTTTACCGAAAATTTGGAACTCCACATTTTACTCATGTAAATGTTTTCACGAGTCGGATCACTTTGACTTGTTTTGTGGCTTGTTTTAATGATTCATGGCAAATAACCGTTAGAAATAATGTGGTGATATTATAATTTTGTCATGTTGGACTTCATAAAGAAAGGTTTTATTTTGCAAAGAATTTACATTAGAAAATTGGTAATAGAATTAAATTTATTTTTGTTCTGGTCGGACAGATTGTGGGCAAAATTTAATCAATATTTTTTTACAGTTACAAAATAATTCCAAATACATTTGTTGTAAATATTACTATGAACGAGTGAGTTGGGGCATTTGAAGATAATTTCAACCGGTTTGCTAGAGTCTGATGTATATTTTTTTTCGGCAACATTGACAAGTTAGTATTGTTTAGTTTGGTATACTGAATTTTTTAATTTAGTACTAGAGTGTACTTAATTACAACATCAAAAAATAATAAAAGGCGTGCGCTTAATTAGTTAAAAACCATGTCACAACATTGCTTAGATAATGTATTTTTAAATTCAGATAAAGCGGAATATTTGTGTGCATGGAATAGCAAAACTTGTCGATTCTTGAGTTTTTTTTACCGTCAATTTTTTTTGGTCGATGCAACTTTTTATGGACGGTAAATATGTTTCCCTCATGAGCTATGAAGCTTAAAAAAATATTTTTGCCATCAAAATTTAAGGTACATGTACTTGAGCCGGGTTATGGCACGAGTCCGTATAGTAGAAGAGAATACATGAATGTTAATGAAGCAAAGAGTGGGTGCTAATATAGAGTTGTTCAGCTGTTATTGCTTCCTTGTACTACAAATAAAATTATAAATTGGTTATTTACTTGGATAGGTATATGAACCATGACACCAAAATGATTGTTCAACATTTTCAAATTCAAATTAAGATAGTTAAACAGTAAAAAAAAAACGATTTCCCAAGCGTTTGTTCGCATAACATGCAATATCTGACCATTTTAAACCATTCGGCTCTAAATAATACTGAAAAACAATTGGTATTGCGCTCTGAACTTTTAGTTTTAAAAAAAGCTGTATATGCATACGAGTGCGCAACTAGCGACGGAAATCCTTGATTCCTATTGCAATAAACGTGACATGAAATTTCAATGTTCTCCCTGAAATGCAATCAAGAATTTTCCACACGACTTTCACTAGTAAAGTATTTTAACATTAAATGACTTTTAATGAACGTGTTTTATGAAATACACGATAAAGTGTAGGTTTGGTTCCTACTCCAAAACTGAACTAAATTTGAGTTGTTTCTATTATGTATGAGTTGCACAAGCCATTTGCGAGGTTGTTCGTAAATTCTTAACGTCTGTCCAATTTTCAAATAATGTCACTAGGCCGAAGGATTAAGATAATTTCGGAAGGAAAAAGTAAAGAAAACGGCTTGAAAATGCTTATTTGTCAGATCTACTCACTGAAAATGGCGAAATAATTTTTAAAAATTTTTTTAGTAGTAGTCTCTTATCAAAATGATACTGGGATTTTATTCCACTGCGACAAGTTCTCTAACTTGTTTTCTTGTGGGTATATTAACGTATGTTGTTGGATTTTACAGTGATACTTTTTATATGTTCTTACCTGCATGTTTTTCATTCAGTTTCTATCTTATCCAATTATTTTGCCATATCGAATTCCGTATGGAACAACATGGTGTTCGAAACAAGTAACAATAAATAAGAGACTTATGTAAAAATAGGTGTCGTTCGTTGGTGTCTCTGTTGGTCGTCGGTTTGTAGTTGTTCTTCAAGTAATATAATATTATATTAAATAAAAAAATACTTTGTTTTAAAAACCACAGAATTTATTATGATGAAGGCCAACCGGTTTCGCTTGGATCAAGCTTCGTCAGGGCACATAAAATAACTAAAGAAAAAATACAGAGTTAACAGGTATATATAGGTACAACAGTTAATGATAGAGTGAGACAGTATATAATACAAAGAAGGAAGAGAGGGAGCATATATTAGAGGGAGGGAACAAGTGCTTAATATATATTACGAATAATTGGTAAATAAACAAGTGTACATAATAGAAAGATAATGATGTAATGTTAGGGGCAGACAAAGATCCTATATTGAATATATATATGAAAACGACATTTTACATTGTTACTGGAAAAGAAGCTATTTGGATACATAATAATAATTAGATGGGTGAGTTTTGGAATAAAATGAGAGTGAAGTTGACAATTGATGGGATAAAGGTTGATTTACAGGAAACATATTTAAAATAGGGCTAAGGGATACATTTTTTTGATTATTAAGTAGGTTAAGTGATAAATTTGATTTTAAAGATTTCCTAACTTCGAGTGCTTCTAAATTGTCTAATCTAACCATATTAATATAATATAAACCTCTTACAAAGCGCGCGCCGGGATTTGATTCCCTGACCCATTGAGTTCAGGGTCAAAAAGCTTATCGCTCCGCCAATAACATAGAATCGCTCGTCTATGTAAGAATACTGAAAGTCATCTTTTGTTAACGGGAATATTTCCAAATCAATTAAGTAAACGCCGTACCTATATTGAATATACAAAGCAAGGCATAACCACCTTCCAAGAAGTTTGTTTAACTAGAGTTCGACGAAAATCCTCCCTCAAGAAGAAGAAATGATCGCAACAAATAAGTAGAAACTGTTAATTAGCGATATAGTTGAACTTAAACAAAGTCGTGACATCCTAATCTTCACCTGAACAGACAGTTCTTAGCCTTCTAATCCTCCGCCAGACCAAAGCCAAAGTTTAGTCATTTAGACAGATCCTAGCTTAAAATTACCATAAAACTCTTCCAAATGTCTAAATGAAATTTAACTGCGTGTCGAAGGGAGGCAAAAGTGAGAATTTTAAAGTCATTAAGGCACTGTATACAAAGAAAACAATACGACAATCGCACAAATTGAAGAAGGCTTTGGAAAACAGGCTAGAAGCTTCCCCTATTATAGGGGTTAATCGATTTAATTTTCTCTGCAGCAGGATTCTACAACCTTTTCATTAAAGAATATTTTATTTTATTTTTTGTGGCTTTATATCGATTTAAATTGAATCGGTTGCTTAATGTTAAAATATCCTGTAAGCGAATCTTTATATTGATTTATCGCCTTATTTGCAAACCAGGTGGATGTATTACCGTTTTATTTTCCTTTTTACGATTTATCACCGACTATTGGAAAAAATATTAAAAAAACTATTCTATCCAAGTGTAAGCTTTTAAGATCTTTGCTAATACAAAAATGAATTCAAATCATAAAAATATTTTAAGTGCGACTAAATAAAAACTTAATAGTTATAAAATAAAATAATAAACAATTTATTCGTACGTGGAATCTTTCTTACCTGGTGCGGTTTCCACTATAATAAAGGTTCTCATTTACTTTTTATCTGTACTACCTGCCAATTAAATGGTTTGCTGAATACAATATAAGTTAATTTTGAAGTTGAAATCAACTTAAAAGCAAGAATGGTTATTTAAAAAAAAAAAAATATATAACAAAAATCGGGGAAAAAAATTGAAAACATAGTATCAATAATCTTCAATTAAAGTATGAGATCAATTAAAAATTGTTGATTTCCAATAAGGTCCCAGTGGTTAAATTAGTTGAAGCGTTACTCCCAGATAAAGTAGAGGATCCGAGTTCGAGTCTCGATTGTGAACATTGTCTTTTTATTTTCTGGCTTTTTCTGTTTCATTTTTGTGTGGTTTATTATTGATATTTAAAAAAAAAACATATTTTAATTTGTTTTTAATATAAATATAATTTTATTTTTATTTTATTTTATTTTGTTTGGGAGACCAACAGTTTACATACATACTAGGTAAAATATTATATAAGTAGTATTAATATGACCATTTATAGGTTTCCACTTTAGTGTTTGTATATTTAATCAAAATCGGTCATGTAGTAAAGAGGTTGTGAGAAAATAGATATCGTTGACAATTCAGATATTTCCAAAGCAAAGTTGGAAGTGTCCTCCACTCTGAAACATGTGTACGTAAAATTTAAATTTGATTCTTTAATTTGTACTGTATTTAACTAGCCTCCTAATCTAGCGTCAAACCTATCAATGTTATATCACGATGTAAAATTCAAAATGCATATCTCATCATCTCCTATTGGTTTCTTACAAGGTACCTGATCAGCTTGGGGAGCCTTCCTAGAAGTAGATATTACAATCACAGTTTACGAAGCTTCATCCCCACTCAGCGAAGAGACGTGCAGACTACCAAATAGATTTCCCGAACCTCCCTTATTTCCAGGGAACAAAGTGCAAGGCACGGTTGATTAAGACCCCTATTCCGTTTTTCAATGGACCTTTGTTTAAAATCAGAGCAAAGTCATTTACATCGATCTCAAAATTGAACCGATTTACCCTTTAAATTTTCACTTATTTCGCATTTTCTGCCGACGTTTAATTGTGTCTTGCCCAATTAAACGAGTTTTAAACCAAGGGTTAACGGTAAGTGAACAATATATAAGAATGAAAATAAACGCTTCAGATCTAAGACGAGAGTTTAATTTCACGGGAGAGATGTACAAAAAGCTTCAGTAAAATACGAGACTTGTTAATTCCTCGAGCTTAATCTTGATTTGTTAATTAAATCACGTAATTTCGCAAAGGTCAGCCTAAGGGAAGATATAAGAACTTTAAATAATTAAAATGAAGAAAGATAAATTTATGGATGAATATATTCCGCCATTATCGCTGACGCTACAAAAATATTATCCTATTAAAGAAAATGTATTTATAACGTGAAAAAAAGTTTCTCACGTAAGGTATGTAATCCAGATTTTTCTTAGAAATAACTGACCTTGTTCGGCTCATAAACTGATACAGTGATTAATATCTTCAAAACGTTTTTTTTCTTATCTGCCTACTTTATAATTAGTACTTGTACATATTTTTATGAGCAATCTTCGCAACGCGTAATAGGAATTAATATATATCTTTTAAATTGGGTAATTATTATCAATGTAATTCCGTTGTGTGAGTTTTCCCTAGTAAATCCGGCGTCCGAGCCAAGATACCTTTCTCACCGTGCGGTCCCTATTTTCTTTGAGAAACTCTCGTTTGTTTTCATTTACCGGACAGAGGTTTTCAGTTATCTGTGTTGTTTTAGTCTCTCTCGCCTGAGGAGAAAGCGCGGTCTTTCCAGCGGTGGATTACTGAGATTAACCTGAAAATGCACTACTGGGGCACTTTCATCCCCTGGCTATTTCATATGTGCTTTCTAGCTCATAATCTTAGATTGTTTTACATTCACGTGCACTATGAGAGGGATTTGCTTTAACTTTAAATAACTTTATAGACATTGGGTAAACGTTCTCGTAACTATAAAGTAGAATATTAGTATTTTCTTAGCAAGCAATTACTTTTTAGTTTGACATATTTAATAAAATTATAAAATTACTTTGTAAAAGACCACAGATTTATTTTTATTTTTTTGACCAAGCGGTTTTGCTAAGCTTAACCATCATCAGGGTATAAAAATAAACTACTCAAAAAATACAAAGTTTGCGGTTATATATACATTTAAAGGGAGAACACGATATAAAATGAAATAAAAGAACAGTGGGAAGCAGTCTTAGTAAGAAACGGTCATATAAAATAAAATAAAATCTGTGGTCTTATGCAAAGGATTTTTTACATTTCATTAGAATATTAGTTTTCTGAAGCAGCAAAAACTTTCGAGCGGTGAACTTTACACAACTTTTTAGTCTTAACAATTTAAAGGTAGACTAGTTTATTTGCTCGCAAAATAAATTTAGTCGTAAAATTAGACATTAAATTTTTTGTTTAATATTTTCCGTTATGTAAAATAAAAATATAATATAAGTTAAGCCTCGAATGAAGTTGAGTAGCGCGTAGGTAAATCATTTATTTTAAAAACTCCCAAAGAACAAACGAACCATAATATTAGTTTCAAAGACAAAAAGAAATTGAGAGAAAAAGTTTAACAATATTTTTTTTTTGGGTTTATCGATACATTTTGTTATTTTTGATAAATACGTACCTTCAATTATTAAAAATATAATTTCTTTCTTATTTACTTGTTTCTCCTCCTTCAATCTGCTTTTAAATTTATTTAAACAGCTGGTAAACAGAACAAATAATTATAGTGTCTCGTATAATTTTCGGCAGAGAAAAGAATATTTTGACGTTTCGTAACTGATCGTAGAAATAACATCACGAGTTGATAACAAGTGCGTCAACCTATGAATTCCAGTAAAAACGTCTTTCTTAATTTCATTACGCTAGTGTTCACTGTACGTGAGCGTTCATTGCTTCCGAAAAAAGAAAAAATTGTTTTGTTTTATGGGATAATTTTTTTTATATTTACCAAAAAATATCAATTTACACCAGTATATTTGACAAATAAGTAGGTATTCCGAGATTAGTAAATTGATCAGTTGGTTTTCAATTTATAATAATATCATTAAGATTATATAATATTACAAGAACGTTTTAATTGTTTTCAACAGAATACAGTAGAAAAAAATATTAAACTTTTTCCATTATTCCGTTTGGAAAGAAGAATAATCTTTCTGAAACTATCTTCGGTTCAAAAAACCAAATCGTTTGATCTTACTATATCAGTTAAATTTTATAAACTTCGAAGGACAGCATTATTTAATCCGCATTACCGTACACGTGTATCTCCGGACAAGTTAAAATGCTCTTGCATAACGTGATTCTATTATTCCTATTACTAGTTAGTTGAAACAATGCAAAACTATTGTGTTCATGTTAGGTGTAGCTTGAAAGATAGAGGATTTTATAGACCTAGAGTGTTTTGGGTAAAACTGCCAAACTTAGCTACGATGCAACTATTTTGATTTCGTATTTTGGCATCGAATAAGTTTTGCTGAATCTTACAAAGTTGTATCCCAAGACAACAAGTAGAGTAAAATTTATTGTTTTCATAAAAAAAAGTGTACAGTTAAAATATCACTTTTTTTAAATAATCCAAAAAAGTATAATAAGATGACAGTTTTCGTTAATATGTTGTATCTTCGTAGGCTTTTACGATACCAGCCCTACATTGAACTCATTTAAAATACACATTTTTACAACTGAATCATTAATTATTTTACTTTTTATAAAACATGTTTATAGAATCTTCATAATATTTCATTAAAAGTTAGGAGAAATGCGAAAAGCATCTTATTCACGTAGGCCAAATATTCTACAGGTGAATGAATTATCAATTATAATTTAAGGTTTAAAGGCAGATAAATAAAGTATTACATAATATATAATTTAAAAACGTTAGCTTTTTCAGATGGAAATTGGTAATATCTAAAATATTTAAACTATGACGTTGCTGCATCGTTTTAATAAAGATGAGCTGTGATATTGCAAGAGAAACTTTTTTCATTTTTTTTCTCTTTGGTTTGTGACCAATGTTTTCATATGTGTTCGTAATTTGGACATTGAAATCACCATATTTAAAATCTAAGCTGAATAGACGGTGGATATTACATGTAATAAACAAATATCTGCTGAAAAAACTCAACAAAGATACGCAGCGAATGAAGTATAAAACATTGAATAAAAACGTCATTGAATATGTCATGAAGCAACATGTGCTACATACATGCCAAAATAGAAAACTGAAAGGGTGTTAGCGATTAAAAACTTGATATTAGTGAGTTTTCAGATTTTTTACAGAAAACCAATACGGACGTACAGAGAAAAACTTCACTAACCACACTACTGATAAAAATTGCATTGTGTTTTTTTGTTATATTATAAATAAACTTTTATTTTTATTTTACCGGATTAAAAAAAAAAGAAATTGATTAACTTGTTTGAAATATGTTGTTAGTAAGCAATGCATATGTGTGAGTACTGTATGTGACTCACAATTCTCTGCGATACCAATGACACCGATTTTTTTTTATTTTATTAAAAAGTCAGCTGCCTGAACCATCGCACAGACAAATGATATACAAAATTCAATACCGCAAAGGGTTAGAAAAAAACATTTCTCCAGCTTGAATCAAAAGGAAAGGGAAACAAATAAACATTTCATATGCACTTTTTAACAAGAAGCGTAAAACGAGCTTACTGTCTTTTCGACCCAAACTTATTTACGACACTGTTTAATACACCCCGTACAAGCCTATTTATAGACATTGATATTTATACACAAAATGAAAATTCTGACAAAACTATCTACAACGTGGTTATTCACAAACATAATACATAAGTCATGCAAAGAAATCAGACTTCCAAAAAAATAATAAAACCAATACACAAAATATCTTCCTTTATAAAGGGATGAATGTTATAATGCACTATTAGAAACCATCAAAGTTATACTAATTAATAAATTGAAAATAGCCTGTAAGTTCTATTTAGAATACATTAGTAATATCACTTAGTATGTAAGTTATTATCATTAAGTCAAAAACAACATTAATTATAAGCAGATGTTTGAAAACTTTAATCTAAAAGTAACTAATATAAAACAAATAAAACTAAAAACTAAACATGCGACGGTTTTATATAAAATATGAATTAAAATCTATTTCTGTACACTGATAAAATCGACCAAATAAGCAAAGGAAACACCAACGTTAACAAAGTATGCATATAATTATATTCAATCCAGCAATGCTCCAAAACTATTTTGCAATCATCGTGGTATCTTTAATAAAACATTGATAGTTTATAGGTAAGAACTATGGATTTAAAAAAAAATCTAAAAGTGATGAACATGATTTAAAAAAAAAAATGGGTAAACTGAAATAGAGTTTTTTCCCCACATTTTTTTTTGCTGAAAAGTTGATTACAAATTATCTCATGTGAGTAAAATGGCAATTATTTTTAATAGAGTGGGTAATATAAACCGGTACACGTCTGATTTTTAAGTAGGTACTTATTAAAACATAAGTTATAGAAAGGGCATAAACATAAGTTATAGAAGAAGCTATAAATATTATTCTAACATTTAAAAAAGTTTATATAACACATTGTTATAAAAAAAATCAAATCACAAGAAAATATTTTAGGTCATGATTATTTGAACTTTACATCCCATAAGAGGACTTTAGCGTAAGAACACTTGTACTCGTATGTGTGGAAAAAAGACATCTTTACAATAATATAAATGTTTGATCTGCGTTGTGGAATAAAAAATAGAGATTAGTGATTATATAAAAATAGAAAATATTATGAGAAATGTAGCCAATTGTATGACTCATAAAAAATAAATTCTCTTTGTGTTTGAACTTGTATGAATACCAAGTTTATTTTTTTGAATAACTACTGTTTCTGGAAGCGTTATTTATTTTATATCATCATTCGACAAACCGCAAGCTGTAACTTAACTTGACAAAAAAAAATCGTTGCTTTAATCCACCCATTTCAAATATAAAATTAAAATAAAAGTAGGTACTTTATCGCTTGCCTAACTTTGAAAAGATTCTTTTATAATTTGACACATTAATTTTGAAAAGTTCACAATTTTACATACTCACAACCTCTCAAGGTTTTTTAACTGTAAATAATTTCCCTTGTAACTAAGTAGGTACGTCCACGTATGAACTTTTAAAATCTCTACCTAGCTAGTAAAGTACCTACCTATTTATTTTAGCAGACATTGTTCTGTATTTATACTGATTTCCTATACCTTGTCTTACTTCCTCTCCACAATTACATAAACCTCACAGATTTCTTCATATAAAGATGCCATAGACCCACTGAGACTGTGATAACTGTACAATTTGCATTACGCCAATTTTTTTTACAAGATTTCCAACTGTAAGTTGTGGGGCTAGGGGAGTGGGGAGGGGATTTTGTTGGGAAGGAGGAAGGTTGAGCAGTACCTGGCTATTAACATTTATTATCTAAACACGACTAAATCCATTTCAAACAACGTTATTTTTAAGTGGTCTTTCACCTCATCTAACATCTTGGATTTCAAAGTGATCATTTGTTAGGTTCTTACTTTCATGTTTTTCATCCAGTTCCTACCTTGTTCAACCATTTTGCAGTATCGAATTTCGTATGGAACAACGTGGTGTTCGAAACAAGTGACAATCAAAACAGAAGAGTTTTGATGTCAAAAAACGTGTTTAGGGTTGTTCGTTGGTCTCTCGCTTGTTCGTCGGTTTGTTGTTGTACTCCAATTAATATAAAATTAAGTGTGGTTTTTTGTTGTAATTCGTTTCATTAAAAATAGAATTGTGTAAGAAGATCTAAAAACTTCCACTTCAACTACATCGGTGAGTGAATGGTTTCCCATTTCTCTTAATTTCCAATAATCTTTCCATATCCATAATTAGACACTACTCTCAAGTAGGATAGTTTATCGTTTTACAGTTTCCTATTTTCCAAATTAATCTGAAGCTGAAAACGCATTCGGTGTTTTATCGCAGCTTCGGATCCAACATAACATATGTACCTACCGGCTGCCGTAGAAACCATGATTCTCAATTGATCAATTTGAAAAAAGGGTCAGATGATTGAAAAATAATATCACGAGGATTCTTATCATTCCTTTCAGTATTCCTATACCCTGTGTCAGAATAAAAAGAGGTTTATAATCCATTACACATTTTTAAAGCATTTAAATAAGAAAGTTGTTTGGAATAGTAATAATTATAATAATATGAACAGCCTTGGTATTGGATGAATAATTGAAAGCAAATCTGGCTTTGGTTGAGAGTGATCATAGAAGAAATATTGGGTAACATTTGTAATTGAGCTTTAAATAATTTGTCAAATACAGTACACAGGGTGGAAGAATTATGTAATCAATAAAGACAGCTCCTGGTGATTAGAAATGAAGCGAGTACTTACTTCGGTTCAATATTGGTTTTCTTAACAATTCTCAGGAATACGAAATATTACAGGTGTGTTTTTAATCAAACACGTGTTGAAAATATATTTAAAAAATTGATGGAAATAATCTGTTTTTGCTTTCCAAATTATAAATATTTTTTTCACTATGTATCTTCTATTTCGTTTGCTTAATTGACAAAATATAAATACACTTCAAAATAATTTGTGTTAGACAACTTTTTTTAATGCTGTGACTTTAAATTGGACTATTCGCGTTTTTTTATGTGAATACTACACAAGAGAAACTAGAGCTAGTGGGTCTATGGTATCTCCAAAACTGGATACATTGTGAGGCTGCAAGATTAGGAAGGGCTGAGATATGAGGAAGAGGAAGGTTGGGACGTGCCTACTCAGATCTGGTCACGGAGTACGGCTAAAACCATTTATAGCAAAGTTTTGATTCTGAATGGTGGTCTTTCACCAGGGAGATACTTGAGTATCTACAATTTTGTAGCGTACCGCAAAATACTGTATATTAATTATATGTGAAATATACATATTGATTTAGTAAAAAATATTTTATGGGGCCGCGATTTGAACTCGTGACCTCCGGATTCGTAGCCGATAATCTTAACCACTTGACCACGGAGGTCTTCGTGGGTGCTGTTATCATTCATCTAATGCAGTATGCGTAAATACATCTTCCTCACCATAGCGCATTGCTTTATAAATTCTATTTATTTTGTATTTGTACTGCATTTCTCAACAAAGATAAAGTAAATACGTTTAATACACAGGAATCATATAATTATAAATAATCTATTCAACACCAGTTAAATGATCCACAATGAACCATATACTAGATAACTGAAATTAAAGTAATATGTTCATCAGAATTAATTCAAATTTACCCTTTGGGCAGAACACCCTTCTAGGACTGCCGTCGACACATCATTCTTTTCATCTCGCTTTTTGAGGAAATTCAGTTGCGGCTCGACTCTTGACTCGCAGCTAAACACGTCAGCTTTGTGGCTGATGTCACGATGAATTTTAAATTTATTTTAACGAAAACTTTGTGAAATCTTATGTTCTTAGATATTTTGATTTCACCCTGAAAACAAAGGGTTTTCGTATTTTTTCGCAATTTAATGGAACATGTACGAAGAATATAAACGAATGCAAAGAATTTTGCTGTCCGCTTATTCTATTTTAGTAGTGTGTCCTCTTGAAATCGGTGATCGATAAACAAAGAATCGTTCATCAACATGTGAACGTAGGAAATAGGTAACTCGTGATTTCCACAAGCTTTTGGTAAATATGCCTTTCTCCGTACGACCCCTTCTAAGGTGTTGCCTCAACCCGCTGTCGGGGTGAACGGGTACTCACCAATTTGCGAAATCATTTACCAGTATGTAAATCAGTGTTTGATAGACATTGATTCAATAAATAATTCCACACTAGATGCTTAATCGAATCCCGAGTCTTCCACCACACGTCGAGGGTAAATATATAATTCAATTCACCAGGTAGATTTTTTTTTTTTTTTTTTTTAAAAGTAAGACAAACATTCCCGGGTTACGAATAACCTGACAATATTTGAAAAACTCCTACTGCCATCATAAAAAGCGGAAGATGTTGCTTGTGCAATGATGGAGGACTCAGCCAGCAGAGGAATTGAACGCACGACGCCCGGGTGGGAATCCGACGCGTTCTCCACTCAGCTACCGACCGGTCAAAATAAATTGCTTGTCTGCTTCTTTACAAAAAATAAATATTGGGAGCTGCTTGTTTAAAACATCCACCAGCAGTAGTTAATCTGAAACCAGCTTCCAATCAGATCTTTATGGTCAGATTTTATCGTCAAGATCTATTATATCCCTCTTTGAGAGGCATTATTCCATGCAGGTAATATCGATAAAACATAAGATTTTATGATTTTTGTGTACAAAAGCTGACGATTTGTTGATTAAATGATGTTTGCTGAACAAGGTTTTTTTTACGGACCATTCAAAGACATTGTGAGGGCAAATAATTGTTACATGATGATTTACGTTGCAAAGCGTTTATGTTTTTAGGATTTTCACTCCGGAGATCACTGGTTCAAACACCAGCAAGGATTTATAAGAAAAGAAAATAAAAGTTTTTTCATAATTTAAATTGCGATAGTTAAAATGTAAGCTTTGTATATAAACTCCGTTCCAGTAAAGACGACATAATATACTATATATATGGCCTCGTTGGAAGACGAAAATTTGGAATCGAAACGTTATGGCAGCTATATTTGGTTTAAGGATCTGAATCGTCAGGTACATTAACACCTTCGTTTTTGCCTTTATCTTTCTTTCCCTCACTTTCTTCATTCTCACAGCATTTTACAACACCAGGGTAACTATAGTTTATTTGTTTCCAAGAAAATGTGCCTCTGGTGTGGTAATAAAATTTGATTTAATTTTACTAATCGAAAGGAGAAAATTTAAATTGCATTTCATTTTAAACCAATCCAATGCATTAAACATATATATATATATATATATAAACTGGTGAACGTTTTATGAAAGTTGAAAATGTAAATAAATATTTTTTTTCAAAACTCAACGGATAAATGTCAGAATAAAGCATTTTCAAAAAGGAAATCGATGCATGATTTCAATTTCCTTTAAAAACAGAACTTCCATGAAAGTATTAAGCACAAAGCTGGGTCTTCGTTATTATTATAATAAATAAATATAGCTACAACTACGCAGTAATATGTATTGCGGAGAAAATAATGTTATATGGGCTCAACACGTAAGCTTGTCATCTATGCTACCAAGTTTTGGTAAAGATATTAAAATTCGTATGAAAAATAGCCAATTATATAATGTAAAAGCTATTTGAAAGAAAACATATTGGTATTAAACATATAATGCCATATTTAGATGTATAAAGAATATATATACTAATATAGGGTCCGCCAAATAACTTTTTTTTTTTCAACTAGTGCTTATTTCGTGAATGGTAACACTTAGCTCATGTCTGATTTGACAGATAATTAGTTTTATCCTTCCGCTGAGCGAATATGGTTGTGTATACGCTTGAACAACGCTGGGAAATATTGCGACATTACTTTGAAAATCATGGTAATGTTGCAGAATGTGTGCGAAAATTGCGTACGGTTTTTGGAAGAAGAGAAGCACCGTCAGCTCCGTATGTTCGTTATCTTGTGAAAAAAGTGAAAGAAACTGGCATCCTCATCGATAAACCAAAGCGTGAAAAGCCAAAAACAGTGCGTACACCCGAGAATATCGATGCTGTGGCAGAAAGTGTGCGTGAAGCGCCATCAACATCAATTCACCGTCGTTCTCAACAATTGAACATTTCGGAGACATCATTGAGACGAATTTTGCATAAAGACCTTGGTATGACGCCATACAAAGTCCAATTGGTTCAGGAGTTGAAGCCAACTGACCATCCAATGCGTTTTCGCTTCGCTGAGTGGGCCTGCGATCGACTTACAGAAGATGCCGATTTTGCCAAAAAATCATCTTTTCGGATGAAGCTCATTTTGATCTTGGCGGGTATGTAAACAAGCAAAATTGTCGTATTTGGGGCACAGAAAACCCGCACGCATACATTGAAAAGCCGGTACACCCAAAACGAGTCACTGTTTGGTGCGGATTTTGGTCCAGAGGCATAATTGGGCCATTTTTCTTTGAAAATGAGCAAGGGGAGTGGCCGTTACAGTCAATGGCGATCGTTATCGGGCCATGTTGAACGAATTTTTTGTTCACAAAAATTGAAGAGGAAGAGATATTGGCAACATTTGGTTTCAACAGGACGGCGCTACGTGCCACACAGCCGAAGCTACACTCGATGTTTTGCGCCCTGTTTTTGAAGATCGCATTATCAGCCGCAGAGCTGATGTCGTTTAACCACCTCGGAGCTGCGATTTGACACCGTTGGACTATTATTTGTGGGGTGCCCTCAAAGATAAATGTTACGCCGA
This sequence comes from Drusus annulatus, assembly GCA_022651775.1. NCBI lineage: Eukaryota > Metazoa > Arthropoda > Insecta > Trichoptera > Limnephilidae > Drusus > Drusus annulatus. Next base: position 445,828 of record JAGWCC010000352.1, on the reverse strand, counting down.
CAAGCCAGAGACAATTGACGCTTTAAAGGACAATATTCGTGAAGCCATTGGTGAAATACAGCTGCACACAATCGATAATGTGCTTAAAAATTGGACCGATCGTGTAGGCTACTGCATGGCCAGCCGAGGCAGCCATTTGAATGAAATTATTTTCCATTATTAACCGGAAGGATTGTACTTATAAATAAAAAAAGAAATTTGAGAAAATATTCAGTAGTTTTTTTTTTATAGCATTTTCAAAAAAAAAAGTTATTTGGCGGACCCTTTATATACTTATTTATAAAAATATATGTAAATATATATGTATGTATATTCATAACTAATAAAGTAAACCTAGTAGCAGAAAACTCCTAGTACCTAGATTTTAATTTTTCAGAACTAATCGATTGCTGTAGGTTATTTTATTTTTATTTCAAATAAATGGAGTTTTCCTGTTTCAGACCACTAAAGTTAACATAATATAGATTGATGTACGCTAAATTTCAATTTCAATTTCTTTAACCTCAACATATAAACTCGTAACTAAAATTTCACAGCAAAAATCGGTGATAATGTGTTCAGTGTAGTACCAAACACTAGAATATTACTTTAGATTATGTAAAGTGGGGGAATGCTTAAAGGCTATATTTTGTGATCGGATTTTGATTCCTGGAAATAAAATTGAATACAGAATGGCCATATGATAAAAAAAGTGATTAATATATCGAAGCTAGAAAGGCAAAAGCACTTTGGTAAAAAATGAGTTAAATATGCAGTTTTGGTCAGTTTTTTTCTGCTTGCCGAATGCTCTGACCCTCGTTTGATTCTGAAGACTTTTGTGGCCATTTAGCCATCGAACATATATTTACCATTGGGAGAAAGCTTGACTTAAGCGACACAAGTTTGGGACTTTTTTGAGCTTTTTGTCGTTTAAGTGCATTGAATTAGTCTTTTGCTCTTCCATCGACGATGTTATAACCGTCGAGAAATATAAATTTTTATTCAAGTTTTAAAAAATCAATTTTTGTTATGATGATGTTCTATTCTAGGAAATGATTTAGAAACTATAATTAAACATTTAAGGCTTAACCTTGATTTCTGACATATATACTTGGTTATCTTATAGATAATACTATTTTTCTTTCACGGTTTTACTGTTATTATTTATAATAATAATATTTTGATAATTTTTATAGCGCCGTTCTTGTGAAAAATCTCCTCAAGGGCGCTGAGCTGAAATTACGTCGGCGTCAATCTAACGAACATAATTTTAAACAATTGTAAAGCAATGCATGAGCGAATGAACTGCAGCTCGATTATCGTTACGTAAACATTAACGAAAAACAATCTTTTTTTAAAAATCAATTGCTGACTTCTATTTTGAAAAAATCGATTTGAATGTCTTGAATTGCGGTAAGCGTTCGATTCTGACTCAAAACGATACGGATTGAATAAAAAAAAACAAATTTAGGGACCTTTTGGCAGTTTTAATCAAATTAAATTGAATCTGATAATGGCGATGCAGTATATAGTTCAACGCAAAATAACCTCTACTACTTATGAAGCATCACCGTATTTATTAATTACAGAAACAGTTGAGCTATCGCATCGAATACCAGGCATTGGCATTGATTGGATAAGATATTAGGAAATAAGGTAACAGATGCCAGTGTAACCAAAATATGATGATTTTACTACTAGACACTTTCCGAAAAAATACTCCAGCATGCCTGTCTGAATACAGCATTCAATATTTTGGAAATATTTCATAATGCTTTCCCATGCGAGCTATATTATTATTCGTATCAGTTCTTTCATTTCATGAATGTACGTATCAGAATACTTTTCCGAAAAGAAAATTACAATGTATTTGCAAAATGTAAGCGCTTTTCAACATAGAAAAAGTATTGTATCCACTTAATTGAAGGTGGAAGCATTTTCAACCAGTCTTTTATGTTACTATCATCGAGAGATAGTTCACAAAGTTTGTGTTGTAAGTTAAATCAATGTCTACCTCAATCGAAAACTCAAAGGTTTCATTGTAGTCGGTAGTGGATATCCAAATATACGTAAGTACACCTACATAATAAATTATATTACCTCTCAGTTACACTGAAGAAAGAACAGCAAAAATATGTGAGGAATATTCAGAACATTTGGAAATTCATACTTTTATTACGTGATTAAGTGTTTTATTATTTGTTTTATTTTATTATAAAAAAAGTTTTTCTTCTGTTTCTGGGAAACACTTCAAATCTAAAATGATCTATGAATAATGGGCAGTAAAGTTTATTGTTTATGGGATATTCTTATAGAACGGACGCTGACACATGTTTGATTTACTCGCTGATGTATTTTTAACCATAATGTTCAAGATATGGGTAGTTAAGGTGCAGAGAGGTTCGCCTTAATAACTAACTAACTATCAGGGCATTACTGAAGAAGTAGGCAGAGAGGGTAAAAAGTCTCACAAATCTGTTTTTTCTTACTTATCGCCTCATTCATACTTATTATTTCATTATATCCGCTCTTGACATTATTCGACTCAAATATTTGATCACGCCAATTCCAGGGGCGCCCCCGACGTTCACATTTGCGTCATATATTCTCTTAACCCTCTTTTTTTGCCCATCTGCCTTACATATCCAAACCAGATGAACGTTAATTTCTTTATCATATTAGTAACTATTACAACACTTTTTTTTTTCATTTCGGATATCCACATTCGTAATACATTCGCCTCAAGGATCTCATTTATTCTTCATTCTGCATAAATATCTCCTTCCTCTACATTCTCTTCCTTACTGCTATACATCAGTGTTGGTATTTGAACTCCACCATGAACTGCTAGTGTCGAGGTGAAACAAAATCCATGAGTATCTTTGTGATATCAAATAAGTTACGGAGGATATTTATACGTACATTCAGATCATAAGTTTAGCTTTACCAATATGCATGAAAATAATAATATTTAGTAATTTAAAAAATATATATATATATAAATATATGTTTAAGAAATATATATAGAAGAGGAAAAATAAAAAAATAATTGTGTTGTTACTGAGAGAAATTTTTAATTTTGTTTATTCGCTTCCATTTCATATTTTGTTCAAAACTATTGATAATCTTTCAATAACATAAATCTTTAATAAGTTAATTCTAATTCATATAATATTTGTATCAGACTTCGTTTTGCCATATGAATAAATCCCCCATAGCCTTCGTATTTAAAGCCATTGAATTTTATTAATCTGTATTGCTAATCCGCTGCAAATTGAAGTAATGACGCCCATTGTAGTTCAAATATTCTATGGATTTAGACAATCAACTAACCACCTCTTCATATGAATAATTTATTACGTAAGATCTGGCTGTTATCCTACGCACACATACAATTTGACAGAGGTTCCTAGTCTTTGAGAAAATCCACTCTAAAGGATATCGTAAAGCACTACCTAATGTAGGTTAATTCAGTTGCGAAATATTGAAGGACATTATGGAATACATATATTTCGAAATGTTTAACTACAAAGCTTATTTCATGTTTGTTGAAACATTAAAATCTGTCGAACGGTGAGCTCTGGTAATACAAAAGTTGAAAAGGTTTTCTGTGGGGAATTTATTGGTCAACGTATCTTTTTTTTATTCCTTATCGTCATTTTTACCATGACTTTTTGAGCTTTTAGATTAGCCATGTTATTGATCTGTATTTTTCGTTATTATAAAATGCAAGCGATAAAACTTTGGTCAAAGCAAGGTATTAAATAGGTGATTGAGTGCAGATCAAAAATCATGCTAACTTGGACATCTTTTCTATAAAACATTTAATTTTCTAAGAAATTCAATGTTAGGTATCAAATTCCAGTCAATCTTTTTAGAAATTAATTAATATTGAATAATATGTCAGTACTTTTCTGTACATCTTTGATTGTTTAAAACATAGTACACACACTATAGGAATTATTAAAATGTGACATGTACTTAAATCGATTTTCGGAATTTTGAACAAAAGTTCCATTTTTTTCGTTATTTGTAACACGTTCCAGTGTACATTAGAACGAATATTATTAATTTATTATATAAACGAGAAAAAAGGATAAGGTAAATTTGAAAAAAATAAAAATAATTTGAGTTAAACCAAAGTATATATACTAAAGTATATAGGTATTTTTTTTAAATCCAGCTTGACATAGCTAACTAACTAACCACCACGCTATTTCTCTGCGGGGTTAGGCAAAGTCTCGGTGCACACTTCTTGCTCAATTAACATTCACACATCGTCTCATACATACTTTTCTGTTATTCTGACTCTTGACGTAGCAGGACTTAAGTTTTGATCGCGCCATGTCTTCCTTGGGCGTCCCCGACTTCTACCATTCACTTTCGCGTCATACATTATCCTTACAATCCTGTTTTCGTTTATCCGCTCTCCATACCCAAGTTATCTAAGTGCCCCTTTCTTAATCCCATTCATTACGCTTACATCATCCTTGCATTTTTTTCGGATATTTACATTTTGAACATGGTTATATCACATATACGTTTCAAGGATCTCATGTCTACAGCACTAAGTCTAATTTCATCCTTTCTCTGCTAGTTTTATACCTCAGTGCCATAGATCATACATCAGGGTTAATAAAAGCACTCCAATGTGGATTGCTAGCTTCACAAAAACATTTTTTTCTTTCAATTTCTAATATTAAAATACTACATTACACTTACTCGTATATTCAAAAATAAGTTCGTCAAACTCAATTTTTGATTATGTTTTCTTGGGAAACTCTTAACAAGACCCCTTCTAAACTTGGGTTTGTTAACCCTGAGGCGTGTATGTGGTAAAACCATGTATGACCATGTTATGTGAATATCCGAAACTTGGCTGAGAGGGAATCTTGTTATACCTGTATTGATTAGCCTGGTTAGAAAATCTGTTACTTCAACTTCTCATTTAATAACGTGGATAAGAAGGAACTAGATTTAATGGTTGAACATAATAAATAATTCCCCTTATTCTGTAACTACCTTGCTTTCTGTGGGAATTACAATTGAGGCGTCTTGTGCATATTAAACCTCTTTCCTCTGCTTAATAAAGATATTTTTCTCAATATGTGGCTGGATCTTTGATAGTGCCAAAATCAACAGATTTATCGAATACTGTTATTTAAATGATCATATAAAACAATGGCTTAGTTTTACCATTTTCGTTTGTGATGAATCACATTTCAGTAGAAAATTATTATAAAATAAATCTTAATAAATATTTGTTTTTTTAAACATTTATTATTGATATTACTTTTTAGAAAGCAATTCATATTTTCTGTGCCTTTCTCTCTGTTATAATTTAAATGTTGTTCTATTGTTTTCTCACTATTCTTTTGTTTTAATTTATTTTTTGTTTTATATTGCGTTCTCCCTCTGTATGTACGAGGCCTGTTCAAAAGAAAAGGTGAATTTTGAATTTTCGCGGGCTGTATACATTCGATTTTCGATTTTTTTGTTGTTATGTCGGTACACATATGTTTATCATATGTTAGCATTATCAGCCATTTTGGATTAGTGGTTTGTTTTTGACAACTGGAAAGGTTAGTCACGGTTTTGTTTGTTCTTCGATTTTTTACTTTTGAAAAAAATAGATCAAAGAATAAAATCCATGATTTGTTTTTCCACAACTCCAGAACGCTCATTATCATTAACATCTTCTCGGCCTTCTGTAAAGCGCTTGTACCGCTTATTGTACCGCTTATAAATACTTTTTTGAGACAAAGTAGACTCGCCGAATGCCACAGTCAACATTTTAAGTGCCTCCAAACCACTTTATTCCATTTTTAACGCAAAACTTCATACATATATTCTTGTATATTTTATTTGAATTTATGTATATTTAACCGCATACTATATATTTTTGTTCGGTTTAGTGGTGTATCTTGATGATGCTTAGGCTAAGCGAAACCAGTCGGTCAAAAAAATTAACATGATGAATGTAGTCTTATAAAAAGTTGTTATATTTTCATTTCATAAAATAAGTCATTGTTAAGGCGTCGTGAATAGATGCGTCTCAAATTTTTTTAGATTAGTTGTGTTGGTAGATTAAGGCCAAGGGAATGCGGAAGAAAATTGTGAATATCTTTTGATTAAAGGGTACCAGAAAATATTGAGGGTGGTGGTAATAAGGCGCGGCAGAGAGGGGCAACCCGAATGCACACGGAAGAAGGAATATAAATAAATACATTTTTATTAATATTTTGTGCATTGGTTCTGAAAGTGCAAACAGACGTGTTGTAATTTTGTATTGATCAAAACGCTGAGGCGACAGCCGCTGACTCGGCACATTCTGCATGACAAAATACGGAATGGCTAAGGTAATCCTACAGCCAGTGAATCACTTTGTAGTGAGTCAAGACATATCGTCCAGCTCCAATATTAATAAAACAAAAATTAAAAACTTTTTCAAATGTATTGTTTTTTAGTACAATTTAAATATGAATTTGACAAAGGACAACCAGGTAATAAATACAAATTTTAACCAACAGACTATTAAATTATGAATATGAAATCAAAAAATGCTGAAAGATTAATTAAAAAATAGTTAAATTTGTGATGCAGTAAGTGTGATGGCTTCCATCAACTTCATTAGAGAGCTTTGACTTAACTAACCATCACGCCGTTTCCCCGCAGGGGTAGCAGAGAGGACGGATCGCCATATAACTCTGTCTTGGCACACACTCCTTGCTTTATTCACATTCATACATCGTCTCATACATACTCTTCTGTTATTCTGACTCTTCACGTAAGCCGATTCAAGTATTTGATTTACTTGATCGTGTCATGTTTTTCTCGGGCGTCCTCGACTTCTTCTTCCAGCTTTTGACTTCCGTAGTAAAAAAACTGTTAGTTCAAAGTCAAAATATGAAATATAATGTACGGGTAAATCTACGAAGGCTTGGGCTGTTATCGTCTAAACAAAATCTACGAAGGCTTGGGCTGTTATCGTCTAAGCAAATTCTACGAACGCTTGGAATTTTATCGTCTAAACAAATTCTACGAACGCCTGGGCTGTTATCGTCTAAACAAAATCTACGAAGGCTTGGGCTGTTATCGTCTAAGCAAATTCTACGAGCACTTGTGATGTTATCGTCTAAACAAAATCTACGAAGGCTTGGGCTGTTATTGTCCAAACAAAATTGCTTGATTAAAAAGTGAGATTTATTTCGATATATTTGAGTTTAAAAGTAATTAATTAAAATTACAGTATTACTTTGTTTGAAGTCTCAGCTAGGCAGTATATTACACAATGGTTCATCTTTCAAAGCTTGCAACATAATGTTTAATTTAAAACACAAGAGTGTAATTATTATTGATAATAATTTATTTTTAGAACATTTTCCTTGTTATTTTACGCGAGAGGAGGGAGATAAAATACAACATATATATTATAGATTTTTATAAGGTCCTTCGCAAAAACTCGTTATCTTAAATATTACTTAAAATACTTATATCTAAAACCTAATTACTTGTCATATGGTTCGGGGTTCCTTTTCTATTGTTCACTTCGTCGTGGTTAACAATTAATCGCACACATATTGTTTACTAAAACAACCTTCATCGTTTGTTCGTATCAGCATTGGCCTCGGAAATTGGCCTTTGGACTTTTCTTTTCCATCTCGAACCTGACACTTCATTCGCGTCCGGCATCATGCCACTAGGCGGGTAACGCTAGGCGATAAACCACAGGGTCCACCCATCTTTGATCTTAACTGTCGGTTACCCCTGAACCTACGGTACTTGTGATTTTACCTCACACTCTCCCTTCATCCCTTTGCGACCCATATCTGTCAACACATTTTTTGGAATATTTAGAAACTTTATAAGTTTACAGGAAAAATATATATAATATTGAACTACTGAAAAAATTCAACTGATTATTAAGAATGTGATTATTAATTTTAGTGGTTTTCTTTATTTCTAGTGCTTCTAAATAACAAAATCTATTGCTATGACTATATTTATAAATAACGCGAGCACTGATGGTTTTATTGAAGAAATTACAAATTAAGAAATAATTTTACAACGTGTGTCCAGAAGAAGACTCCTTTGCCTTCGAATTAGATTGACATTAATACTTAGTTTTTCTACCTACTTGTACCTACGTAAACGGAATACATGGCTATAATTAGATCCGAGGTATAAAATCTAGTGTTTTAATTTAATTTTGAAATTTATTAAAAAAAACTTTCCATTTACTGTCTTATTATATATTACACGCAGTATAAAATATTTGACAATAAGGCTATTAAATTACACAGTGGAAGTCTGAACTTCAAGAGAATATTTTTTTGTTTTTATATAATATGGACTCAAAATAATTCTTTTTTACTCCTTAGAAAGATAAAATCACTTTACTATTGAAATTATAAACCATAATTGAAATAAAGTAAAAAAAACACCTTATCTTTTCGTACTGAAAACAATAGAAATATTCGCAGGTTACAAAAAAATATTTGCAAAACAAAACCAAAATTAAATAAAAAAAAGGCTTTTAATTTTTGTCACTGTCACACTCTGTAAGCCAATGCAGCAAAAGTTGCTTTTAATTATCTGGCATTTTGAAAAAAATCCCGAGGAAAAAAGTTACGCTTAAGGTAAACATAGGTCAATCTAACCTATGAGAGTACCCACGTGGGTACTCGTAACTCTAAATTCCCGCTGGCACTGGAAGCATGTTTTCAGGGTTCTATGGTATTTAGGAATACCGGAAGTGGGGTGTTTGAATATCGAACTCTTTAAGTTATGATGGATCAAAGGTTTGTTTGGGTATTTTTGACCAATGTTTTACCAGTTAGGGATTAACCTTAAATAACATAAAACATCAAACAATGGACAAGTGGATGACACTCTAATTTCGCCCTGACGATAAACCAGTATTTATGGTAATAGCGATGCGTAGCTTGACTTTACACGAGCTCCTTTCAGAGACCAGGTCTGAAAGTTTTTCATTTCACTTTCCAACCGTTCTCTTCTCCTTCACTAACCCCAAATTCTAACACACTTTAGCTATCATGAAAAAGTGTATTAATACTTACATTGTGTAATTTATATACCATATGCCATACCAGAAAGTTATTTTAGATTATTATATTTTCATATTTGAAAGTGATTGAAGTTCGCGTCTCGGTCGCAACCTTATCAGTTTTTTTAATCTTATAAATATCTAAATAGATGAAATAATAACTTTGTATAAGACCACGGAAATTATTTTAATTTTTTTGACCGACTGATTTCGCTTAGCCTAAGTATTATCTATATATATATATATATATATATATATATATATATATATATATATATATATATATATATATATATATATATATATATATATATATATCCACATTTGTAACATGGTCATATATGGTTTTATCTCAAAAATCTTATTTCTACAGCATTCAGTCTACTTTCATCCATTCTCTGCCAGCTCCATGCCTTGCTGCCATACATCACACTCCATTGTGGACTGCTAGTTTCGCTTCTTTGGACATTTTTTTTTATTTGCGCCAACAGCGTTCAATCCTCTGTCAATGGAGTTTCCTGTATTCACACTTTGTTCAATACCCTTATCAGCCTTTCCATTCCTCGTAAACATACTTCCTAAATACACAAACTCATCCACTTACTCCGAGTATTTATAATTCACAACTATGTTGCACGCTGTTCTCGTACTCTCTCTTTTAAAAACCATGACTTTGGACTTACTCACATTTATCATTAACTCATTGTGCGTACATTAGAATTAATTTTGTTCATTTCGTTATGCTAGAATTAATTTTGTTCATTTTGTTAACAATCTACAAAACATTTTAAATGACGATTGAAAGAAAATTCCACCAAGAAAATATGTATTTATAAATTTTCTTATTTGTCTTTGTATACTCTCTCCTGTTTGCTGGCTATTCCAAGAACAGTTTCAACTACAGTCCGGCTCAGACCAGTCACGTAAATTTTGGTTTAATGAGGTGAAATCTTTTCCTCTACCACGCTTAGTACATCTTCCTTCAATAATACCTTTAATAATCAGTTCGATAATATTATGTTTCGCTCCTCTTGATGTGACCAAGCTATTGCGGATTTTTACCTAATTAGATTGGACCTAGTATGACATTACGAAATTTGGTAATTAATAATGATGACTCTCTAAATTCATTAGATCTTCTATAAAATTGACAGTCACGACGTCACTGGTACTGGTGTTATTCGTACCCTATTGAAGGTGACAAAACTCTTACCTTCTGTCATCTTGAGCCAAGGCACCGAGTGTCTGTTAACTTCATTAGTAGCCTGTAGAAGGTCATATTACCGACATAATCATCCTCGGTAAATAACTCTTAAAATTCTTCAATATAGGTTCATTGTTTGTTTTTTTTTCAGCAGACTTACCATATTTATATAGGGTGAGATAATTAATTATGTAAATCATGTACTCAAACAGTACTACTAAGTTTTGCGCAATTCATTCAATTTCGTTTCAAACTAAAAACTTACCTTTTCAGACTTTCATGTCCTTGAATTCATTGGGAGAATCTCAACATAATCTGTTTCTCGACGAATCACCTTTAGATTTACAAATTTTAACCAAATCCTATACTGTACGACAAATTCAGAAAGTCCTTTTTATTTCGCTCCCATGCCCTAAATTGGAAAAATAAAATAAAATATAAATAAATAAATAAAATGTTAAAATCATAATTTTAAGTTAACAAGTGTGTGTCTATCTGATGAGACCTGCCAGGTAAGTATGTTCCTGTATATTTTCTCTTTAAACTAGGAATTAATATCTAATAATAGAAAATAAGATCTGTACAGCGCCCTTGAGGTGATTTTTCACAAAAACGGCGCTATACAAATCATCCAAATATTATTATTATTTATTTACTATTATTAAACGCAAACGTGAGAAACGTGGTTTTGTGACGGAATTATTTGCTGTCTATGGAAAGCTTATAACCGTTATCATAGTATTTGTTTTTCTACGGCTTAAGTTTCCACGGATACAAAAAATCTGTCGCGAAAACGACATAAGAGCACGTTTTCAACATTTAAAATTGTTAAGACTTTTAAAGAAGAGGGAAAAATTCAATACTATCACCGAAAAAAAATCTTAGAAGTACAATTTGAAAGAAAACTGATTTCAACAATTTATATCAAATATTTTAACTCCTAGGCAGCCAATCCAAATGATTATTGTTCAAGATAATTTATACTTTTAGAAAATGAGAGGAAGAATTGCTCTTACTTTGGGGAAATAAACACGCCTTCAATAAACAACAGTCGGTGTATCCCTTGTATATTCCTTCGATGATTACAACCGATAATAGCAACGGACCGGAGATTTTCATGCTTTTTCCGGGAATAACCACAACAACATTTTTCACATTATATTTTAAGAATCAAGGTTTGTTTTGTACAAATCTTGTACTGAAATGATTAAAATCTGTAAATAACGTTTAATGGAAAAACACCCATCCCTGTTTTCACGTGTTCTTGTTCTGACAGTTACCGACCGCTTCAAAATTAATTAAAAATATTTCTTGAAAACATTTTTTGATAATTTCTAGACGAGACAGTGATACAATTGAGGGTGTGATCTTTTGCAATCCGTTTCAAGCACCTGATGGGTCCCTCTGTAAGTTCTCACGTCAAGCAAAGATGCTTTTCAAAGATTCTCACCGCCAGACTGTCTCTGCATAGCACGACATAACATGTGATGGTATAGGCCGTGGATGGAGGAAGGCTATAGGGGTATCTCACCTTCCGTCCCGTTGGGTAGCGGCACCGGGCGACTGCTTTCTCTCCGCCAGGTGACACTGGGCGGCGGCGAGCCCCGCGCGGCACACGTCAGCTGGGCGGTGGCGCCCTCCTTGACCACCACGTCTGAGCTGGTGGCAGCGTCCACAATATCAGGTGGCACTGAGGTGGAAAAAATAATCCCCAGTCACTCGATAAAGAACTTTTGGTATTTGATTTAATAAAAATAAAACATTTTACTTTGCCAACAGTCGGAAACGAAAAGAGACTTTTTATTTAACAATGTTAAGTGACTTGAAGTGAATAATCAGGTGCTTTTTAAGTCATGTCAGCATCGCAACATTATCTCAAAAAATAGTATGTTATAGTTCCATTCGATCTGGGCAGTTCATATTTTTGCATCGGATCACTTTAAGAAAAAAGAATAGTTGTAGTTATTGTGACACCTACAATATGTTAGAATTATAACCGAAGAAGGTACGAAAGGTTAGGGACAAGAAAGGACAAGAAAGACCTGTTGCTTTTACTTGGTTTTTAATGATGTTACTATAGTACGCAAACTATATTTATTTCAATAAAAAAACAAAGACTTAAAAGAAAAATATTTAAAATTTGTATGATTTTCACCAGTTTTAGATTTAGTTGAAAGAATCTTTCATGAAGAGCCTCCCTTATCCATATTGGCTAATTTATACCGCGCTGTTTTTGTGAGGTATCACCCTAAGGTTATATCAATAAAATCAATGTTACACGATTTAAACGATTAAACAATACAATCTTTATATATTTAAAGAAATATATTTGCCAGAACTTATCAAAAAGGTAATTATTAACTACGATCTATATTTTAGATGATGATTCCACTAGTTATTTTAGTATCTTATATTGCCTAAACATAACACTCAAATCTTTTCTTATAACGAAGTCATATTATTACTTACATTTTGTGACAAAGTCATAGCATTTATTCCCGCTGGTTATGCAAACCATCATCTATTCATCAGAGACGATTCGACCATAAAATTCTTACACAGTTTTGTCTAGACTACAGACGTTAAAATTTCACGACCATTAAATTGACAGGTAAGGGTAGGAAAGGATGGGGATGGTTTCATTGAATTACTTTGTGTTATTTGAACATTTGAAGTTAAATTAAATTAGCGAGCGGTTGATTTAGTTCGAGTTGAACAAATTCAAATGTAAGCCTTGTTAACCATAATATGAGACTCTCTATATATATATATATATACAATTATATATATAATTGACAACCATGATATGAAGTAGTTACAGACAATTTGGTTATTTTAAATATTCATAGTCTATTTGTTCTGATGATGAACGCTGTAAAACTGTTCGATCGATTCTGAAAGAGCATTGCTTCCAAAATTGACAACTATTTACCTATAAAGTATTCTCATTGAATAAATTATTTTTACCTTCTTGGGAATAATATACCAAGAAATATATTATTGGAAAAATCGCTGATCTAACAAAAAATACTTGATTCTGAAACTTTTTGGCACAAACAAAGCTCTTTGAGTGAAACATACTATAAGTATATTAACAGACCACTATTCAGATTCAAATTATATAAGCCTAAAACATTAAAAAAATAATACCGCACATGAGTCTGAACTGTTTGGAGCCACTGATACTATGGCATTCCCAATCGGAGTATATTGTGAGGCTGGAAGGAATGAGGAGGAAAGAATGATAGGGATTAGGAAGGCAGGAAGTACCTGGCTATTGAGATCTGGTTACCAAAAGGCTAAAGCCATTTAAAACAACATTTAGATTCTAAATGGAGGAATTTACCACTCTGGAATGTATCGAAAATACATTTTTTTTAATTATTCTTGCATTAATTAAATGTGAAGTAAAACATATTTATTTAAAAAAAAAGTGTTTCCACGCCTTTGAATTTGTCGGATCTTAATCGCTCGACCACGAAGGTCTTTAGCAATTATGCAATTAAAATATTGAATCGAAAGACAAAAGGTTAATTTAAAAACTCTTACCAACAACCTCCAAATACCCCATCTGACTCCGCATAGGCTCTGTATTGAGTTGGCACATGTACCACCCCCTGTCAGCCTCCCTTAGCTCTTTAACGTGGAGCCTCCACGCTCGCCGATCTGACTGAGAAACTCCTATGCGGTGATTTTTGGTGATAACGTGGCCCGCTATCGTCAATATCGTCTGAGTATCTACCCTTAGCCAGGCAACCTTAAATAAATAAATACAAATGTAACGGAATGGCACATAACAGGTTGTAATAAAAACATGTTTCTAAACCCACTGCAGTCTTCCAGTCTGAACATTTTCTGGTAATATTTGATGTATTGTAACAAATGTTGTTCACGAAAGAATCTCTTCAAATAATATCAAAATCAAATTACATGTTTGAGTTTTCAAAGGAAAATGTGTGTTTTATTCGAAATCTAGCAGGTTTTCGAGTGAAATTAATCAAAATATATATTCTGCAAAATGTCTATTCTGTTAAGTGAAATTAAATGTATGGTCTCATTCTGAGAGAAACCAATTGAAACCCGTAAGTTTCTGGAAATAGCTAAAATATTCCTGTTTGGTAAAGTAAAATTAATCTTATATTCCCTTTGCGTTTATTCACCAGTCTACCTAAAACAAATTACATTAGTCACTAGACAGTTATTGAAAAACAGATTTCATATTTCTGAAATCTATTATAACGTAAGATATTTTGTGTCAATTTTCAAAACAAATGGAAGTTATTCAGCAGGATTTCTACAAACAATTCAACAATGGAAATTAGCCATTTATATGTTGTTCTTATACTGCGCCATAGAACGCCAGGGAACATTTGTCCAGTCCAGTTTCTCAAAGTGTTAACGTTATATTTAAGATTCCATTTTTTCTCCAATACAATTTTTTCCTTAGTATTTAAACCCTTTTGCACCTTAGGAGAAAATTAATAAAATTATGTATACATACCCCATTCAGCAACATTACATCCCATGTGAAACTTTTTATGTGCAATTACTTGGATGTTAAAATCACGGGCACTCTTCATATATAAGATAGTTCAAGTTAGAGCTATATTCTTAATTTAAATCAAACTAAGCAACGACAAAAAAAATACTCATTGAAATTTAATTTTGTACCAAAAGCAATACATAATCCCAAGAGCTTATTAACTTCTCGGAAGGCGATATGATTCTTTTATTGATGTGTTCGTACTTTACTAATGTATTATTTCAGTGATCAGAGAGTCAAATAAAATTAACCAAATATGAAGTTTTAATTGTAAACAAATACACGAATATAGTGATAGCATACCTTGAAGGTTTGTAAATTGTCTACTATACAAGTAATAATTGCTTCTCTTCCTAGCGGCGCCGTTACGTTTCCTATTTCCTCTCCGAAATTCGGTGTTTCTGAAACAATTGAAAGTTTCCCGTCAGAAAATAACAAACATGACAAAGTGAAACTGCTGACTTCACAAATAAGCCAATAAATCAAGATGAACCACTCGAGGTAACTTTTTATGAAGGGAGCTTTTTTCAGTTACCATTTAAATTACTTCCATTTCTTATTTGACAGGAATATCGTGATTTAACATTTTATGGACCGATTTCGTAAATGATATTTATAAGATTATCAATTGGGTTACAGAGAGATAAAAAATGGCCTTCTTTCCATGGCTTAAAATTTTAAAAAGAGTTCAAGTATTTTATTTTACAATAATGATAAATTCGTGTCTTTTGATACCAACAATTTTGACTGCAATAACAGGTCAGATTTATTAATCATCTCGTTTTGTTTAAAACTTGTCAGCATGTGATCTGTATTTTTATTGTATAATTAAAAAATCCTGTAGCCAGTAAGACTATTACATCCCTATTTTGAGAAAATGATGAAATTAGTGGAAATAGATTGACTGACTGTCATAGTCTAGTTATTTAACATAGCTAAAGTTTTTTTAAGTAACTTTTCAATCACGAACAGGCTCTTTAGGCACTATCACACCCGCATACGCAGGTTGCGGGTTCAAATCCAGATATACCAGAATTTAGAATAGACATTGCTTTAAATAACTTCAGCTATGTGTAGTGACTAGATCTGAATAACGACATTATTTTCCTATTTTATCTTCCATTTTTCCTTTTGGAACCCACTTTCTTCAGCATTGCAACTTTTTATAAATGGGATGCCATCGTTCCACTGTATTTGGACTGATGGAATTCTCGTGAGAAATCACATAGAAACAAGTGTTTTCTAGAGTATCTGGCGAAATATGCGTGGTGATAATTATTCTACATTATGTGTGAATAATACGCACACTGGTTAACGCATGACTATTGGTCAAATGTGTGATTGTAATAACAATTAACTAATGCCACTAAAACAATAAAAGGAAACATTAAAAAAACGTTGCTTCCGAAATATTCTTTTGGGACATTGAAATTAAGAACTAACAAAGCGATATTTTCACATCGCCATCTCTATATTCAATGTAATTAAAACAATTAATATACAGCGTTATTATTTATACAAAACCATAATAAGGTATCAACAATTAAAAAAGTTGTATAATTTAAAAATGAATGTAATAAGATCGATGTGAACATTATGTTTATCCAGGAAAATAAATATTAGACCTAGTGAAGTCTAATTTAATTTATCTGTAAAATTTATCATGTCTGAGATTCAAAAAAAAATTTATCAAAAAAACGTTTTTACAAATTATTCCTTATAAATTACATATTCGTTTGTATATATTTCAGAGTTGTATGGCGGTCCGTCCTCTCTGCTTACCCCTGTGGAGAAACGGCGAGCACGCAGGTCAGTTAATATTATTGACTAAGTTTTGAGTATGCGACAGAATTTGACCCTCGGGTGAATCTTTTACAAAGTGCCAATTTTTCTATACGAAAACGGGAAATAGAGTTTTTTTTAACGAGATTGTTGAATTGCTGATATACGAATAACTCAGACAAGAAAACTCATCAGAGAGATAGAGATATAAAAAAACAGATAGTATAAATGAAATACCTACCTCTGACACGTATTCTTCGCATCAACACGTACTACATACACAAAATGGCTATGAAAAGATGAGTGGTAGGTCTAAGGCGTGTCTAACATTTTCGTGGTTGAGCAACATTTAGTCCGTGGATTGAAAAAGTATAGAATGTGTGAATGCGCTGATTACTTGGACGGATCGTCACCACCTTTCTTTAAAGTATAGGGCGCCATAATAAAAATAATGTTGATACATAAATTAAATTAAGGCATTTTTTCAACATTTATAAATTTTCATTTTAAGACAGTTTGTGTCCAAGAAGAATTTAATTTATAAACACAAAAATACGAATTTCAAGACGTGTCTTTATGCACTGTACAATTCAAGGGTTCATGCAAATCTCTGGAAACATTATTTTGATGATGAAGGTGTAGAAAATTCAAGTAATTTTTTATTTGGTGAAAATGAAATAATAGCTTTGTATAAGACCACAGATTGAATTTTATTTTTTATGACTGACCGCTTTCACTTAGCCTAAGCATTATCGGGGTGCAAAATCAAACTTGAACTTAAAAAAATACAAAGTGTGAGGTTATATATACATAGAGAGGGATAAACGATATGCTCGTACATGATAAGGTATATGCAACCGCACACTTTGTATATTTTGTTATGTTTGATTTTGCGCCCTGATGATGCTTAGGCTAAGCAAAACCGGTCAGTCATAAAAAAATTAAATTAAATCTGTGGTCCATTTCAAAGTAATTATTTCATTTTCATTAAATATGTCAAACCACAAAATGATTGGTTTCTACAAAACTTTATTTTTTATTATTTTCCAATTGACAACAAAAACGAATAAACATACTTCTAAGTTTGAGGTGTTGTGCGTATATGAAGTAATTCGATTGACGTATATTATCTTAGTATAAAAACGAAAAAGCAAAATTACCGTGCATTATATCAAAGAAAAAAAAAAACAATTGTGATGAATTCATCCTTTGAAGTTTTTCAGTATTAACGTAACACGCGGATTACGTGGACCACCTGCTTAAGTGGATTGAATTTAATGTGCGTTTAATTAGTCCCGTAAAATGTTTTAGCCCAGAGAATTCATCCGCCGAAATCAATCCCTGAAAATACCACGCTTGATTTAATCGGTTTGATTTAAATGGTCAATGAAATTTAATTAAGCAGAACAGAACTGCCCTGTTCCAGATCAAGTTGAACTCCGAAGTCTTTTGTTCGTGTCGGAGTTTAGACTAAACTTTGCACCACATTCACTGGAGATCGGCAGTTCATCATGGGAGCGGTTGAGCTCGTAATAGAAATGAGAAACGGTGATGGAAATGGAGTTTTAATAAAACGGAATCAAACGAGAAATGTTCAAAGTTGTGAAAAACAAACCAAATCTGTTCTTTCAAAAAGTTTCTTTCTCCGATAATTCCAGTTTTTTAGTAGCTGCCTGACATGTTTTGGTACGCTTTTTTTGGATTTGTTGTTAAAAGTATTTCTCGCATCATTTTTTCGTGGTGTGAACTTATATTATATAAGATTTTATTGAATTTTGGTAACAATGCACGATGTTTTCATTACTGTGAGTTGATTGCTTTTTTATGAAATCAAACCAAATTATCAATTCAGCCGACGAAATTATCAAAACGTCAAACGTTTTTTTTTAACACCCATGAGGTGATATTCTCTAACATAATACGGCGTTAAATTTAACCGATAATAATAAATAGGAAGATTTATAGTATCAACATGATAATTTGATGAGATATTTAATTTTTTCAGGTTTTGTGTCATCTTTAACATTCAGACAATTTACGATAACTCAGTAATTACAATAACCAAACAAACATGCGAAACTAAATGCTTTTTACAGAGACAATTAATTGAATATCTTTCTCATCTCAGCTTTTTTTGTCTGAATTTTCCAGGTCATCTTTGAGCTCACAATGTCATATCCGTCATGCATATTTTGAAATATTTATTTTACTAACCAACTAAACACTGAGATTTTTCTTCGCAGGGGTAGGCAGAGAGCCATCCAACTCTGTCTTGGCACAAACTCCTTGCCTTATTCATATTCATACATCGTCTCATACATACGAGTACTCTTCTGTTATTCTGACTCATCACACGACCCGATTCAAGTTTTGTTTCACTTGATTGTGCCATGTCTTTCTCGGGTGTCTCCGACTTCTTCTTCCATTCACTTTTGCTTCATATATTCTTTAAAGTTATAAAAACACCAAACACCATTTTTAAAATTGCTTTTATCTACTGTTTTAACATACAACATAATTTTTTTTATTAATGTTATTAATTTATTTCTTATCAACTGTTTTATTTATTCTGTCAATCTTATTACTGTCTCCATGCAATAAAAAACTTTTAGTTTTTGGCATTTTTTTGTAAGCACATGTTAGATAATATTTTGTATGGGATGTGGACATTGGCACAGTAAAAAATACGTCCCAGCGAATTTGCGATTCCAGTCTCCAGCACTGACTGAGTGGGACGTGGTGAAAGAAGACGCGAGAGGCAGGGGAAGCCCTGATCATAGCTAACCGAGGGGAGGGAAGTCTTGAACAAACTTCGAGGGTTGAAAATCATACCGCTGACTTACGACCGCCGCGCGGTTGAACGGTGTATCGTGAAATTGGCAAATGATTTATTTTGTGATGAGTTGGAATCCAGTGCAATAACTTTTTAGATTGAAAAAAACTTTATTATAAAAATAAATTAATATTTATAAAAAAAACCGCATTGGTTTCTTAGGACTTTTTTTTAGTTAAACATGAAAAAAAAAATCACTCACCAGAGCTACAAATGCCTTAAGCCAGCGTTATGATGGTGTCATCCCGGAGAAGGTAAATATGAAGGTTAGGTTATGTTAGGTTTGAAACATAACGGTCTTGTTATTGAAAAGTGGAAACTGAAAACTTCAGCCTTAAGTTATTTATTATTTATCTTTTTTTATTCCATTGAATGGAATGAAAAATGGCCTTTAAAGTGAGCCGTTCAAATCTTCAAAAATAAAAATGACAGTGATCGTCGATTGTATCGTTAAATATAATAGCGCGGTGGTTAAAACATGTCTAAAGAATTCTTGATTCCTTTGTTGTTAATTTGTAAGAAAATACCGATTAAAACAGATTCAAGCTTGGTGTTGCATACGCGGTGACGGAAGTATTGCTTTGTTCTGAATTTACATACAAAAAGTCTTCAATAGTGTGGTGCTCTTGGAAATCGTTACTTACTCGTATACATCGAAGCCGTCGTTTTCTACTTCATTCACTAATTCAGTTCACTAATTTGATAGCAAAGATATGATGTCACTCGAATTTTTTTAACT
This sequence comes from Drusus annulatus, assembly GCA_022651775.1. Lineage (NCBI taxonomy): Eukaryota > Metazoa > Arthropoda > Insecta > Trichoptera > Limnephilidae > Drusus > Drusus annulatus. The sequence continues at coordinate 425,681 of JAGWCC010000352.1, read as the reverse complement.
AATAATATACGCGTCATTTTTTTCTTCAGATAAGTTAAGTTGGTAAGGCGTAGGAAATATATTTTTTAACTCTAAAATTAACATATTGGTATACATGGCCTGTTCAAAAGAAAAGCTGAATTTTGAATTTTCGCGGGCTGTGTACATTCGATTATTGATTTTTTTTGTTATGTTGGCACACATATGTTTATCATATGTTAGCATTATCAGCCATTTTGGATTAGTGGTTTGTTTTTGACAACTGGAAAGGTTAGTCACGTTTTTGTGTGTTCTTCGATTTTTTACTTTTGAAAAAAATGGATCAATGAATAAAATCCATGATTTGTTTTTCCACAACTCCAGGACGCTCATCGTCATTAACATCTTCTCGGCCTTCTGTAAAGCGCTTATACCACTTATAAATGCTTTTTTGAGACAAAGTCGACTCGCCGAATGCCACAGTCAACATTTTAAGTGCGTTGGAGCACTTTATTCCATTTTTAACGCAAAATTTAATACATATTCTTTGATCCATTTTTTTCAATAGTAAAAAAATCAAAGAACACACAAAAACGTGACTGACCTTTCCAGTTGTCAAAAACAAACCACTAATCCAAAATGGCTGATAACACATGATAAACAAATGTGTACCAAAATAACAAAAAAAAATCAATAATTGAATGTCAAAATAATCGAAACTGCGAAAATTCAAAATTCACCTTTTCTTTTGAACAGGCCCCGTATATTTCAAATTTTAAATAATGTTGTTAAGGTACTTACAAATTACCATTAAAGTGAACCAATTTGTCATTTCTCCAGTCAGAGTCGGTTCGAATTTCGAAGTTTATTTCAAGGATATCGGTTTTGTGGTGTTGAGTGGGTCGTTGTTTAATTAAGTTTTCGGTTAATGGGGTTTGTTTTATGAGATATAAAGCAAGTAGTGCTAATATATCGGTGGAGTAATGTAAGTGTAAGTGCATACAGTGCACACGTGCTTAAATAATAAAGTTTAAATTTAAATGCATCATTTATTGGTAAACTGTGTGTGTGATCTACCTTTCTATTTAGTTATAAGTTTCTGTAATTTACTTGTAATAACGCGACTGCTTAAATTAACATTTATTCCTTATGAACTAATATTTCTACGCTATTTTTTAGAATAAATAAGTTGTTTTATATAAATGATCTGACACGCATCCGCAAAAACGTGTTACTCTTGGTGTGATTTGAGGTTTGGTCTAAGTTTTTTTTTAATTTTAATAATCTTATGTGAATAGGAAATAACTTTTCCAAACAATAATCTCCCAAGTTTTTATCATTTATTTAACGATTCTAATCATTGAAATTTAATTTGAAAGTTTTTATTTATATTTTCACCAAGTTTAGGTATTTGTAAGACAATTTTATTTTTTAACCATCATTAGTAAATAATATAATCAAATTCAATATATTTTCCATGTGGCAATAGAGAACCTTCAGGGTCGCTAATTATTTGAAGTATCTCTCATTCAAAGTTGATATAAGATAACACAGAAAAACAACATTTTCAAAATGGAGTAAAGAAATTCATAGAAAATATAATGAATCAATTTACTTTAAAATCGTGGAACATTTTTACTGCCGTTTTTTTTTGTTCTACTTAAGAATTTTAGCCAATTACTTAAAGCGAATGCAAAAATAAACTAAAATAGCTTAGCACGACCGAATAATGTCAAAAGAATGTAGAGGAAAGTGAAAAGTTTTGGGTAAAGAAAATAAATACAGGAATTTTACGAATAAAAGCTTTTATATCCAGCTGTAAGCTTTTGGAAGTCCTTGCAGCATCCGTTATTACATTTTCCAAAAGTTATCGTGAATAACTTTGTATGAAGCTTTTATCATTGAAATTAATTTAATAATAACCCAAAAAGTTTTCTTACGGTAAAATTAATTTTATCGTCAGCGTTGACAACGCTTTTAAGATATTCAAAGAATTGGATTTTCTTTTATTATAAATACTAGTTACCCGTTAAAAATCACTGGCTTTAACTTGACTTATCAAGATAAAATATTAGTTTTTTTTTTTAAATATGGAATAATTTCTGCTAAGATACATTAAATGTAGTTTATAAGTAGGTAAGGATCTGAAAAGATTGTTTTAAAAATTTGATTATTTCAATTAACATCCACATAAAATTTGAATAATTCACGTTCGTATCATCGTTTGTACTCTAAAAGAAAATTATTTAAATAAATTAATGGCATGTTTCAATTAATGTTATACTATAAATTTGTGGAGTGATTTAGAAAAGACGAGGAATTAAAGACGTTAAAAAAACACGAAATTTTAAGCTTTATAAATTAATTATTTTTACAGTAAAAAAGTTATATTAATTGGGTGTGTGATGTTATTGTTACAAAATTTATTTAATCGTCCAAATAAAATTTAACAAAAAACAAAGTTAAAGCAACTAATGTCACTTCACAGCCTAAAGGGAATGTTTTAAGATAGGTTTGCTTTGTAAAATTAACCGATTATAATAATAATAATTTGTGAATTTAAGTATAAAAAAAAAAACATTGATGAATAACATAATCAACTTGAAACGAAAACGTCAGATTTTTTTTTACAATAATTGATATTAATTAAATACCTATCAACTGTGATTTTACAATATATGATAGATCTTAATAATTTTAGGCTGGTTATCTAATCAGTTGGCAATAATAAACTTTATTTTTACAGCGATCACAAGACTTTACTCTAATTTTTTTTAGTAATAAAAAAATATATGTAAAGAAAACTAGCTATGCATTGAACATCTCACTAAAACATTCTGAAAAAAAGATACTTATCTATAAATTTACAGCGTTTATGTAAAAATATTAAAACAAAATATACCTACCGTTCAACCCTGGATGTTAAATTAATGATATCAACAAATTTTCAATCTTATATCGAAAATATTCATTTAATAGACCTTATTTTAACGCTGGAAAAGAGTGTGAATAATTCAAAGAAATATGTACCCTCCTGAATATAATCATATATTTAGGTGCTTGAGAAAATCGCGCACAGATTTGAAGTGTAGCGAAGAATTGATGTAAACAGGAAGCCAATAAAGTAATATTCGATTTCGTATTTCCCATTACTTTTTCCAAGAATTTAAATAAATGTGGGTATTTATTTCTGACATGAAAATCATTTATCCAAAAACACTCAGTCGACAAGTATTCTATATGATAAAAATGTTGACGGCATAATTCCTGTAGAACAGGTCCTTCATAAATAAATTATCATCCTGAAGAAGGTGAACATAAATAAGTATATAGAACATTAAATATTTATATTGTTGGAATGTACATACTCGTTTGCAGTTTTCACAACAAAGATGAAATATGCTGGAAACATATATTTTTTAATTTGACTACTTATCAATTCATTTCCCATAACTAATACAACTGACTTCATTTGAGATTTTAAAACATCTTGTCTTATTTTTTTTACAGTTGTGTGGATATTGAAAAACTCCAGAGTTCATGTTAGTTCGTTCTCTGACTGCCTACGATTGTGTATTGTGCGTGGAAGCTGTTGAAATCTCCATCCCCTTCCCATTACCTTTAGCCTCTTCACACGCCCCTGATTGGAGAAGCCATAGTTTCACTGGAAAATTGAGATTTTTGTGCGGTTATGATGTTAGAATCAGCAATACAGACATCCTTTTAAAAAATCACATTTAATCCATCACTCAATAAGTTCGTAAGATGACTGATAAAACAACAACTTTTGGTCAAAGTTTGATTTCACTCTTCAACTTAGTCTCTTTCAAGAGTGATACATTCATTTTAATGCTTCTCTAACATTTAGATGCCTTTTTTGTAGAACATTTTTTCTTTGGCCTCAAAGTAGGCTTCAGTTTCGGCAAACACTTCTTCATTGTAGCCCAATCTCTTTCCCTGGAGCATTTTTTTTTAGGTTTGATAGCAGGTAGTATTTGCTGGGAGCCACATCTAGAGAATACGAAGGGTGAGGAAGCAATTTTGTGATACGGTGCATTGTCTTAAAACTAAGGTAAAAAAACACTTTTTTCTTCTTCATTTGGGGTAGTTTTTTGCAAATTCTTACTTCAAATCCTACGAACTTATTGAGTGATGCATTATGTTACTGATTATTACACTAGAGCTTGTGGACAGAGTTTTTTTCATTGTTCCGAAATGCAGAACCAAATTAAAAAACATACCCATAGGGGATTAGAACGTAGTTATAGAAATTTATTTCCAAAAATTGATCTATTTAAATACGTAAATGTAAATATTTCATAATGCGTATTTGTCTTTTAATTATGTATTTTGGAAGGTAATTGGAGTTTTTTGAAACCATGCATTTAAAAAGCGTGTATTCCTTCCTCCATACCCACCCCACGCAAAAGTGGTCAGTAGCATACGGTGTCATTAGTATCACTTTACAACATTTAAAGGGACTTATGTTAAGTGGGAAGTGGTGATATATTGTGTACTTAATTGGATGGTGAAAGTTTATCTGATATCTTTTATACAAGCTCACCTAGTAAGTACTTGTTTTCCCATAGACTATTTCATTGAGGTACTGATCTAGTGAAATATTGAGCACAAACTCAGCAAAACTTTGCTAGTTATTACTGCTTATCGATATGGTTAGTTGGAATTTGGGGCGTTTTGTCTGAAATTAGTGAATCACATTAATTCGAATTATTATTTGTTTTGGTAAGAGATGTTAAATTCGATAAATGTATTAAACGAGTGGTAGTTTCAAATTTTGGACCGGATTTTTCAATTTTGCTAATGTGTCATCAATGAATGATGTTAAAGAAATTATTTCAATGCTTAATTTCGTTAAATGATACTTACGCATTTCAAAGCATTAGTACTTACTATTATTACTTACTAACCTCCTCAATATTATAAAAACTAAGCTAACTAGCTAACCATCACGTCATTTCTCCGCAGAGGTAGGCAGAGAGGACGGACCGCCATACAACTCTGTCTTGGCACACAATCCGTGGTTTATTTACATTCATTCATCGTTTTAAACACACTCTTCTGTTATTCTGACTCTTCATATGGTCCGATTCAAGTATTTGATTCACTTGATTGTGCCATCCCGTTCTCGGGCGTCCCCGACTTCTTCTTCCATTCACTTTCGTATCATATATTCTTTTTAAATTCCTTTCTTCGTTCACTCGCTTTACATAACCAAACCATATAAGCATCCCTTTCTTGATCCTATTCATTACGCTTACTTCAGCCTTGCATTATTTCCTGATATCCACATTTTTAACACAGGTTTTACATGGTTTTACCCCACATACGCCTCATGGATCTCAATTCCACAGCATTAAGTCTACTTTCATCCTTCTTCTGCCAGTTCCGTGCCTCACTGCCTACATCAGGGTTGGTATAAGCACTCCATTGCAATGCACATCGTAATTAAAAAAAAAATACAAATTTAAAAAAAAAAGTTCCCATTTATTTAATTTTGAAAATAGCGCAGAAAGGGGATATTCTATGGTTATTTTAATAGCTTCACCCAAACTCCAGGCTGCAAGCATTCGAGGCAGTTCCCAGTTAATAAATACATATTTAATAAGTCAAAAGGACAAAATAAATTATACGAAATCATTTGTAACCATGATAATATATCCAGGCCTTTCTATCAATGTTCAACTATTGGTCGATACTTGTTCGCATGTTTATGTGTCGCACGCCGCGTGCGGACATTTAATCTCTTGGAATATTGGCTTTAACAACCTCAAATGGGTTGAACCCAGATTAACTTCAAAATCACAGTATTATTTTGACGCCCGTTCGCAACATTATTCAAAACGATCGTTGATATTGGATGTCGTAAATCAATTTAGCATATTTTGATTGATGACTTTTTGCTTTGAATGAATCACTACATAAATAAACTGCGTTACATAATACGGGTAGGGTGGAGAGTAGTCGAAAGGTGGGGAAGCAGAAGAAAATTGGAAAAAAGTTTTTGCGAAGTTTTGGCGGGCGAGTATCGCTTACAGATAAGATACGGGGGATTAAGAGGAAGACGTTTCCGGATCCTACGCTAACTTACCGGAAACAGCAGACAGCGATCCTAGCGAATCTTGACACAACTAATATAACTAATGCAAGTTGATCCTAATGGCGAAACAAGCGAAGAAGTAATAACGTACGATTTCTCATGAGCTCAAATAATACATTTTTAAAACGTATTTTGTTTTATAGTTATGCGAAAACAAGTATTTCAATGAAATAAAATTCTTTATTGGAAATGCTTTATGTTTTTGTTGTGACAGGGGAGGTTTTTAGGTTGACCTTAGCGTAAGGTTAAACATGTAGTGTATTTAAATTAAATCAGAGTGACAGTAATTTAGGGTTAAAATTTCGGGTTACTAATGTATTTAACATATTTACGATAGTTGCTAGTAGCAACTTGCCACCTGACTTTGCCCCAAATTAAACACTTTTTTGTTATGCAAACGATAAAAATAAAAATAAAGTTTATTTTACTACTGCTAAAAGAATCTATTGCATAAGCATTATTTTCTAATTAAGAATAATTATTATTATTAAGAAAAATCTTATTTGCGCTAATATTTTTTTTCTATTTCGTCGCGAATATTAAAGTAATAATATAAAAGATGGTTTGGGCATGTAGAGCGAATGAACGAAGAAAGGAGTGTGAAAAGAATATATGATGCGAAAGTGAATGGAAGAAGAAGTCGAGGACGCCCGAGAAAGACATGGCACGATCAAGTAAATCAAATACTTGAATCGGGTCATGTGAAGAATCATAAAAATAGAAGAGTATGAATGAGACGATGTATGAATGTAAATGAAGCAAGGATTGTGTGCCAAGACAGGGTTGTATGGCGGTTCATCCTCTCTGTCTACTCTTGCGGTGAAACGGCGTGATGGTTAGTTAGTTTAGTTAGTTACATTTGTAAAATTGCCCACGTGGTTGTGCGGGGTATGTACTACACAATCCACCATATTAAGTTAATATAAGTGATACTAGTAATACATATTCGTAAAATGCATTTACTTTGTCGTTTGCCATATTTATAAATAAAACAGGTAAACTTTGTTTATAATTACTTTTATTGTAATAATAATAAAATAAAGTGGTTATAAACTAATTTTAGCTATTTTATTTATACTTGTAATATTTTTATTACAAAAATTTAAAAAAAAATGAATTGACATTGTAATAGTTTTACAAAAAACTTGAATGTACCTTACATATCAAAACATTTAACTGCAGCTTACTTTATCTAAGACACTTAAAAATTATAAGAAGGTGTCTGTCTCCCAACAGATTCTGCTAAGATTCTGGTTAATGTTCTTGTGGTCTTCAGGTTGGAGTCCTGAAATAGTTTGTATGCTGGTCTGCCTTTGTGTATATTTCAACAGAACGCAAGGGGTTTTCAACACAGCAGCTCGTCTGGCATGTGGTGTCACTAAATACTGTCATGTCACTCCTATTATACGTGATAGCCTAGACTGACTTCGAGTCACAAAAAGATTCCGGTATAAAATTTGTGATGTGGTGAATAAGGCACTGAACGGAATGACAACATCTTGACCTTTCTCTGCGTGAGGGACAACCTTGCTTAGAGGCAACGTACACCCAGGTCAGCCAAGTCTGATACGTCAAATAGACTGATAGAACCTTTTCGTATCATCGATCAAGTATGTATCGATGTCTCGTATAAATGTTGTTGCGCTGGGTACATATTCTTGGAATGCCTGCCATTTATTTTAAAACCTCCTTGGGAATTATAAACCAAAAAATGTATTTTTTGCACTATATTATCATTTAATAGAAAACCTTAAAATAAATCTAACTAACTAACTAACCATCACGCCGTTTCCCCGCAGGGGTAGGCAAAAGAGACGGACCGCCATATAACTCTGTCTTGGCACACAATCCTTGCTTCATTTACATTCATACATCGTCTCATACATACTCTTCTGTTATTCTGACTCTTCACATGACCCGATTCAAGTATTTGATTTACTTGATCGTGCCATGTCTTTCTCGGGCGTCCTCGACTTCTTCTTCCATTCACTTTCGCATCATATATTCTTTTCACACTCCTTTCTTCGTTCATTCGCTCTACATGCCCAAACCATCTAAGCGTCCCTTTCTTGATCCTATGCATTACGCTCACATCAGTCTTGCATTCTTTCCGGATATCCACATTTTTAATACGATCATACATGGTTTTACCGCACATACGTCTCAAAGATCTCATTTCCACAGCATTCAGTCTACTTTCATCCTTCCTCTGCCAGTTCCATGCCTCACTGCCAAAATCTAAAGCGATTTAAAAAAAAAATACTACTTTTAGAGTAATAAATAAAACGGTGCTGAATGAAGTTGACCATTTATTGTTATAATCTATTATTATTAACCCTAAAATAAACGAAAATACACGTACATTGTTAAAAGCCACACTTATAAATACGATATTTAAAACATAAAAAACAAATAGCTTAAACATATCGTCGCCGAAAAGGTAAAAATGTTGAATCGCCATTTTGGGAAGTTTACATCAGAGGACTTTACTTTTTTTTTTTTGTTTCCAATAAATCCATAAGCCTTCCGTACTTGGTTGGATTTTGAAAATAAAGTTGACTCAGGTAATTCAATGCTCTCATTGAGTTTCTTGAAGCGACAAAAAGCTAAAAATGTCCTAAACTTGTGCCACTTGAATCAAGCCTTCTCCCAAATGGTAAAGACATTTTAAATGGCTGAAGGGCCAGAAAAGTATTCAGAATCAAACGAGAGTCAGAGCGTTCGATGTTGAAAAAAAAACATATGTACACACCGATGTGAAAAAGAAACAAACTGCATATTTTTTTTTTTTTTTTTACCAAAGTGTTGCTTAAAGCCTTTTGCCTTTCCAGTGATGATATTTTGAAAGCTAGTAATTTGTCAAACGTAAAATATATTTTATAAAAAGTAACAATTATTTTTTCTATGATGTAAGGCATTCATTATCGGTATTCATAGTTAAGCTATGCACTAACAGCCATTTCTTGTTGATGGAGCCATTTGCGCTAAGTGGTGGTTTGTTTGAGTTCATATAATTACCGAGTCTTTCCTCGTGATCAGCGACCCGGTTATAATAATCTCGCTTTGAGTTCGTGTAGATGGATTAATTATAAGTTACTCGAACCGATACTGTGACTTGTGCAAGAATGGCTAAATGCAATATACGTTGCGTCACTGGTCTGCGGTTGCCATTGCCCACGAGCCAGTAGGGTGGGTCAAAGATTTGTTTCTAATTTGGATACTACAAGGAGGCTAAAAAGTTTCGCATTCGAAAACTGATAATGAAAAAAATATTCCAAGCTATTTTGGTCCTCTACCAGAGGCCAACGTTATAAAATTTATTTTTTTTACTTCCCGAGTTCAATAATTGTTCACGAACAAAAAAAATTATATCATTTAAATGTAAAATAATTCCCAACATAAAAAATGTATTAGTTTTTTTTTGTCTTTTTGAGCATATTAGAACGCATTTTTCATATAATAGTCGACGATGCTTATTATTATTTAGAGCAAAACCGTGGAAAAAATGTCAAAAACTAAATGTTTGTTACACTCGAATGATGAAACTGATGAACAAAATAAAACTGCCGAAAACGTGAATATTATCGAATTAATTTATTTTCATTCAATCATTAATATTTTACAAAAGTACCATAATTATTCAAAATTTAATCTTCAGTAGAGAAAGAAGACAAAAATTACATTTAATCGGAAGAATTAAAAAAGGCTATTTTCTAAATACGCTACTCTAGAGAATAATATCCAAAAATATTACGTACGTTGATGGTCTACCCCACTTTCAGCAGGCTGCGCACCAGCCAGTTTCTGTCTTTTACGCCACTTCTTACTGGTGACGTATGTGCGGAATAGTGCGGTAAGTATTTGTTCTTAACAAGAATCATTATGTTAGACTTTTTTTGCTGTAGATCATCAATATTTCGCAAAATTACTCTTAGTGTTTCATATCCAACCCTTTGTAGAGAATCAGAAGTGCAATTCAATAATAAAAATAAAAGTTTTTGTCCAAATATACAAGCCCTATTGTTGAGACCTGCCCAGTGCCCACACTACTGCCTAGTGTCCACCCTACTGCCCAGTACAGCCACCCTACTGACCAGCGCGTGGAATGGAACCGCATCGTGTATCAAACCGATCAGGGAAAACGTCATTCGTGAGAGCTTTTGCAATTGCTCCGTGGTTAGCGGCCATACCCCGAAACCATTCACATAAAACAAACGTGATTAGATTGTGTTATGAACAATATTACCTGGCTAGACTAGACTGGGTACAATTTCCAAGGGAATCATGTTGTGTTTTTTTAATGCAAACTGTAATAAAATAATTCATATTTGCTTCGACAAAAAATGAAGAAGTCACTTATCTCAATTGATATTAAAGTTCAAATCAGAGTCTCAACTGCCTGAAGCATATGAAAAGTGGTAGATTCTTTATTCATCGCCCTTGGTGAAAGACCACAATTCGGAATCTATTTTTTTTTTCTTGAAATGACTTAAACCGTATTTGGTGACCAGATCTGAATAGCCAGGTACTTCCCCAACTTCCTCTTCCTATCTCATTCCCTTCCCCATTACCTCCAGCCTCACAAGATACCGTAATTGGAGATGTCATTGTCTCACTGGCTCCAGTTTGGAGCAGTTAGAGACTCTTGTAAGGTATTCACATAAAAAAACTAAATTTATCACAATACAAGCTACCAGTAATAGGTTTAGTTTTTAATTTCAAGTTTCCTGTAATATTTTCATCAATAAATAACTATGACTTATTTAAAGAAATGAAAAATAACTTTGAATAAGATAATGGATATTATTTTATTTTTATGACCGACCGGTTATGCGTAGCGTAAGCATTATCAAGGTACAAAATAAAAATAAATAATATAAATTGTGCGGTTATATAAACTCGTACATATAGAGGAAGAAGAAAATATAAAACATAAAATAACAGAACAATGAGAAAGCTATAAAGTATCTTTTAAATTATAAGAAAGGAACAGAGAAAAACGGACAAATAATATGAACTGAAAAAGACAAAACGTCAACTGAGAAAGTGAGAAATTATATGAGTTTTCAGGTAATATACTGAATGTTGGACTTCTGAACAAATTCACCTGATTTTTAAAAATATGTCTACTTATTCTAATGGCTTTCTTTTATTTCTAGTGCTTCTTAATTATTTAATATGTTGCCATGCTCATTTTTATGAAAGAATATGAGCCCCGGTGCTTTTATTGAAGGTATGATCTTCATCAATAAGATGATTAGCAAATTCAGAAAAACCGTGGATATGTAAACATCTTAAGATGTGTTTTTCACCAATATAAAATGCAGAAGAATCATTACAAACCAATTTATAAATTCCCGAGTGACTTGGTTTGTCATCTGTATTTTTCTATCCGTGATCTTTTACAAAGTTATTTTTTCATTCTTTAAATATGTCAAACCACAAAGTGATTGCTTTCTACGAAAATATGGAATATATTATAATCTTATGTAACATATCGACGCCTTGCGCGGAATGAACTTCATAAATTCAAGACATCAGTACGCGGAATACTCGTATGCTCTAAGTTACTCCGCAAAGAGACTGCTTGCAGGGCAAAAGTCGTATGTTTCCATAAAATACACGACCAAACAACATTTTGAAAACTTTCATCCTGTCTAAAGTTCCGCCCATTTACATGACCCGGGACGAACGCAGCTTACAAAGCGAAAAGTGTCGAAGCGATGAATGAAAACGTGAAACAAATGTTTTAAAGTTCGCTTTATTGAATAAGAATGGCACTTTAAATGCGTCGGTAAAACGTGTTTCACATAATCAACCCAACTTTGGCTAAACAACGATATAATTCACCCTGAATATAAATCTTTGAATATTGCTATTAATTGTTCTCTCTCTGAAACTAAAATTAGTGGTGGAATCCAATAGTAAAATTGTCGCTGGAAAAGCAAAAGGGCTTAAGCGACACTTTGGTCAAAAATTTGTTAAATTTGCAGTTTTGATCAGTTTTTTTTTATTTTTATTTTTGTATTATTGTACAACAGATATAAACCCAATAACAGTACAATGGAACAACAAGTAAGCAATTTCAAATTACAAAATTTTTAAATGAATAAGTTTTTTGAACTTCTGTAAATTATCCGAAAATATATCAATATATATAGATGACGTATTTAACAGAATTATACCTCTTGTCATGCTATGCTGAGCCAAAACATCAGTACGACCATAGGGGATTCTGAACATTGCATGATTTCTGCTGCGACAGTATTTTACGGTACGAATAAGCAGTAGCATGCCAAGAGGTATGGACAGTCGATTAAGTGATTTATAATTTCAAAGCCTAGTCTCTAAGCTTTGATATTGTGTCTCCTCTAGTAGTTCCATGTGATGCATGAACATAGGGTATGTTCCGTGCGAACGCATGTACACATACCTGAGGAATTTTTTTTGAATCTGTTCCAACATATTTATGTATTTGGTTTGATGTGGAGCCCAGACAGTGCTGGCGTACTCCAACTTTCTTCTGATCACTTCTGATTGAAGAGGGCTGTCATTGCATTTGTGTTTTTAAAGTTTTCAGTTCTTTTTTTGTATGGAATACCCTGACTCTCGTTTGATTCTGAAGACTTTTGTAGCCCTTCAGCCATCTAAAGTATATTTACCATTTGAGAGAAGGCTTGACTCAAGCGACACAAGTTTGGGCTTTTTTTAGAGTCAACTGTTTTTTCAAAATCCAACCAGGTACTGAACTCTTGTGATGTTTATTGTAAAACAAAAACAAAACTTCAAAGTGTTCTGGTGTAAACTTCTCAAAACGGCGCTTCAGCCCTTTTGCCTTTCCGGCGACGATATGCTCTATTTTACTAATAGCTTAAGATTTTTAAAAACTTTTTGTCGCTTCAGGTAATTCAGTGAGAGCATTGAGTTACCCGAGTCAACTTTTTATCTCAAAATCCAACCAGGTACTGAAGACTTTGAATTTTATTCTAAAACAAAAACCTTTAAATTGCCCTTGTATTCACTTCCCAAAATGGCATTTCAGCCATTTGCCTTTCCTCCGACGATATGATTATCATATTTTTTCTAGCTTTTTCTGCCTTATTTGAGATTGGAGTGGTTTTACTCTGCTACGAGCCTCTTCAGATTGGTTAAGTGACCAGTATGAAGATACCCTTAGTTGGGTGAAACTAGTTTTATTTTTTGTAAGAAAAGCAATGTTATGAAGAACTTATCTGTGTGCGGAAGGAAAATAGGGATGGGTCATAATAATCTCTAACATTTTTAGTAAGGGTTATAGTTGTCCTTGCATAACAGTTGATTGTTATTTTACAAATATAAAATCCAATCGAATGCTTCAATTATTTTTAAATGAATGGACCCTCTTATTCGTTTGCAAAATAAAAATGTAAATAGAATAAAACTATTAGTACTCACTTACAGAACTCTTTTTTTTACAAATCTCTCGTTTTGGAACTTTTTATTGATCGATCTATTTTCTGTTAACAATTCACAGGAAGATTTAAAAGACTGATAAACTTTGCTATTCGACTAAAATTGAATTATTTTTCGTGAATCAGGGTTAACACTCTACACAAAGACACAGACATTTTTCTGTTAAAGGAACTGATTAAATCACTATCAGAGTCATTTTTTGCCGGATTATCCGGCCACAAAAAATCGACGATAAACTCGCTATTTAGATATTACGCAAATTCTAAATTCAAATATAAAATACCAAAAATAACTCTTCAAACGGGAAAATTACTGCAGCATCTCTGCACTTAGTTTTTAGTATATTTTTCCCTTCCTGAAAATTTTACTCAAACATCTAAAACGTCAAGTAATAATTAGAAAAATAATCCTTCTATCACTTTATTAAAACGAAATTATTTAAAAAAATTATAGTATTTTGATATTTATTTTAACAAAGAACAAAGTCCGTTATTATATGTAATACCCGTAATCCGAAATAAATACATTATGTTAAACTTAGAGTATACTAGAGGTAGCCCAAGCCAAGGCAGTGAAGTCAGTTTTGGACATGTTTTTGATGATTTTAACATGACTCGGCGCAAATGGGCGTGGCTAAAACTAAGGCTACGGTATTTATACATCCATTCATATCACATATCGGCATAATGTTTTTGTGTACTCGTATAGCCACTTTTTCACAGTATTTTTATCAACAAAAATATAGCATCTAACCTAAAAAACCGTTTAGTTGTGTCAAGTTTAGTGGCAAAATAAAAAATGTGGGCGGAGTCCCGCCGTTAACCAGCGAAGATAGCCAGCTTAAGATCATTGCGACAGTATATAGAAGCGCTCCAAGAAATTTGTTGTCTCTTTCTCTCTCATGGTGTACGATGTGAAAACTCGGAAAAAGTGATTTATTACAATTTCGGATGGGTTGGGTAAAACAAATTAGCTATCCCTCTATATATTGTTACTTCAAGATGTTAAATCAAATTCATCATAATTATTGAATCCGTACAACATCACTGCTTACGCGGAATTGCATGAAAATTAGGTCGAGAAAGAAGCGATTATGTATATGACGAAATTGAACAAATATGAAAAATTTCTTTATTAGAAAAGCGAAGGAAAGACTTTGATTTAATTTGCATTTTCAAAATTATTAAATGTATTATTTACTCACATTCTTTGTTGCAACACATTCAGTTCAAAATTCCTTGCTGTAGACTCAGAAACAATGAATGCCTATTCCTCAATCATCACTCTACTAATTATGGGTATCATTCTCCACTGTTCAGAATGTCGAGACTTGTTAACTAAAGTCATAGTCTTGACATTTTTGGTGCCAGCCTAATTGATGTTTGTCATTCTTAAACTTTGTTCAGGCTTTGACTTGAATGTTCTTTCTTATGTATATTTTTGTTATTACTTCATTCAAATATTATGTATGTGCTGCTCTTTTTTCCCATTTCGTGTTTTGTATTTGTTTTGTAATTAGACAATTGTCCTTTATTATATAAATAAATAAATACTCGTATTATTCCGCCACCACATAAAAAGGCATCCCGACACACATCTTATTGGAATGTCACTACAATGAGCAAACTTTTTTTTAATGTTGTGAACTGCTATTTTTGCAGAGTAATAAGAATTCAAGTTGTAACCTTTGGAAATTGTCAAGCGTCATTGGAATATTGAGGGCGTCGCGAGAACAGTTGATTCATGGTAATTTCTTGAATAAAGGTTTAGAATTTTATTAAATTTGTAAGCCTTGTCAGATGATCAAATATGTAAATCGGCTCCTTTCTTAACACAATTTTGACACTTAAGGACAAAATATCGCCGGTATAAAGTTTCGACCTCTGAAGAATATTCTTAATATAGCGAGGGTCAAAGGTTAAAAATATATTGCCCCTTTGTTTTAAAATAAACACCAATAAAATTAACCAAGTAAAAAACAAGTTTTCAATAATAACTATGACAATATTGAAAAATTATCTTTACGTTCAGAATAAGTAATAGTAATAATCAATGCGATGCGTTTTATAATTATTGATAATTGACCCTCGGTACTAGCCCTCAAATTTTTTTTCTAGAATTGCGAATTCTGTGATTCAATCGAAGTAATAATCGCAAACAAATCAAAAATCTACATCTCTTCTCTTCTAAAATATCTCCTTTAAAATAAAAGCAAACATTTCCGGGTTACAAATAACGTGACATTATTTAAAAAAATTCCTACTACCATCATAATAAGTCGAATATGCTGCTTGTATAATCATGGAGGACTTAGTTATTAGAGGAATTGAACTTTCGACGCTTGGGGGGGAATCTGACGCGTTTGTCCACTCAGCTACTAACCGGTCATCTGCTACCGATTTCCATGTTTTGTTTTATTCTGTTTGCTAAATACCAACCTTATAATGCACATTTACTGGCTACTTCGGAGAGTCGACTGAATGCACATGTTCATGATGAAATTTCAGTGAAAAAATCTTGGTAATTAAAATATGGAAATCTAAAAGCAAATATATTTGACTTAACGATTTTCCTAGTCTAGCGGTTAATATTGTCGGCTACGAATTTAGAGGTAGCGAGTTCGAAAAATTAATTAATATGTATTATTTCAAATTAAATAAGTATAAAATAACATCGAGATGGTATATTTGTGCTACATTTCAGAGTGGTAGATACTCTCAGTATCGTTTTGGTGATAGACAACCGTTCGGAATCGAAACGTTGCCTGAAATGATTTTAGCCATGTTTGGTAATCAGATCTAAATAGCCAGTTGCTTAATCTTCCCTATATCCTTCTTTTTCTCATTCCTTTCAACCTTTGAACATACTTCAATTGGAGATTCCATAATCCCACTGGCTCCCCCAACAGTTGGGACTCTTGTACGGTATTCACATAAAATAAATAATCTTATTTATACTGCATTCGTTCTTATCTTATCCTTCTTTTGCCAAATTCGTGATCTTAGTTTTGCATCTGGTTTGGTATCAGAACTACATAGTGGAATATTGCTTGGTTTTTTATTTAAATTTGTCTCTAAAAAAAATGTTTCTTAGTTTAGCAGTATAAGGCATTTTAACGATTTAATCATTTGGCAAATAATGCCTCACACAACAAAACTGGAAGAAAATTTATTCATTCGATTAAAATTCGAAAGTAATATTTAGCGGATAGAATGACTAAGAGTGCGTGTAACTTGAAGACTTAATAAACAATTTTTTCCAGGGAATGGCTTCTTAAATAAATCAATTTAGAAATTATTCTTTTGACATGAATAAAGCAAAAGAAAATTTTACCCCGAAAATTGACAAACTATTTTCATCTAGTGTAAGGGTAAAATGACAAAGGACGCGTGTAATTTGAACACTTCGATAAGTAATGTCTTCCGAAGAAAACTCTGCGTTTCCGAACTAATTTGATAGCAATTTACCAAATGCGAACCAAGAATTCTTTCGAAGCATTTCCAATACAAACACCTCTGTCATTGTAAATAAATCCAACGAGTAAGGCTGTAGTGAAACATTTCCCGCCAATAGGAGGCGTAGAACTTCTGTACGGTAGGGTGGGCCGTCAATATTTGGAGGGCCCGTTCTCTCACGTATCTCAAAAGTTTAATTTGACGATTTAGCTTATAACCTCGTTTTTTTTTCGATTCAATGGTGCTTTATGTCCAATTTTATGCCAAAACTTTATTGTGGGACAGTTAGTTAAGTTCTTTTGCCAAACAAATGAATTAATAACACTTTCTGCATTTTATTCACTTTACAGCAGTTTGATGACTGGAGTGTGACAAACAATAGTTTTTACACGGTTATGCTAAAAATCAACACAAAAGTAGTCCTAATGTACAAAAATACAAAAGATTATACACGTATGATATCCAGAAGCGTGCCTTTCATATAGGCACACAAGCACATCCCACTCTACCTTATTCGCATAAAAAATATAAATAATACTATTACCTTAATTCAAAATCCAACAAATACAACAAATTATTGGAAGGAATCAATATACACTTTAAAAAATACGTGCAAACTGCTTAACTACAAATTGTAGCGCCACACTAGAATAACGTGTCATAAGCAGGAACTAAGTCATTTTCTTATTTTTTCTAATTTTGAAACTGTTAATTCGTGGTGGAATTCCATTTTAATGATTTAATAAAACAAATTTGTAACTTTATTCCACTTTTATTATTTTGACTGGACCGGTTTCAGCCTATGACGGCCATCTTCAGACTAGTACAAATGTTTGTTAACCTACGGCTTATATACTATTTTTGGGGATGTTAGGGGTAGTAAACAATGATTTTACTTTAATTATATTCATCAGTATTGTTGCATGATTTTAATAGTTACAGGGTAAAAGTTACTTTTAATTTATTGGTATTACTATTTTATATATCTATCTGGAATATTTATTTATTTTATTTGATATTTAAGATGGGTTACAGTTGCATTTCTATAAATATGAATTGACAATGTATTTATATAATGAAAGGTTGGTGAATACTGATTGTTAATGAGTTTACTTTAGGTTTTCCCATCTCAATTGTGATGTCCAGATGTACAACATAATTTTCTAATTATTGGGTTACTCCCAGCATTATGGTATATTAGTTTTATGATTCTATTCATTATGCACTGTTAGAGTAGATTACTTCTATTATTATAATTTCTCGGTATCAAGGAATTTTTGAGTGCTATGCACTTTGGTAATGACTTACATTTATTGTTATTACCTATTGATTGTTTGGGATTTTTTAAAGTGCATTTACATTATGATATGTTTTTAGTTAGGAATATACATTATTACATTGGATCGGATGATAAAATTATAATGGGTATAATAGCGGAGACTTTACAAATGATTCTAGTTGTTTATTCATGACAAATTGTGGGTCAACTTTATTAGTTAGACGGGTTATTTCCATTGATTCTAGTCTGTCTAATTTTTGTCCTTTCACGCACGTGTGTGGGACTTTAACATCTCTGTCTTTGTCAAACGAGTGTTTGTTATCTAGTAGGTGCAATGCAACGTTCGAAAGTTCACCTTTATCGTTAACCCAATTGGTGAAATGTTCTTTAATGCGTGTTTTGAACGCTCTACCCGTTTGGCCTATGTACTGTGACGGGCAATTAGAGCAATTAACTTGATAAACCCCTGAGTTATCTAGTTTTTCTCTCTTGTCTTTATTGTTGATCAAATTTTTTCCTAAGGAATTTACATTGTAAAAGGCTGTTCTACATTTATCATTATTTGTAATTCTCGAGATTTTAGTGGATAATTCGCCAATATATGGGATTTTTGCCCATTGTTTGGTGAGAACTTCGTCATTTTTCTGTGTAAGGCCTTGTGAAATTAGTTTTAATGTTAGGGTTTTTTCTTTTTTCTTTATTAAATTATTAATTGTTCCGCTACTATATCCATTATTGTTGGCAATATTTTTAATAACATTAAGTTCATTATTAAAATTAATACAATTTAAGGGTACGTGTAAAAGTCTGTGAATGAGTGAATGGAATACCGATAATTTGTGTGAGATGTGATGTCTTGATGATTGTGATGTCATGTAATGTGTGCATACACTTTCTATTTGTCAAAAAACAGTTCTTTGCAGTGCTACCACCGCCACTACCAGTGTATAATATTATATCAGTTTGAAACTATATTAATTAGTACAGCTGTTTACGCAAAAATAAAATTATTTTGCTCTAATTGTGTGTTCATCAATTATTGTTTGTGTTTATTAAAGAAAAAAATAATTCTGTTAAACTTGTGCTAGTTTAATTTTTAACATGTGAATGAAGGAATCTGTGGTAAGATTTTTAAACCAATTTACATACTGTTTTTCTTACTGTCTGCCCTAATTGAAAACTATTTGCATGCCACTAACGATACTATTTATTCATTTTTGCCCGAAAATAGTTTGTTTGAGGAATTAAACAAACAAAAAAACACTTAATTCATTGGTCTCTCAGAAAAGCCCATAACAACGTTCACATTGCTTTTACCTAGGGAGTAATTTTTACCTTATAAATATTCGAGTGCACAACTTCTGATTCTCTCAACGTATCCACAACGTCGAAGAAAACCTCAAGCAGCTGTCTCTAGTGTATGCACTGCCTTAATTCCACCGGATATTACGAGGCTGTCGTTACCGGAAGGTAGCGAAATAAAACCAACAATATGAATTTAAAATGCATCGAGGAAATAACAGCGCCCCCTTGATATGGATACACGATATACCTGTTACCGAGAGAAAAACTACATTTTTTGTCTTACATTTTTGTGAGAGTCACAATCAATAAACATCCATATTAACTTATTTTACATGTTTGCAAATTTAGCCACCTGGCTTGGGTCGTGATTTTATTGGTGTATATATATATTATTACTTTCACATGGCCTTGCTTTTCTCTAATACAAATTGGACGTAGTTATGCAGAAAGCGTCCAACCCGCAATTTGCAAAAATCGTGTTTTACATGTTTTCCTATAGATAAATACGAGATGTATGTACGTACTCGTATCTGCTGAAAACATCCAAGCTCCAAATGCAATAGATTTTTGGAAATTATTGTTTTCACTAACGCAATTGAAGTTTAAAAACATTATAAAATGTAGGGTTACATAAGAAATACATTTTTTTCAACTAAAAACATTGATTGATTATAATTTACCTATTTATAATGATGCTCATAAAGAAAAAGAACCAATGCCGATTACGCATAGTAATGTTTTTTTATCGTCATATTTTTAAACGCATTTTTCTCAGCTTAATATTCTTAGGGTTGGACGATTTTTGCATAACTACGTTCAATTGATTCTTACAAGTAAAAAAGCAAATCATTGTCTCAGTATTCAACACTCTTTTATTCGAAAAGTCAAATGCATATCGTATATTTAAAGCTTTATATCTTGCGTGAGATATTACGTTGTGTACCAAAAATATAATAGTTTCGTTCATCTCCATGTTTTCGATAAAAGAACTGTGCAAAGTTCAAGACGCCAGCGCTCATCATTAGAGAGTTTGTGCGGAGATATGAACAAAAATATTTTCTGCTTTATAGTTTCGAATATATATTTTTTTAAATTGTAGTTATACCTTCCAAAAATATATTTTCCAATTTATATATAATATTATAAAAAATATTTATGGTGTACTTCAAAGTCCTGTTCAAAGCAGAAATAAGCTTTTTGGGACGAAAGTAACGAGCGAAAACTTTGCTATGGTCATTGAATTCATCGAGACCAATAGTAATATTTATTTTACCATACCCAATTTGGGAAATGCTGTGAAGCTGAAGAAGTAGGGAGGGGAAAGAGGTAGGAAAGTGGGAGGTAGAGATGTTGAAATCTGGTTTTCAAATACCAAAGCTATTTTAAGCAAAATATCAATTTTTAATAATGTTCTTTCGCCAGGGCAAAATAAAAAGATTTTTCCACTCTAAAACGAGGCAAAATACACAATATTAAAATGTATTTAAATTCAACAGGTGAGCAAATCCTCATAAATTTGTAGGTATGTACTGTTTTTGTCGGGTTTTGAACCCACGACTTCTGGTATTGTGTGGAGCTAAAATCTTAGATATCTAAAAATCCTTTTTTTTATATGAAATTGTTTTTTATTAAGATGTATTTATAAATAAAACACAACTTACTAACTAACCAACCTTCACCCCGTTCCTATACAAGGTTAGGCAGAGATGATGGACCGCCATACGACTCTGTCCTAAAATCCTTGCTTCATGCACATTCATACATCATCTTATACATATTCTTCTGTTATTCTGACTCTTCACATGGCCCGACTCAAGTATTTGGTTCACTTGATCGTACCATGTCTTCCTCGGGTGTCTCCGACTTCTTCTTCCATTCACTTTCACGTCATATATTCTTTTCACACTCTGGCACAACTGAACTTTACACAACTGACGAGTTTTAATCTACGATTTGAAATTCGTTTCGTTTCAATCATTTTGAAGTAAATTTATATTTACGAGCGAAGCTTTTGAGATTAATTAAAATTTAATAACGTCAGACTTTCGTTATTTTTAAGTAGAACATTAATCTGAACGATTGGATTTGAGTTCATGAAAATAATAATTGAATGATGCTTAAAGGTTCTGTTCACAATATATTTTTTTAAATCTTTACATAAATAACTTTGCTAAAGGTCGATTCAGGACGATTTTGTAGCTTAATAATAACAAACAAAGTCTCCTTATAAATTTTACAAACAAAGAGAAATAATTTTCGTTCATTATAATATACTTGTATAATCTTCGATCTGAATACAAAATAATGCCTATTAAAAGTTTTTTAAGTGCCGGTCTAATAATCATGTAATCAAGATTTTATATTCGGTAAAAAATACCTTCTGAATAAATATTATTTAATTCCCAAGTTGGAGTAAGTAGGTATTTGAAGAGACGCTGCTCATTGCTGCGCTGGCGTTTATGTGGCATTTTTATAAAAACCCCACGAGATCTACCTTGTAATTAGCTAACTACTTTGCCAACTGGATGAGGGATGTTTTTCATGTATGAGACTCGAGTTTCGGTAGAAACTTCGCAAATTCCAAGAAGCCAAGAATACTAGATCTCTAACGGATGATACATTGAGATTTATAACGTCGTTATGCGTTCAGTTTTTTTACTATGCTTAAGATAGCATCGGTAAATAGACAGTTAATTTTTAATGAATTTGTTGATTCTTTAAAAACACGTTGCATGTAGCTTATATTACATAGAACAAGTTGTTAGCAATTTCCTTTGTGACGGTGCTACCTACAAATACCCTGAGACATAACTCATTTCAGCGTTTTTGATTAGGTATGCTCTTTTGCTTTCAAAACAATATCTCAGGCAAAGTTGTACTAAGAAAAATTATCTACTCGTAACAGTACTTATATTACTTCTGTATATTTCAATACGTCTTCATATTCCACTGCTATGATTTCCACGGCTTCCGACGAATATAATATGGCAATATTATCACAGTACATCGCGAACGTATCAAATTAAATTCCCAGCCGTTGATTAGCATAACCAAGTGTTTTTGGGTGCAAAGGCATTAAAATTCAGGCGAGTTGATACTTTGCCTTACCTTCGAGAAGGATTACAATTTCCGAAAGAAAGATCAACATAAACAAAAGCAAGTAGTATACTGTAAAGTTAGGGGTGAATATTTATTTTCTTCAAGTTGTCCGCCGTAAAGTTTCGGAGTGAAGTTTACCCGCATTAGGTTAGGTGTATATTATTAGGTATTTTAAACAACTAGCGTACCTCCCATCGGAAGTGCAGAAAACTTGAAAAAGCGCTTCTGGATAATCACCAACTTCGTCTAAGAAAAACAATGACCAACTTTTCTGTCTCTAATTAGATCTGTAGTAATTACGTACACAAGCATAGGCAAACTGAATATTCTATTATGGAAGTGTTTCACAACTTACTGATGTGCTTTTTGTTTAGTGGTTACTCTAGCTTGGTTGATAATCGAGAAGTAAACATTAGAAAGACTAAGCAATCTCAAGCCTTATGCATTTCTTGTTATTGTGATGCTGGTTAATCAGTTTTATTATAATTCCATTTTCGTTTTTTTTCTTTCTTAAATATTCGGTAAGTTAACGAATGTACCTAAATATAAATGATAATGATTGAAACTGTGGTGTTTTCCTCATGTTTTGAGAACATATTTTACTACTAAAACAATTCATAAAATAATATTCTTCCAAAAGGTTGGATCAAAGTGTTGTCTAATTCTGGTGTTTTTAAGATAATGCTGTCTACCATTCTACCAAACCACCATTATTTCACCATTCTATTTTATATCACAACACTTATTATGCAGAAAAAGCTAAGAATGTTTACCCGTTTATCTTTTGTATTATGTGTCGCTTGAGTCAGAAAAACCAAGCGCCAAGATAAACAAATATGTCCAGTAGAAAATGAGTGCTTTCGCAAAATCGCCATATATATATATATATACATACATACATAAGAAAAACATGAGAATAAGGAACCTTCTGGCAAACACAATAACGAAGAATGTACCTACGCATTTATGAATAAAGATAGCTCCCAACATCCAATAACATGATGTAAGGTGGTAGTATAAGCGGAAAGGCAAAAACAAAATGAAAGAAGAATGAGAAAATCATATGTTTTATTTATTTAAAACTGTCTTTTCAGCAACACGTTTTTTGTACAATTTGTGTTTTTGACTTTTGTTGTTTTCAGGCATATTTATCACGCATTGATTCGATTAAAATCCTTTGAAATTTGTTTTGTTTTCTACTTCTATGGCATTTGAATGAAATACAACAATGGAAAGAATAACTAAAATGATTTTCGTATCAAAGCAGCTACCGTTTGATGAAATACAATGCCCTTCTTTAATATTGACGAATCATTGTGTATTTGGTAACAGTAATAATTTAAGGTTCTTATATTTATTGAGTTACTTGTATTAATTTATTACGGGTGTCACTAGAGAAAGGCATTTTTAGAATAAAAGGAAAAACTTTAAGAAATATTGATTTGAACAAAAGAAATTTTAAATACTAAAATTTCTTCCGATTTCAACGCACTTTTACAAAATAGTTTTTATTATTGAAAATTGAAAAATATGAGGCTGAAAATATCACGTCGTCTTTTTTTAATGTATATCAAAAGTGAATGATTTGTGATCGTACATAGCGTGCTAAAAAATCAATAACCTAAAAATTACATACAAAAAAGGTGTGTAAATATCATGATGACAGAGCTCGCAGCTCTAGACTTTAGCGTTAAGATTATTTGATAACTGAAATGTTGGTAGAAGATGTATGAACCTGCTTTCTAGTGGACATGAAAACACGATGAAAAAAAAGAAAGCGGTCAGAAAGGGCAATTTTTTTTATCGGAAAGCTCAGAAAGATATGGCTGAGATTTTCCCCTCAGGCGGCGCTCACACGTCGCGCGGCGGGGTCATGCATTTGGAATTTGTCCAGATGGGCTCTCGCGTAACTTTGTCGGCGTCGCATTTGGCAAATACGCTTTCATTCAAAAGTATTGAGACAATTTATAAGCAACATTTTTTGTAGATGTTGGACGATCTCTATGACATGGCTGGATACTATTTGGCTCTAGGCCCGGAAAGTTTTAAACCAAGTTGTTGAATTTGAATACGTCGGTTATTTCGCGGACGATTTAAAAAAAAATGTACATTTACACATCGTTCCAAAGTGAAATATATTTTAGCGAGAGATCACCGTTCAGAATCATAATTTTGCAATAAGGGTCAGCACTCAAAATACACACTTCTTGGATTTCTAGTGCAAGCAAAACTACAAATTATTTGTCTGTCAATAGTATATGGGTAGTTAGAAAATTGTCTAAGGTTTACAGTGAATACAATTGTTAAGCTGTAATCCTTTAAATTCTATTTGAAATACATACTGAAATTTTAGGTAAAAATTTTAAAAAGTTGTCCACTGATTTTTTATTTTTTCTAGGTTTTTAAATTTTATTTGAACAATAATTATTATTTTAAATTAAAAAAAAAACAATTTTAAATTAAAAGTTCTGCAAGGTAATTATTTTTACGCGTGACAGCTGTTTCGCTTTCTGAGAGCATTATCAAACTGTACTAAAAAAAAAAAAAAAAAAATGCCTTTGCTGGTTTTAAAACTGCACCTTTTACTGATATTTTAGTATGTTTTTCATAGAATTTAAAGGGTTACAGTAAAAAAAATTGTATTCACTATAAATCCTCATTTTGCTAACTACTCATAGAAAATTTGAAAAAAAAATCATATCGTTGCTTAAGTGGAGATGCCATACTTCCAGGCTATTGCAATTGTTGTGCTAATCACATAATAAACGAAAATCCCAAAAATTATAACAAATAGTTTTTGGCGGTTAATAGGATAGAGTTAATAGGGGAGATATGTAGAGAGGATTAGTTTAAATTCACTCCAACCCGAGCAGTGGCTAAATGAAGGTTAGACCGCTCTTGTGACTTTTGAATTGTGGTTTTCACTCAAGAGATTCTAGGAGTATAATATCCACAGTTGCATGAATGAAGGTAGTTTTAATTAGTGCATCCTGAGAAACATTTTATTCTCTCGATGAACTATTTATGAATATTAATTAAACACGGTAGGAATATGCATTAACTTAGTTGTTTCATGTATTCCAAGGAATGTTATAAAATTAACTAATCTTATATGTTTTCGTTGAAAGCAATCACTTTGTGGTTTGACATATTTAAGGAAAATGAAAAAAATAACTTTGTATAAGACCATAGAATTTATTTTTATTTTTATGACAGACCGGTTTCGCTTAGCCCAATAGTTATCGGGGTACAAATCTAAACTAGTAAAAAATACACAGTGTGTGCTTATATATACTCGTACATGAGAAAAAAAAACAGTAAGAACACAAAAGAATAACGTTTAAATTATAATAAAGAAACAGAGATAAAGAGACAGATAATATGAAATAAAAGAGGCAAAACGTAAACCGAGAAGGTAATAAAAGAATAATGAGAAATTTCATGAGTTCATGGTAAATATATAATATGGGTCGGTCATAAAAATTAAAATTAAATCTGTTTTCTTACACAATATTACTGTTTCATTTTCATTAATTTTATATACTTAACGATATTTTGCAATACAAACCCTCTAATCAGTCAGTATGGCTTTAATTCGCGAGGAGAAAGTAATGCTTGATCTTATCGATTAGATATTGACCTGATTTTGGAATTGTTTATGTATGCGTACTACGAATATAATTTACGCAGGTACTTGATTGCGGAAGATAAGTTATGCTGCCCACATGACAAAGGGTGTGATTCACAAGCCCTTGAGACTTTTTGTTACTTTTATTGTTATTGGCAGAGGAAAGACACATTAATAAAGGTCGCTCTGGCGTTCATAAAACAGTTTCTCTCACATTTAATCGAGTATTTTCGGGTAGACATATAAAAAAAAATACTTTTTCTTGTTATATACCTATATGGGCTTAATAATATCGGAAATAACATCCAACATCGTTAATTCAAGTTATGTGGCTGGATAATGCGAAGTTAGCGCGGACGGAAAACATCTTTAAATACTTAGAAGTTCTGCGATATTATGTGATGACTTTTTTGTATCTTTCTCTCTCATGGAATACGACGTAAAAACCCGGAGAAAGTCATTTATCGCAAACTTGTATAGGTTAGGTAAAAATATTAGCTATACCTCTTTATATGGTTACTCCAAGGGTGAATACAGTGCCGGCTCGACGCAAAATCGCATACGAGTATAATGGATTTGGGCCTCGGGTTACACAATAATTACACAACCCAAATAAATTTATTTAAACTTTTACAAAATAAAGTCATTCTATCATAACATATACTTTTTATTATTATATTATGTTATTTTGTATGACATTTTTAAAAAAATAATTTGTGATTTTTAAATTCCCTGGCTAGATGCGTAATACTGTGCAATTGATTCATTTTAGAGTCAATGCCGAGCTAGCTAACCCATATGTGTGTCACAAATTTTATAAAATGTTAAATTTTAATATTATAATATTTTTCTGTTTTAAAATATAAGTATGTAAATGGGCACTAAAGTAAAAATTCTTCTTATAGCCCGAGTGATAGTGTTTAATAATAAACATAACCACCTCTCTAAACCTAGAGGTCAGGTCGTAAGAATTTTTTTAAATTTTCCGATTTCTCAAAATTTGTACATCACTGCCTTAATTAATGGAGTTGCTGCAAGAAGGCTATTTTTCCACTCAGAATAAGCTCGTTTTGACTTGTTTAAACTTGTCACTCGACACCTGACACATGACATCTGACACCTGACACCCTTACGATGTGATTAGGCCGTAGCCGAGCTCGTTCTCCGATCCAGGAAGCAAACTCACGCAATGTCTTTGTTGATTGAATAATACATAGCTACTCGTATCTACACGGAAACCTGTCTTGGAAATCGTAGGTTATCATCACCACCTATAATCATTGATTATCAGATTTCTTAGAATGTATATCTTTCACTGATTAAAGGTTATCATTTGAGACCCATCAATTATTGTATTGTTCCAAAATGTACTGTTTTTCCCCTTTGTATGGCGGAAAAGAGTTACTGAAGTCATATTGGGATGCTGAGGTATATGTACCTATGTACATATCAGAAATACCGTTTTTGATTCATTCTGATTTTAGAATGATGACGTTTACATGCATACGTTTTTCTGATACATGTTCACCTATTACATGTCTTAACAATATCTTACCTAAAACTAACATTTATATTGAATGATTGAAGTATGATTAAAACATTAGCTTTCGGGTTTTAGGAATCTTATTTTATCATAAAAGTAAGGAGCACTGTCGAAGTAATTTAAGAAACTTGACTCGACAATGGGATTATATAATTACTGTTTTAAAAAATAATCATAGGAAAGCATACGTGAGGTGAAATATTACAAAAACTGCGCTACATAACTAAAATATTATTATTTTTATTATTTAGTTAATTTTAATTTTATGTTATCTGCATGTTTTTGAAATATTACTTAACATATAATGTCAGTGTATCCTATGAATACTTTGTGTATAACCTTTTAGATAGCTGATTATATTATTTACTTATATTTTACGTAAAAACCCTGCTGGACATAAAAGAAAATAAAACATCAAATTTACATCTACGACTTAGTATAGTAAATGTTATCTCACTTGAAGTGCATTTTACTCTAATCGCTTGACCTAAACAAATAATATCCCAAAAAATATTAAGAAAATCAATTCAGAGGTGTTCTTTCAAAATCACAATCAAATACGAGTATACTCACAGCCAAATTATTCGTTTAAATTAAAAGTAAAACATTCAATTTTTATACACGAAAAAAAAAACAAAAATCTGCTGTTCTTATTTTAAACACGGTTCAGCATGTCACTTTACTTTTTCGTTACGCATCACAATTATATGAATATCGAAAAATGAGGAAAACGAAAGGACGTATTTTGTAAATTAATTAAAGAGAGTAATATCTTCGCGTAAATCTTCGGGCTTAATTTGTTGGGTTGGTTAAATAATTAATATCTTTCCTCGTGATATTATTATGTCATTAACACAAATTTGCGGTTCGAAAGTTTCCCAAGTATGTGGAGGCGACGCAGAAGCAAAATCAGAAAAAAAATTACTTATTTTCTGCTGTTTTTTAAGTAATTAGAGAAAAGCGTGGTACGATCAACTGAATCAAATCGAGTACGTTTTGTAGGGAATAATAAGATATTAAGTTATTACTTAATAATTTGGTTGATATCTGCAATGAATAATTAGTAATGAGTAATGAGTAATGAGTAATGAGTAATGAGTAATGAGTAATGAGTAATGAGTAATGAGTAATGAGTAATGAGTAATGAGTAATGAGTAATGAGTAATGAGTAATGAGTAATGAGTAATGAGTAATGAGTAATGAGTAATGAGTAATGAGTAATGAGTAATGAGTAATGAGTAATGAGTAATGAGTAATGAGTAATGAGTAATGAGTAATGAGTAATGAGTAATGAGTAATGAGTAATGAGTAATGAGTAATGAGTAATGAGTAATGAGTAATGAGTAATGAGTAATGAGTGATGAGTGATGAGTGATGAGTGATGAGTGATATGATGAGTGATGAGTGATGAGTGATGAGTGATGAGTGATGAGTGATGAGTGATGAGTGATGAGTGATGAGTGATGAGTGATGAGTGATGAGTGATGAGTGATGAGTGATGAGTAATGAGTAATGATTAATGAGTGATGAGTAATGAGTAATGAGTAATGAGTAATGATTAATGATTAATGAGTAATGAGTAATTAGTAATTAGTAATTAGTAATGGGTAATGAGTAATGGGTAATTAGTAATGAGTAATGAGTTAAAAGTAATGGGTTATAAGTCAAACGTAATAAGTAATGAGTATTTTTTTCTTCACTGTTCCCGTGTCGTAATGAGTTTAATGAGAAATGGTGAAAAACGCCATTATTTTGTTTTCATATTCCTCAATTGGAATTTAGGGAAAACCCCAATTATAAATGTTTGTATACGTAATATAATACATTATTTTATCTCGTTATCCCAGATAATTTTCAAAAGAGAGTAAAAAATTTAAAACCGTGATATAAATGCTAGGATGAATTCAAAATTGTGGTGGTCAACATAACAATTTGTAAATTAATGTCAGCCAGTTGAATTTGAAGGACACTTTGGACGTAATTTAGTTGTGCCGCAGGCAAGTGGATTTGCTACACAGAAATTGTTCCGAAAAGTCCCATGGAACTTTCAAAATAATTAGTTTCCACTTGGTTAATTAACTCTTGCCTATCCACCGGTGGCCAAAAATAAACATTTAAAAGAAAACGGTGACTATGCGTTGGCCACAGTACACAGCGGTGTAAAATATTTGTTGATGTAAAATATTAAAACAACATTAATAACATTTTTATTTTTGAGACTCGTAATGGAATTCCCATGTCTGTTATTTAATAACATAAATTTTACTGTACTTCACTATTTTTGTATTTTTACACTATGCAAAAATTTATATTAATAAATTATATTTGACATTGGAACAAACGTAAACATTATAATGGATATATCGCGGGGACTTAGCATTTGGTTCTAATCGTTTATTTCTTGTAAACTTTATTCGTAAGGCGAGTTATTTGACCAGTCCCCTTTACCATTCACCCTTATTGGTGAAATCTTCCCTAATGTGGGTTTTAAAAGCTCTTCTAGTTTGTCCAACGCAATATGAAGGAGAGTTTGGGCAGTTTACTTGGTAAACCCCTGAGTTTTCTTCTCAAAAAGGGACAGACAGGTATATTAAGTTTTATTATGAGTACATTTTTCAAAAATCTACAATATATAAAATCATGATAAAACCAGTGCTTTGTAAATGAACAAATGTTATCTACTCCCGATACCCTCAAGACCTATAAATACCGTAGTCTTAACAAAAAACCAGTCTGAGGATGACCGTAATATATTGAAACCGGTTCGGTCCTTATTAAAAACAGTGTGGACAAGTTGAAAAAATTGTATATTAAATTTGAATATTTATCAAAACAGGTGTATTTGAAAAACTCGCAGAGAATGGGTAGTTGGACGAAAATTTATACTTTTGATTAGAAATTAATACGCTCATTTGAAAAGCAGATTTAATAGTTTTATGTTATTATTTTTTTTTTGTACCAGATCTAAATGGCCAGGTGAATCTTAACGTTTTTTTATTTATTTCTTTTCCCTCTTAACATCCTACATCTTCATAAAATTATTCTAAAAGAGATGCCAGTCTCACTAGCTCCGGGAAATTGGGACTCTTCTGCGGTATTCAAATTTCAGAAATATATGCATCGCATCAACCATCAGACCTGCCTTATTTTTCTAATTAAATTGTGTGTATTGTAATGACTTTAAAAACATTATTTTTTTGTACGATTTCTTACGTGCCATTAATTATTATTGTTATTGATTTATTATATAATGACATTTTAAAGCGTTGTATGTTTTAAAAAAAAATCCCTGAAACAGTTTAATAAGAATTAATGAAAAATATTTTTCTTTACGGGCTTGCTTACGAGTAAATGAATATTATGTGACATTTATTATTTAGTGATATGTTTGAATATCAAATAAGAGTACACGGCGAAAGAAAGAAATAAAAGCGTAAGAAAAAATCCTCAGGGCTTAGTTTCAGCATATCGACGATTGATTCCCCCCATCATAGAGGAATAATTCCAGTCGTAAAACCACTGGGTAAAAAATGGTTGACGTTTCGTAGCACAATTACTTAACTCGAATGTTCTAGATTTCTCTATGTTGTTTCAGAGGGAATAAGGATTTTCAATGAAAAGTATTGATAACCTAAAAATATCATTTCACAAAGGACTGCAAAAACATCAATTATGAGTACTATTCAATAAGGTTTTTTTCGTTTGGTTGTTCGTACAATTAATAAATTGATCGTGAAAAATAGTTATATAACCAACATATCTAAACGTTCCGAATTTTCAGAGTGTGACGTCGTTAGAACCGTTTGGGACCTCTTTGGAAAAGAACATGAATAGTACATGACGTCATGATATGTTCAACTCCACCGCGGCATCAACATTTCCAATTGGGCCCTTTTTAGCGGGTTTTTTAAAAACAGGCACAGAATGCCGAAGCATATTATTATGACCTTCCGTGAGGACAGCCAGGGACAAGCCGAGGAAACCGAAATGGTGGACGAGACGTATGACTTGCATCACATCGGCTAGGTAAAAAATCCCATCCCATTCCCACTCCACGCCTCTGTTCGGAAAGTTGTATAGGAAAGAGCCCATAAAAGAAAAAGGATGCAGCTCCAAGTAGAAAAAACATGAAATATTTAACTTCAGTCAAATAAAATTTTTCAAACAGTAACAAGTTCAGAACTTATGTATTTCTTTTTTATCTTTTCCTTGCTTAGGGTTTTTAATCCAGTAAAGATCTTTTCCCTAAGAAAACACTAATGTAAAAATAAACTCAGTCAAGTAAATAAAACCATCAGATGGTGATAGTAATAAGGCCTAATGAGCCGCAGTACTAGTCAGATAGTCATTATGAGGGGTATTTGTATAAGCCCCAGCTAGTTAGTAGAGGATTACGAAAGAATCCATAAAATCAAAATCAAAATCAAAAAAGGGTTTTAAAATTATAATACCAATATATATTTTTCTATGAAAACGTGCTGTAAATTTATATTTTAAACACTGGTCGTGATTCAAAAATGTTTGTAATTCCTCATTTCATAATGTTTTCATATTCATAATCTCTTTAATAAAGAAAACTGTAAGGGGATGTAATAATATTGTTCATAAAACAGATAAGAAACTTCATTATGACCTTTTTTATTGTCAGACAAGAAACTTGATTTCATTAGCATTTTACGAGTGCTGTAGTTTCATCATATAAACCTATTTTTTATTCTTATTTTAGTATGGAACTAATTGGACGCCGCGTAAATAATGTTGCTCGGAAATTTCGGTTAGGTACTTTGACGTCTGTAAAATATAACTGATATGACTACAAATAAAGCATTTTAAATGTTTGTTATTCTCTTTGATCAGTAGATATTCATTGTGATGCCAGTAATAAATAAGTTCTGAACTTTTTTTTTCTATTTTTTTTCTTCTTCTTGACAGCACCAAACCATCTGAAAAGTAGCTGCCTTCTGTGTTTTATGCAATTATTTTCGAGGTGTACTCATCAAATTACTTCTGTAAATTAATTTATGTAGGTGCATACCTTGTATTTGTGATTCTAAAATAATTGTTGTATATTTACTATTTTTCGCAGTTTCAGTGAACTTATTATACTATGATAACCCTAACTGAAAAATGATGCAAGTGGAATGAAATTAGAAAGAGTAGTAGACAAGTAGAAGACTAAAAATACTGTTCGGAAAAAAATCTAGCGACTCTTATTTGGTTACCAAAAACATCTAAAGCCGTTCCTAGTAACGTTAATATTCTTTCATAAAGGCGATACTTTGATTGAATAAAATAATATGTTCGTAGAAAGCAATTACTTGTGGTTTGACATATTTAATGAAATGAAAAAAAAAACAACTTTGTTAAAGACCACAAATATAATTTTAATTTTTATGACTGGCTTAAAAAAATAAGTAAAGAGTAAAACAACCCGTTATATTAATGTTAGAATCAAAGAACAGCTTAGATGTTTAAATAACCACGAATTTTCTGAATTCGCCTATCATCTTGTTGATAAAGATCATAACTTCAATAAAACCACAGGTGGTCATATTCTTAACAAAAATGGTCATGGAAAGGATTAAATAATTTAGAAACATTAGAAATAGAGAAAGCTATTAAAACGAATAGTCATATTCTTAATAATCAGTTAAATTTGTCCAGTAGTCCAATTTTAAGCATATTTCCTGTAAACTCATAAAATTTCTCATTATTCCTTTATCACTTTCTCAGTTGAAGTTTTACCTCTTTCAATTCGTATTATCTGTCTCTTTATAATTTAAACATTATTGTTTTCTATTCTCACTATTTTCTTTAATATTATGTTCTCCCTCTATGTGTATATAATTATAACCGCACACTATGTGTTTTTGATGATGATTAGGCTAAGCGAAACCGGTCGGTCATAAAAAAGTCTGTGTTCTTATACAAAGGTTTTTTTTCATTTCATTTAATAAAATAATCTTATGGCCTACCTATCATTTTGAAATATTTTTAAACTTTCAGATATTTAAGCTTTTTTATGTTTCCCTGCATACTATGGAATACAGAATTAGTTTGATTTAGAAAAAAAAACAGTATTAAAATATTTCATTTCTATTTATGTTGATCAAACGCAATAAGATTGAAATTGCGCCGGATAGAGAAATCCTTGGCCCCCCCACTGATGTAATAAGAATTGTAGGATTTCCTTGACACATTCGTTAAACAAATTGTATCAATTTAGCAGCACCATTTACTGGCACTGTTCACAAACTCGGGATAAAGATCTGTAGAGGATCCTGGGCAGGATTACAGTGTGTTTCTGAGAAAACTTCACACCTATTTTGCGTACCTGCATAGTGTGGATTGATAAAAAGTTTGTAGGGTTAAATCAAGTGTAAAATATAGATTCTTGATCCCGGACCAAGAGGATGTTGGTTTTAAAATTGGAGAATAAAATAAATTAATTAATTATAATTTTATACAATGTTTTCCAATTACTTGTGAAGTTATGACTTCATTATATTAATGTTGCATTTTGTACCTCATTGCAAATTGCTATAAGTATCGTCATGGTGTTGAAATGGTTATGATTTTACAAATAAACCAGCTCTGAATAATCAGGTACTTACCAACCTCCCTCTTTGTTTTTCTCTTTCTTTTTTCTCTTTCTTTTTCCCTTTGTTCTTCTTTGGGGGTACCGTAGTTCTGTTAGTTCAGATAAGTTTGGACTCTTATTTCGAGATTATATTATACAAAATATTACAAATTAATAATTTATTCATAAAGAAGTCTTTTTTCCGTTTTTGGCGAAAAATCTCCACCATTGAATGGATTATAGTATAAAAAGTACCTACCTTTATCGTAAAAAAAAAGTTTTTCCGTCATTGCCTACAGCCGGTTAGCAACCAGTTGATATATACGAACCGTGAAATAAACAGATTGCTACAAGTGGAATAAAGCGTGTAGACAAATTCGACTGCGGTGAGATTCCCATCCGTCCTGCTTTACAAGTGATTCTTTCACGCGAACAAATAAAGCTTTCACAATTTCTCAACTTTGTAATAAAACGGAGAATGCGATACGACTGCTGTGATATTAGCAACATTATTAAAAGCTCTCTATTTCACCGCTGTACGAAGAATGATTGGACTCTATATCCCAAAATCGATAATATACGACGATTTGTTTCTGTAAGCCTGCGAATAGAAATAACATGAAAGTTATTTTACGCCTGCGTAGAGTGGTCGTGAGATACGAAAAAGCGAACACTGCACCCGGATTTTTTTAAACATAGAATTTAATAAAACTATTAGTAAGATAACATATTTTTCTTTTGCAGAAGGCAAACTTGTTGTGATATGACAATATGTGGTGAACAGTCAACCGGTCATTGACCGAGTGGTCAAAGAATCGGGTTCCTACTCTGGCATCGCGGGTTCAACCCTCTACTCCTTTAGTTTTCCAGCATTGCACAAGCAACATTTAAAACTTGTAATTATTGTAGTAAGGAGAATTGAATTATTTATTTATTAATAATTGAAATAATATCAATAATCTTCAACGTAAATATGAAACAGAAAAAATATAACAGTCGAAACCGAGACTCGAATTCGGAAACTCTACTCTATCCTGGAGTAACGCTTCTGCCAATACAGCCACTGAGACCTTATAAAAAACCGGCATTTTCAATCGACCACAATCTTTATTTTGAAAATTATTAATGTAATTTATTTTAATCTTTCTTCCGATTTGGCTGCCATCTTTGTATGGTATCTAAAGCTCTACCCGAGCACATATTATATACATAAAAATAATTTATTTGAGGTTCACTATAAATTAAATTATTGTTCGGTGATTCGAACCCGCGAACTTAGTCTCTCTTAAAAAAACTCACTTCCCTTCCGGAGGTTGATTTAAGATTTTTTGAGATTTATGCAATTTTTTAAAACAAATTTTACTCTAGGTTGTTTTTATTATAGCCTTATTTGAATATTTTTTGTCTACCGTAAAGGACTGAAAAAATAATCTTTTTTTAAAATTTCATGCAAAAATTGAAATAATAAGAACAAGTTTAAAAATAATAAACTTTTGATTGAATCTGAATAACCAGCAAACTTTGATTTTTAAAACAATTTTGTGTACTTCACTACATATGGAAGGTGAAATCTTGCTATGATGGTTCAGATGAAGTGAGTATTATTATTTATCACCTATGGAGGGGTTAGTTATTTATAAGTCAATTACTCTTACGTTTCGCATGCGTTATTACGTTCTTTCTTCCGGCAACAATAGGCACAACGTATATATTCTTATGTTTTATGCTCGATTACTGGTAAGTGAAGCAATCCACAAAGGAAGGCTGTGGCGTAAAAGAAAATGGCGGGTACCAAACGGAGAATGTGTAAGTGGCCACCGCTTCCTTTGTAAAGCAAAAAAGGGTACTAGAAATAGAGCATTTCCAACGTGTATTTTCATTTGAACGCTCCTCAAGGATCCCACTGCCAGGAGCCAGTGGGACTTTATAATATTAAAATAGGAGGAGGGAGTTATGGGGGGGGGGTTTATAAGGTTTATATAATTTAAAATAAAGGGTAATTTTACATCCGTAATATAATATTTTTTAAGATTGTACCTCGTTCTTGTCATTTTATACAGTAATTTAGTATGTTATTATACCAATGTATTTTTTGTCGAAGTATTGTAATTTTCATTTTTTAACATTATTTGATAGCAGATCTTTTAAAATGAGTAATTGATTTGTAGAAGAATGTTTAATAACCACCGATATGGCGACAATACTGTTATCATAAGTAACACCAATGAAGATTTGATGAAGTCAATGCTGTGTGAACTGGAAGAAAAATCTAATAATATTTGACTGTAGATGAACCCTAATAAAACGAAAATCATGTCTTCCCTAGATCTGCACCATGGCGTCAGAGGAAAATCCTTAAGAAGTCTAAATCAATACATTTATTTAGGTCAAATTTTTTAACTAGGTAAAGAAAACCACACCAGTAAAATTGAGAGAAGAAAAAGATTTAAATGGGCTACCTTTAGCAAACTTAGCCGTATCCTAAAAACAGGAAGATACCCAACCCTTCCGGACGTAAGTTTTTCAAGTGTATTCTTCGAGTACTGACTAGCCTTCAAAGCGCAAATCATGGACTCTAACCTATGTCGTTGTGTCGAAAATGTCCACCACATAAAGAGCCATGGAAAGACCCATGCTAAGTATCTCCTGCGAGATAGAAAGACGAACGAGTAGATAAGGAGCAATTCTTAGGTGATCGACATAACCATCACAGTCTCCAACCTCAAATAGAACTATGCTTGGCATGACGTCCTTGGTTATAAAAGAGGATCAGATGTTGCCCACATACGGAATGGCCTGACGGTCTGAAGAGGACTGCAGGCTTCGGATAGATGAGAGCCGCTCAGGATCGGCAGACTATAAGAAGAATTGCTTTATAATTCACTTTAGTCTCTAAAAATAGTGAAACGTATTTCATGTCAGGCTTTCCTTTTTTAATATTCGATTTTGAATGAAAGTTTTTTTTATATAAATTGTTTTCATGTTTTTATTTTTTATTTATTGGATTTTTTGTTTGTTTAGAGTTTGTAACAAAATGTGTCTTCACTGGGGAATCCAGTTCTAAGGCCACGTTGTACATAGTTTTTGTTATAATGTAAACATTCATTTAGTGGTTACAAGTAAGAATAAATATGTTTAAATTGTATAATATGTATTAACTTCAGTTGTGAGGCAAAAAATACTTCATAAAAAATATGTACATAAAAAAGAAAAAGACGATTGAAAATAAAAATCACTAAAAGTATTAAAAGGTATTGAAGATGGTGAATAGAACAGAAAATGAGCATCAATCTGGGTTTGGTTTGAGCATAGCTGTAATATTTCTTCTCCTGTCTACATAATTCTTTATACAATCCGCTCAATTGGTACGAGATTTTAGTTCGAGAGAGAGAGTTACATAACTTGATCGAGAAATAATGAAAAATTCTCTTTCCAAATGTCGTTTTAGTTGTGAGGTGGTGTATTTTATGTTGAGTTGAGTATCTTGTCTTCTTACCCGAGTTAATAAGTTTAAAGTTGAATACATTTTTGAATCCGTAAATTAAAATCTCCTTTGAATATAATTGTTTCAAAGTCATAAAGTTTAGAGCGTTAAAGATACCTTCTGTAGAGGTTCTTAGGGGAACCTTAAGAATTATTTTAATTAATGCTTTTTGTGCTATGATAACAGGTTGTAAGGTACACGAACTTCCCCGTCCAATAAGAACGTATTGTAAATGGGACTGGCATAAGGCATATTAGATTTTAAAAGATCTTATTTTTCTGCTAAGTTAACTTAAAAAAAATATATTTTTAACATTGTTGAATTGTGATTTCCGTTTTAAATTTTAATTTTAAGAAAATCTTAGATACTTTGTTGAATTTACTTTTTTCAGTTCTGGAAAACTTAAAAAAACTTTTTGTTTTTTACATTTTTTATGTTTTTTTAATCGAAATTTTATATAGAAAGAGGAAGAGTTTATCGTCTCGATATATCGCGAAGCTAATAACTATGCTATGTTTAACAATGAGTTGTTCGTTTGCGTATTATACTATATATTCAACTATGAATATTATAATTGATAATACTTGCGAAAGGTGAAACTATATTTACTTATCCTAGCAGAGTTGAACAATTGTGTTTAATTTATAATATTTTTTTCAAACATTTTAGTGGTTCAATAACAAAACACAAATAATAACATAAATAAAAAAATTCCCCAGCGTATGTGACAGAAAAAATGCTTTCACTTACTTTTTTAATTTAAAAAATATAAAACAATTAGTTATTATTTACACTACATTAATTTACAAAAGTGCTGACAAGGTTTCGCTACCACCGTAGTTTTATCAGGGTAATATTATAAAACTGCCCTAAAAAACTAAACAGGTGTAAATAAAAGTAATTGTTTTATTTTTTTAAGCTACAATGTCTCGCCATTACACACGAAAACTTACCATACCATTATTTTGTAAATTGGAAACAGCAATGATTTATTTTACAGCAGTTCTAAATGATAAGTGTTTGAAACATGTCATCATTTTGTTTAATTTCGTAAACCCACTTCCTTAGCATATTTATTTTTGTCCAACTTTTATATATATGAAAATTCACTGTGGAGTTTTACCCTTACAATAATAAAGGCCTTAGTAATTGAAAGCAACCCTTAGGGATTCTTGAAGCATTCTCATGCCTTAGCTAACAAAGCATTAAACTTCTTACAACAATTCGATGAATCAAACGATGATCCATTCGGGGCCGGAAGAGGATGTTCGTATAAGACTTGTAAATCTGCCTAATACTTCTTTGAGGGATTTGTAATGAACGAGGGCTTATGAATAACTTCATAACTTTGTACAGAAGAATTATTACAGATTACTAGAGATGGATTGCAAAATTAAAATGATTTTCGCATCACAAAATAATATTTTTAATCGATCATACATAATGATGTTGAAAAATAAAAATATAACAGAAAATTAGCAAAACATATACTGAAATTCTATAAGCCTATTTACATTATATCATATGAAAATTAGTTGTTATCCGTGAAAAATCACGGGATGTACATGTATCTTTACTTGCCAAGGTAAAATATTAGTTCGCATTCCAAATATAGAAAAATGTCTGTGAACATTAGTGTTCGCATTCGTACGTACTCACAAAGGTAATTATTTATGATTAAATAATGAAGAAGCCACACACCCAAAAATTTATGGTGCAGACTACATTGCCTTTAAGCAAAACAAATGTCATTCAGTTTGGTTGAGTATTCAAACAGTAAATCCAAAACAAAATTTTGTGTGAAACTGACCCTAAGGGCGTTCCTCTTAATGGAAAAAAATCTAATATACTGTCTTTTTTTTCGTAGAAAGCAATCACTTTGTGGTTTCACATATTTGATGATAATGAAATAATGACTTTGTGTAAGACCACATATTTAATTTTTATTTTTATGACCGACCGGTTTCGCTTAGCCTAAGCATCATCAGGGTACAAAATCTAATATTAGGTATATTTCCCAGAAACTCATAAAATTTCTCATTTTTCCTTCACCTTCTCAGATAACGTTTTGCCTCTTTCATTTCATATTATCTGTCCCTTTATCTCAGCTCCTTTGTTATAGTTTAAATGTTATTCTATTGTTTTATCACTGTTCTCTTGTTTTATTTTTTTTTATTTTGTTAACCGCAAGCTTCGTATTTTTTGTTGTTTAATTTTGTACTCCGATGAGCTAAGGCTAAGCGAAACCGGTCGGTCATAATTTTCTTAATAAAATCTGTGGTCTTGTACAAAGTCATTGTTTCATTTTCATTATATTGAAATTTGTTTAGATTTGAAATTCATGAATAATCATCCCAGAAATTTCGCGGTATGAGCGTGAAACGCTGTTTTTATGTTCTCTTTTTGAAAACGTATATGTCGCATTTTTCTTTTAGGTATCCACGATTTGTTTAGTTCGCATACAAAAATACATTATTCTTATTTTTGACATGTGTCAAATTTTAAGAGATTAAGCGTCATAATTTTTTTTGAAGTAGTTTCATTTTATTTCTAGTGTTGTGGAGGTTAACAGAGATATTATTTTCATTGTTATAATAATTATTTTTATTATTGTATTATTACGCTTAGTGTTTTTGTTATTGTTTTTATTATTGTAGAAGCGTAACATCGGTTGCTATTTTGTTAAGGGAAGATGAAGTGTGCTGTTTATTTATTTAGCATCCAAACCGGATAAAAAGTTTGAGATTAAGTTGAGACGTTAGCTGATGACTCAAACTTAAAAAAAGATGCTTCCGTTCCATGTCCTCTTTGTAAACTACGAGAAAGAGCCCAATTTGAGAGGTCGCCCTTATAAATTAACTTCAAGTTTTTTTTACTCAAAGACCGAGTACCTTAGGGTAACTTTAATGTTCCCAGTGGATATAAGTATTAAAAAATACAATTAAACTACGTAAAAAGAAAAAAAAATTAAGTAATAAAAATAAAAATAAAATACAGTGAAAAGGGGGCGCACGGGAAGGATATCCCTCCGAAAGTTTCCCTTTGAATGTGTTTATTTGTAGACATTCGCTTCTATCGTTTTTTCTCCTTGGATTGTAGCCTTTCTTAACTCTCACTTATTAAGCGGGCGCAGCCTTATGTTTAGTTAGCGGCAATATTGACTTAGGGGTGGTAGATTGTCATCGAGGCACTTATATTATTAGCCTTATATCGTAAGGAGCCACAAAGCGGTGGATTATGTTATTGTGAGCATCACTTTGAGAGATGCTTCCGTTATGGCTGAAAGGAGTTAAGAAAATACGGCAGAACTGCAGTGATGGGATCTGAAGAGATAATTTGATTGTGTTGTGAGCGTGTCTGTGCGCCCAAAATAAGGTTGATTTTAAAATTGAAGAACAATTTTCAAACATCTTTTTTAATATTCTTTCTCGAACTGATAATCAATTTCATTGGCCTGTCTTGGGTTCAGAGGTCAAAATTTATTTTGTAAATTAGCCTAATTTTTTACACTTTACACACATATCACACTTTAACGGATTTTCTGTTCAATGATCTGAGAGTATATTCACCACTTGTCGTGTTGTGATGGGTAGAATGCACATTCTTTATTGCGTCAAAAGCAAAACTCGCGACGGTTACATTTTTCATTATTGTTATGATTCTATGTATTACTAATTGAAACAAGGAAATATTATTTTCTTGAAAAAGGTAAGAAAATTATCTTTGTATAAACATGGAAGATCAAATAAATTACTTTTTGTAGACAAAAACACAGCTCTCCTGAACTGCTGCGAAAATAAAGATGTCGCAAGTTCAAATCTCGGTGTGCCCTAATACATAATTTTGAATGAATTCGTCTTATATTACATTTCAATATTGTAAAATTACACAGTATGTATCCGACACATTCGACAGTGGTAAATATTCTCAGCATTGCCTTGGTGCAATACCACCATTCAGAATCGAAACGTTGCTTGAAAATATTATGTTTGGCGACTAAATCTGAATAGCCAAGTTTTTCCTAACCTTCCTCATCATCTTTCCTTCCCCACTTCTTTTGGCCATTCAACATATTCTGATTGGGGATGCCATAGTCTCACTGGTCTCGGGAAGTTGGGATTCTTGTACGGTATTTACAGTATAATTCAAATCGTAGCAGTCGCTATTATCTTGTAAACGACAAATTTTATTTGAAATTTTAGAATAAAGCTGAGTAATAGAAAATGAGATTAATAGATTTGTTTGCCAATTTTAATTTTTTGTATTTTCCAGAACATAATTTTAGAAAAAACATTTCAATGTTTGCTTTTCTTTAGAAACCTAAATTTAACATATTGCCTTTTAAAACGTTTTGAAGATTACTTTTTATGAGTACATTTGATATGTTTAACAGTTGTTTCGCAGTATTTAATAATGCAACTATCTACTAC
Organism: Drusus annulatus; assembly: GCA_022651775.1. Classification (NCBI taxonomy): domain Eukaryota; kingdom Metazoa; phylum Arthropoda; class Insecta; order Trichoptera; family Limnephilidae; genus Drusus; species Drusus annulatus. The sequence continues at coordinate 383,350 of JAGWCC010000352.1, read as the reverse complement.
AACAGAAACTTGCCTTAAATTCATTACATCTTGTAATATTGAAATAGCCTTAACTCGTACTAGAGCAAAGGGATACAATATATTCCAAGTTTTGATTTTGCTTTGCTAAAAACTGTGTAAATTCACGAAACCGTGAAATTGTTTTTTTAGTCTGGGCTAAGAATTTTTTTCTGATTTATTGCGTATACTAGTCCTACACACTATTAACCAGGCTTAAAAACTACTCTCAAAGTTGAGTAAAGAAAACTCTTATAATTATTTTAAGGTTTTGTAATTTAATACACTTATTATTACCGTATTATAAAGTAAAGTTTTATTTTTGCACCCCGCTATTTTAAAACTGACAGCTTTTTGTGAATTTTAAATTCAAGAGCCTATTGTAAATAAAATCACAGCCTTTTTTAAAGTAATTGGAAACTAAAATGGAAACAAACCACAGCAATAACTGATTTAATGAAGAAAAATAAATTAAAGTATTTTTCATCGACCGTGACAGGATTCAAACCTGCAATCTTTGAATACGAAATCAGTTGGGCCATACGATCGTTTGTTTTTTTTTTTTTTAAAGTTCGTAAGCTTTGTCAAATGATATTTCTTTCATTCCTATTATTTCGTCGTATCAAAAATATTTCATCTTCAAAAGATTTTTTATCAGCTACATTAAATAAAAGCCTACAACATTGTTTGCGATATCGAAGTTTTGTACATCGGATAAGCGCTCTTATTGATTTTCTTTACATTTAATATAATTTCCTTCTAATAATTGATAAACAACGACTGCTTCACATCAGTGACCAATTTCACATAAAAAGTATTGCGAAATCCACGATTTAATCGATGGTATAAGTCCCAAAAAACTCGAAAATACAGCTATGTTACCCTAAGACATCAATGTATCTTTCGATTTCTGTGTTGTAATTTTGTAACATCCTCACATCACTTGACAATGAACATCTTGTTATTTAATTACATTTTCTCATAAAGTTTTTCGATATTTAGTATTTAATAAGTAAAATAAGAATGAAATAAATAATATAACAAAGCCATCAATAGAAAAATGTTCAGATGTTAGGGTAAAATTTTAGCTTTTTGTGACATGTGATTAATAGCCTTTTTTAAGCACTACTGGCAAAATTGATGTAAAAGTATTGTGCAATAAACGATTCAATTGAATATTAAACAACCCCAAAATTTGTACATTTTTATTTCTCTATAAATGTCCATGTCCTAATGTCTTATTTAATTCGCTTAATACCATATGATCTACTACCATAACATATCAGCCAACTAAATTAGGTAAACATCAATATGTCCACTTAACAACTAACGGTTTTTTTAAATTTTATTTATTGCATTACCTTAAGTTTCTCTTCCGTCACCTTCGTGTTCCAAAAATACGTTTTTATTAACACGCTTTACTATTATAAAGTAGTTGTGATATAATTATTAAAAATAAGAGTCTGGCGTTCGATCTTTTGCTTAAAGAAACCTTTTCGCATGTTGCGAAACAAAGCAATGGTTTACTATTTATTTGACATCAAATAATCAACAGGGTAGATGGTACGGCGGGGTGTCAGGTATACATGTCCCGAGCGCCCGAAATGTTCAATTTACTTTTTGAAGTGCGTCGTTATCTTGAAACTCAGTTGCTAACTGACAATTCCTAGGCAACGGGTTGGTCAATAACCATCAATCATACAGTTCCTGGCTTATCTGCCCACTGTGATCTCAGCCAAGTGTTACAAGGGATCTGTAGCCCGGAGGCTGTAGCTATAGGTCTAATAGGCTTCACTAGCCCCTAGGCTAGGCTGTAGGACTGTAGACTATGAGCCGAAGGGCTGTAGGGCATAGGGGTGCTGTCTTCTGTCTTCTGTCCTCTGTCCCTTGTCCCTTGTCCCTTGTTCCTTGTCCCTTGTCCCTTGTCCCCTGTCGCCGTAATCAATACTGCGTGGAGAGGGTGAAATGAAACCTTTTCATTTGTCCTTTAATTTAATCCGTCCATGTATCCGCTCTTAGAATTAATATTAAGGAACCACACTTCCTAACGTATTTTGATTCTCTTTTTAAGCGATTTAATATAGGTGTATTTAATGAACTTTTATTGATCATTGTTGGACAAGTTTTTAGAATTTAAATATCACTTTAAATTTGGCTTAATGCCCGAAATCGGTGTCACCAACACGGATGAGTGTATTTTTTTACTAACTAGTGCAATTAAAGTTAAGTTATCAATGTTCATGGATTAAAATTCTGTGAACGGTCTGCTGCAATGATAGCTGAGCCAAAAACATATATTTACTAACATAGATGTTTAAAAACAAAGGGTACAAAACCTTGTACATGATCTAAAATATAACTTATTTTTACAACAACAAAAAAACAGATGTTTCAATATCTTACTCTGACGATACTCGTCCATGTGTATAGGAAATCAATTGAAATCTTTGTAAAATGGGACTAAGAATTTTCACCCATATAACTGAATTAATATTTCATCATTTTTATTGGTGAAGGCGTTGGTGAAAATTTTAAAGCGACACATTTTAAGATATTATAAAATTAAATTCAAAACTTTTATAGAACCTTTTAAAAAGCCATAAAAGTTTGTCGTAAATCTGATGTCGTTTATAGGCGATAATAATATCAACTAAAATCATTTCTGTTTTATGTTTCAGATGGGAGAGATATTTCTCAGGCGACGTCATTTTTTGTGACATTTGCATTCTGCACGAGCGTCCTTTATTACAAGTAACGTCATATCCGTTTAGTCAAATAACGTGTTAAGATAGAAGCGATGCGTTGGAACCGAGTTTCATTCAGTATTTTATTTATTTATTCAACCATTTTTGCATAATGACCATGCTCTCGAGAGGGTGACGTGCACTTTTTTCATGGACAAGTATGAAGATTCATTTTTCTTTAACATTACCTTTGTTTCTCTAACTGTAAAAAATGATAATCAATAATTGATTTTAAAATTTACTAAGTAATGTCTTATAACAAATATAAGCAAGCTGATCATAGTAAAACAAAGGATAATTTTTTTCAAACATTGACATTAAAATAAAAGGTTTTACTAATATTAAATCGGAAAATTAACGCATCGTGTAAAAACTTGTTTTTGATATAATTTTTGTTCGAAAATCTTTTTTTTAAATTTAGCTACAATTGATACAATGGCTAGTTTTATTATGTGGTAAGTGGCGGCGTCTTGTCAAAAACCTAAAATTTTGGATTAGCTTAGGTGCGTTTTATCAACGGGAAAGTTTTTGGTCGCGTATTTAAAAAAACGTTTTTTCATCTTAAATTTAAATATTGACCCTGACATTTCGCACGCCTTATAAAACAACGGTGATTTTTTTTTTGATGAATTGTAAGTTTTGGAAACAATGCTGTAGAAAGCATTCTGCATCCACTGTTACAGTAGTATTTGTTGATAGTTTTTTAGCTTCTTACCTTCATGTTTTTCATCCAGTTCCTACGTTATCCAACAATTTCGCAATATCGAATTTTGTATGAAATATAATGGTGTTCGAAACAAGTGACAATCAAAACAGAAGAGTTTTGATGTGAAAAACATGTTTCGTGTTGTTATTTGGTCTCTTGCTTGTTCGTCGATTTGTTGTTCTTCAAGTAATATAAAATTAAGTGTGGTGTTTTGTTGTGATTTGTTTTGTTAACAACATAACTGTGTAAGGAGAATCAAGAACTTCCACTTCAACTACATCGGTGAGTGAATGGTTTTTCATATTTTCTTCATTCCCATTATCTTTCCACATCCATAATTAGACACTTTCATCAAGTAGTATAGTTTATCATTTTACTGTCTACTATTTTCCAAATTTATCTGAAGCTGAAAACACATTCGGTATTTTATCGCAGCTTTGGATTTAAAAGTATTATAACTTCATTTTATAAGGACATTTCAGAAATGGCACTGCCGCTACGGCGATTGTGATTGGTGCTTAAGCCATTATTAACTAACAGCTCAAAAGCAGAAACTATAATCAAGATTCTAGATTCCAGAGTATATAGATGTTGTCTGAGCACATTATGGTTACATGCAAAAGTATCACAAAATATTTAACAAAGAAAGACAAATAACGTTATTCGTTTTTAAAACATTCAGGCATCGCCCAAACGCCAGTAGTCAAAAAAGTTATAAAAAAACTATTTTTTTATCGCGTAATTTTAAAATATGGTTCAATCAATTCGGCGTCTTGACTCTTCTGTGATATGTAAATAAACATTAAAAGTTCCATAGCTTATGATGGAGATGACGCCAGGAGTTTAAAAACCTTGACTAACGCCAGATCTTCGTGTACCTACCTTTGTTTCAGCGATTATTTTTTAAATTGATTACAACTTCTCAACGATGTCCAATGCTTTTGGAAATGGTAAATATTTTCAGTAAATGAATCAGTATATATTTAAATATTCACGAAAGACGAGGGCCTGCATAGACGTTGATAGTAGTGTAAATACTGAAAATTCGATGACGGAGAACTGAATGCAGCAGTTGCTACTAAAATGCCGTTAGAGAATGAAGCTATAAATATATTAAAAATATTATACACATTATGGTTCAAGTTGATATTGACAAGTTGTCAAATACTTGTACTGTGGTCGTAGCTTTAAAATAGATCGATAGTTCCTCACGTCATCGTTAGTTTTTTAGGGAGCGGGTTCCCGTTCAGGAACAAAAAATAGACAAATGTTTGGTTACGATCTGTCGAACAGATTTCGCATTTAGCGAACCAGTGGCAAGAAATACCGCATGTTTTGGTCAGGTATAGTGTTTACTATAAAAAATCGGCCACACGTTACAGTACGCAAATACAAAATAAGTCATTACATAATAATGTAAGCCTCAATGAATGCAAAAAAATCTAATCAAATTTTGACTTTTTTTAAGAGGTTTTATCACAAGAAAATTTGAAAATTAAAAAAAAACGATTATTCTGCGTAAGCATTTAAATAAATAAAAAAAAACACAAAAATGGTTTTTCTTGCACATTATATGTCTCTACTTAAAGCTATTTTATAATAAGACGTTGTATTTAATAGGGCATGTCGCAATCGAAAAATTACCCAGGGGTAAAGAAAAAAAACAATCATTGGTTAAAATGTCGATTTTTGACCTAAAAAACCCTCGCTAAAAAGATCACAGAAAAGGGATTTATAAATGTTGACCATTACAAAAATTAAATGACCGTTGTCTAAAAAGGGTCACATGGCCACATATTTTATTTTGTATTGCTCCCTTTTATTTAATCGTTGTGATATTCTTTTTACATTACTACTCGGAAAATCGAAATTCAAAAGATAATAATAGAATAATATTATTAGATTAAAACAGTAAATAATTCTTGATATGGTTTTTAAAAGCATCATTTTACTAAAGTATTTAATCAATGCAAACATGCTACCAACTGCCAGTGGTCAAAGAGTAAGGTGTTGACTTTGAGGAAATTTGGAAGTTGCAGAATTTGGCAGGGAAAGAGCAATTTCGGAAGGTCCTTGCTATTAAGATGTGGTCATTTAACGCAGCTAAAGCCACTACTGTTTCAATCCTGAGTGATTTTTTTAGAGGGATAATACTGAGGGTATCAAATTGAAACGTGGTGCACATATTCTACAACAAATAATTTCAGTAGTTTCTGCGTCACCGTCTCAAGTCTGAACCTGAGACAAGAGCGAAGGAGCCAACCTCTCAACTACGCAGGTCATCATATTTGTTGAACAATAAAAAAATGAAAAATGTGAGGAAGTTTCGGTCACAACCTAATCTTTTTATTTTCTGCGCCTTTTTCTATTTTCACATTTTTAAATAATAAAATAATTATTATTTAATAAAACAATAAAGCGGAAGCTTTAAAAGGTAATTTTTAAAACTTTTTGTTGTATGGTACGTATAATTAAGCTTTCTTCGTGGAATTAGGGTACTTGATATTTTAAAAGTAGATACTTTTATTATTAAATTTCTTGTTTCACGAAACTCTAAGGGCAAACATGATTAAAAGTAATAAAGCTTGTTTATCAAAATTAACTAATACCTACCAGGATTATGGTACAATAACTTCTTTACAAATTTATGGAGTTAACCTTTGTTTGAATTATTAATAATGTTTTTGTGTGATACATGACGGTGCTTAAGTAGTTCAACCCGGGTTCAGAAGTTTACTTTTAGTATGGCGAAAACAGTCAAAACATAAGTTTAACAAAGCTAACACGATTCGCGTTTAAATTAACTTGTATGTATTGTTTTGGATTAGCATGGTAGAAAATTTTTCAAGTTTTTACAGCTAATAGCAATAAAAACTGCATCAAGTATTTTATTGGCAACATAATTATTACGTTTCTTTGATACCTATAAAATAAATTGTTGCTAAAACTGATGAAATATTATGGTACCATTGCGAACTACCCAAATGATGGTGAAAAATCCTGAAAATAATTAGAGGTGAGGTAGAAGTTGTATAATTGTCCAGAGAAGCGAAGCTAACAGTCCACAATGATGTGCTTATACCAACCCTGATAGTGGAATGGCAGAGATACGTGAAACTGGCACGGAAAGGATGAAAGTAAACTGAATGCTCTAGAAACGAGATCCCTGAGGCGTATGGGCAAAACCACGTATGACCGTGTTCAAAATGTGTATATCCGGAAAAAATACAAGGTTTATATAAGCGCAATGAATAGGATTAAGAAAGGGACGCTTAGATGGTTTGGGCATGTAGAGCGGATGAACAAAGAAAACAGTGTTAAAATAATATATGACGCAAAAGTGAATGGAAGAAGAAGTCGAAAACGTCCGAGGAAGACATGGCACATAGATCAAGTGAGTCAAATACTTGAGTCGGGCCATGTCAAGGGCCAGAGTAACAGAAGAGTATGTATGATGGTGAATGAAGCAAGGAGTGTGTGCCAAGACAGAGTTGTATAGCGGACTATCCTTTCTACTTATCCCTGCAGCAAAACGGCGTGATGGTTAGTTAGTTAATTGGTTACATTATTATCACAGTAGGAAAGTAGCTCCGTAGTTCAGCTAAATCTACATATACACGAGGTAAGTACCCAGTTCAGTTACAATGAAAGTCCTTCAGTAGTTTCATGTTTAAGATACCATTTCAGTTACAGTAGGTAAACAGCTCTATAGTTACGAAACAGTTATAATTATGATAGCTAAGTAGACGCGTAGTTTGGATAGATTCATGGTTAAGTTACAGTTACAAAAAACAGTGGGCTAGTAGCTTTATAGTCCATTTACAGCTACAATAAATTCAAGGATATTAGTAGCTAGATTGTTAACATAAAGATAATTTTTTTAGTAATTTAGTAACTTCATTGTTCAGTTAAAGGTAGCTGAGCATTCAACTCCTTAAAACCTAGTGTTAATTTAAATAAACATGAAATTTGTATTTTTTTTCCTATTATCAGAGATCAAAAAAGTCGGGTTTTTGTTTTAATATGTGGCAATCTTCTATACGGAATATTTTTGTTAGGTTGTAATCCTTATTCCCGCCATGAAAACCGTAAATATTTCGGCAGTTCCCGCTTTGGCGATCATCCTGGGTCTAGGATTTGTTTGTATTGTTATTTTGTTTTATGTTATCTCTATATTCATTCATGCTACATTGCAGAGGTATTGTTCTTTTCAAATAAAGCTCTTTTTTGTGTTATTTGCAATTTTCTTTACTAATTTTAAAAAGTCCTCTAAGCCCCAATGTTAATTCAGATTAACGTGGAATAATTGCTATACTTGAAAAAAAAAGCAAAATAAATATCTGAGGAGATATCGAGCATTATATGTGTTAAATATGTGGACACACTAATTTGGATCTTAAAGGGTTAAACAGATCAAAAAAAAATACGTCCCAACAGTTTAGAACTACTTTTGGCTTAACTTAATAATACATACATAATTTCATAAAATATACTCCTAAACGTTTAAAACTACTTACAAAAAACTTTATAAGCCTTTGTCTTAAATATTTAGAGCTGATTAAAATACACAATATGAAAATGTAATACTGACAATCAAAGGCTTACAATCTTCCTAATAAAATCAATATAGTTATTTTTCCCACATAACATTTATATTCCACAGGACAATGTGTCATTGGGCGAGTCCTGAGTCCTTTTTGCCGGTACAATAATATTTTATCTTGCCCACTGCGAATACAATAAAATCATAATTTATACCACTATCACGATCTTAAGCATTAAGTAATCCGCTTTTCCAATAACATAGCCACTTGGACAAAAATCTATAGGGCGGTTGTGAAATATAACGTAATACAATGAATGTTACGATAGAAGTGTTTTTGAAAAAGCTTCTACGGTAGATTTTGGCAATATATCTATTGTGGTTATTTCCTCAAGCCTTTGGAAAATGACCAACGAAAACAACGGTGAATAGTAAGAATTATGTTCAGACATAAAGCGTTTTTTGGTGCGTAAAATGAAAAACATACATTGTTGAATACATTCAATCTTAGTATCTCACTTTATTAATAGGATCCACAAAAAAAAAATGATTGGGGTACTATTTTATTTAACACCGAAAAAAGGACTGTTTCAACGACTTTCATGACAGAGCGATAAGCTCGTTGAATTTGGTCTTAGCAATTAATTAAAAGTGGAAAAAATAAATAAATGATTTGCGTCTCATTCCATAGTGAAAGACACCCTCAGAATCATCTTGATGAGAGGGCTGTAATTGGAATTGAAATGTTGCTTGAAATGGTTGTAGATTTGCTTAGTGACAATTTTTAAGAATCTAGGCACTTTTAACCTTTTTCTCCCTCTCTCCTTACTTTCCCTTACCTAAAATGGGTTGCCACAGGTCAATCAACTTCGGATATTGGAACTTCATTGTAAAAATAAAATATGTTTTAAAATAAAAAGTTATTTAAATTATTTGAAAACTAAAATCATTCTAAACCGTAAAAAACAAAACATCGCTCTACGTCAAAATCAGCTTATATTTTTAATCATTTTCCAATAATTCCAGAAATTACTGAAGGGTTGCAAAATCTGTTGAAATCCGTCCAACGAAACTACCTGCCCTTAGCGAAATAATCTGCCCGAGAATTAGGTCTACGTAGTAAGGGCGGAGGGTCGGTAGTGACTTCACAACCATCTTGTAGCCTGTCAAGTGATTTATACGTATGAATAACACTTTATTGTTTTTATTGCCAATACCGTTTGGGCCGACATGACACAGGTGAATAGGGAGGGACTACGTAATTTGAGTTTGCCTTGGGCGCAGAACAACGCAGCTGTAATGAAACCACAAATATGAAGCGATTCATCTATATTACGTAATATACTAGGTTTACATTTCATACGTAATAGGTTCTGTATATTTTGTGTCGCAGGGTAAAATAATTATTGTTGTCGTTTATAAATTCCACGGGTAAAGTAGAATTGAATGTCTTTTTGTTTGTTTTGGAAATTGTGTAAATAACTGTTTCCGAGGTTTTTTATGGAAAAGGAGGATTTTATCGAAACAAAGCTTGCATTTATTGTGAAAAGGTTGTTTTGGCTTCTTTACAATAAATACTTTTATCTAATACCGTAAAGATATTCCCTAGCCGTACTGTTCTACAGTAAGAGAAACGATATCGATACACCCTTTTGGAGACGTTGTATGGCGGAATAAAGTAGGGACTGAAGGAATTACATGACGGAGGAAAGATGAAAGCTGCTGGTTTTTTCAACGTGTGAGTCATTTGACAAAAGAGCGAGTCGAAAAATACTTTTTTTTTTCTGGTGCGAATGTTGGTAAAATTCATTTTAAAATCTCGAAAGCAGTGAAACTGAGGTTTCCCCATTTTAAAAGATTTTGTTTGAGGCTGAGAGATGTTGTGAGGAAAAGGAGATAGGAAATAGGAAATAAGAAGGTTAGGAAGTACCGGACTATATGGTCACAAAAAATAGGTTGGTTTTTTTTTTAGCAATGCGGTTCTGAGGACATCTTCAACTAGAATAAATTATACAAAAATCACTTAATAGGTAATTTGTTAATGATATAAAGTGAAATCCAAAAAAATCTCGAAATGAAGGGATAATAATTTATAACAGTTTTATAAAACTACAAATTAATTGATGCACACATCATGAGCTACTTTAGAGGAGAGAATACTAGTGATTTGAATGAAATAATTGTATGATTACAATATAATTTCAAAAAGTTATTGTTTCCTGTCAGTACATTCTGACCAGATATTTGAATTGTTTTCAATTTAAAACCAACAGAAAGCAAACTCGAAGATTTGTCCTTATTTTACATTCCAATAGAATGGAGAATCACTCCAACGCCCTTCTAATAATTAATTCTCCCGAAAACCCGTTTCAAGTCCTTGCTAATTTTTGCTCGCAGCGATTGCCTCAGTTAATGCACAATATTTTGACATAACGATGAATTGAATATTTCCAGCGCTTGTCTCATTGTTTGAGAGATTAATGAAATGTGTAAAGGATGTACATCAAATTTAACAAAGAAAATTATTAAAAAAAAAGCCTTGGTAAAAAAAGTCTGATGGAGAGTACCGAAGGCGAGGAAATACTAATCAGATTCTTGGTACATCAAATAAAACTTTTTAAATCAAAATAATGTACTTGTATTAAATCTACTACCTATAAAAAAGTTGTGGGTACATATCGACGCCGAAAAGGCAAAAGGGCTGAAGTGCCATTTTGGGAAGCTTACACTAGAGCACTTTAAAGTTTTTTTTGTTGTACAATAAAATTCACAAGTCTTCGGTACCTGGTTGGATTTAAAAAAAAAAAATAACCCAGGTAACTCAATGGTTGCACTGAAGCGTAAAAAAGCTAAAAGTCTCCAATTTGTGTCGCTTAAGTCAAGCTTTCTCCAGAATTTTACATATATTTTGGATGGCTGAAGAGCCACACAAGTCAGAATCAAATGAGAGTCAGAGCATTAGATGCACAAACAAAACTGCATTTTAAACACATTTTTGACCAAAGTGTCGCTTAAACCTCTTTGCCTTTCCAGCTAAGATATATATGATATACTCGTACATACGGAAACCATCGTGTTATTTTTTAATACTGTAATTTTTTGGTATAGTTTAATCGTTTTTTTGTATTAATTTGCATTTACTATATATTATCTTCATTATTTTTAAAATTAACTTTGTATTATATGTACAAAAAAATACTGATATGTAATGTAAAACGGCTTTCTAATAATACACCATGAGATATTGACATGGATTATAAGAAGTACGAATACTATAATAGTAAATTGAAGTCTAGAGTAAATAGAGTAAACTGAAACATGCTGTATAATATTTTAATTCCACGTTCTTATAGTACATAATAGAGATTGTCTACAGATCAAAAAAATATATAAATTTATTTTTGCAAAGAATTTTCTTTCAATCGAAGACTTTTTAAATGATTCCACGAATTCGAAGGATAATATAATTTTGCCAGAACGAGTTTTTTTTCCAATGGAGGGCATCGTCTTTTGAAGACTTTATTAATGATCTTAAATTTGCCGTTAAACTTCCTCTCTGCCAAAAAGGCAACAAATTGTTTAAATAGCCTTTTGGTTTTCAAGTGTAATCCGCTCCCGGGAGAACTGGCAAAGGTATGGCCTTAGATATAATGATATGAACAAGTCTTTGAACTTCTATGAAGACTTAATGAAATTTATTCCTGTTTAGGAAGAGTCGTTATCTACGGCTATGTAAAACACATACTTGATATTCTATCAAATTCACAATATTTGAATACTGATTTTTCAACATATATCATATTTTAATTAGGCTCTAACGTAATAGTTCTGTATGACCATGCTTAAAAAATATTTACTTCAAATAACAGGAAAATAATGAAACATAAAAAAACCTTTACATTAACAATAATCTAGCAAAGCTTTACGCATAATAAGGAAAAAAAATGGGTTTATATTTTTTATATTGGTGAAAACTCCACTAAAATTTTAAGTATAACCAATAATGATAAATGTAGAACAGCCTTCTTCCACTAAATTCTTTAGGCAATATCTTAATTTACAAACTGTACATTTTTTTAAGCCTGCGTAAGGGAAAATTTTACCTATTGGTTCAATGATGAAGATGAATCGTAGTATGTAACGATACACTTATTAAAAAACCAACAATTCTTCGCAAAGATAGATATATGAATGTTCTTCATGTTTGCAAAAAGGAAAAATATTTGAAAAGCTGGAATGAAAATTAAATTAAATTAAATCGCCTAGCTAAAAACCGACTTAAACTTCGTAATAAATAAGCAATTAAAACTGAATGCTAAGTCCCCACTAATATATCCTTTATAATTTTATCGTGTGTTCTAATGTTAAATATTTATTGTATTAATATAAATTCTTCCATTACGTAAATACACTTGAAAATTCCACGTACCTGGGAAATAATAGTATTAGACAATTAAACTATTATGAATGGGAAACAACAATAGATTTAAGCTCTTCTCTGAGTGTAACTAGTAAAGCAATGGATCATTTTAGCAAACCATTGTAAACCTTATAGTTACAAAATAATTGGAAAGTGATTTACAAAAAATTACCAAGCAAGTATATTGGAAAACTCCAACAAAAAACACATAATATATCGGTATTCACTTATCTTTTATTAAACATTTAAACTCAATGTAAAATCATCACTTTACAAATACAATAATACAAAGATCAGGTTATAGACCTAGTTATATAAAGTTACATTACCGTTAAGTTTAAAAATTATTAAACTTTACATTATATAAAATAATAATTTAGCAATATTTATCAACAAAATTACATGTACTCTTTATTATTCACTTGACACTCAAAAAAGTATCGATACTAGTTTGAAAACGACCATAAGAGATTGAAAACGACCCGGTCTATTAATGTACCGTGACCTCTGTTTAAAAAAAAATATTTTTTAAATCGCCTCTTTGTTATCATCTACAATACTGTAGAGGGTAGCTATAATTTACTCACTCCCTCAAGCATCTTATTTTATTTTATTATTTTTATGATAATAATATAATAATGAAAATAATTTATTCGTCACGGTTTTTAAAAACCTTAACATTTTATCTTACTATCCTTGTTATATTATAAAATACAGGACGGAAATAAGTAATTCCTTATTATAATCACAAACATTCATAAATAAGATTTGTAATATATTTTTGTGCCTCATTTGACTCAATACGAAATGATTATGATGGATATGACATTGAGAGTTGAATATAGTTGCCTTGTTATCCAAATAACATTAAAAAAATCTATCAACGGCCCTTGAAACTACACGTATAATTCTTTAAAAAGTTTTGAAATTTATGATCAAATCAAAAATAATTGCAAGATGTAAGCTATAAATAAAAAAAAAATAAAAGGTAGCTAATTCATTTTTTATGAATTTCTTTATTTTAATTGAATGTTTTTTAAATATCAAACAATGAACATCATATTTCATTAAATAAGAACACAAAGTATTTTGAAGAAGGAACCATGGGTTCTGATTGTAAATATTTTATTCTAAAAAACAGTGGTTAAAACTAAGTGTTTATTATTATTAATGAAATGCGTTCTAACATAGTACTTTTACAATAAATGAAAAAATCTTATTTTATTGACTCCCGGAAGTAGCCATGAAATTTTGCGTTGTCGGTTTTTGGGTATTTGGCCAATATAAATCAGAAATTAATACGTTGACAGCGATAGACCAAATATTTTTTTTTTTTTTGAAAACTGAACTGCATTTTTGATATTGACTTAGGTAATCGATTGAATTTTACATTTTGTAATACTTTTACCAGACTTTAGTGTCTAGTGTGGACGACCGTTACGTGAAAATAGTTCAAATAATACTATGTTACATATCTCACTAATTTCAAATGCTGAAATATCTGCTGAATGGTGTGTAATGCATGGGAAGTAATACACATTGCAGGTAAGCAAAGGTGGTAAGTAATTACATATATCTATATCCACATAGTAGCAGTATATCACGTCAGATTTGTATGACACATCGCAACTGGTAAATAGGATTCCTAACAAGAATAAACACTCGAATTCTAATCAGTTTTCCGTGAATATCCGATAAATTTTGCTTTCAGCTCGAGCTGTATAAATTACTTGGTACAATGTTGTCATCGTTGTAATTTTCACTTAATTAATTCAAAGGAACATACGGAGAACGTCACGACTTGACTGTAGGGAAGGTAAGGCAAAGTGGGGTTACCGAGGATTTTGATTAAGTCAATCTTGAAACGGTGCTTAGGTTGACGTGACCAGCGTAAACTGTTCAATTTGTTAGGTTGCAATCACTGAACAGATAACCTCAAGAAGTGTGCTTTAGTAGATTTGAAAATGATGAGGACAGTTTTCATGGAATAAAAGCTTTCCACTTCTAACCACCAAACAGGCCGATAAAATTGAAAATCTGATCTTTAAAATTGTTGGATCAATTTTAACAGAATTGAGGAAAAATTGAGCCTACTTGAAGCACGCAGACATGACCACGGGATACATCGATTAGTTTTTTCTTCGGTGGGTTAAATCGATTCTACGCCTCACCGTTTGACTCGAATAAAAACTCTTAAATGTAATAGGTATTAGGTTACAAATTTCAGAATATATTTCACTGTATACAACAAAATTATCAGAATAAGCAAACACTTTGTGGATTAACATGATTAATTATATAAAAAAACACACGTTGTTAAAACCCACTTTATTAAGTACTAATAATAGAGTTATTTAATTAGTTTAGTTAAGTGGATTTAAACAACGTGTGTTTTTTATTTAATTACAACAAAATTATTGTATTTGGTGAAAATTTAGTTAATGGAACACCCGACATAACTATTTCAATGTGATACTGCACAATATTGCCTCAGGCGATATTCAGTCTCCACAGGACTAGACAAGGCATCAGAATAATAAGGTCAATAAGAGATCAAACTTCCCGGAGCCAGTGGATCTTTGGTATCCCTAATTTGGAACAGTTTAGTTATGTTGATTAAATTTCCATAGTTAAAGTTATTTTACGTAATGTTTTTTTTTTATTATAAATTGGTCACTTACTAGAGCGATACTGGGATAATCTTCCATTATTGAATTAGGTTCAAATTTTCGTTATTTTATTCTCTTATCTCCACGCGAAAAAAACATCTGCTTTAAATATATTTTTGTTTACTCATGTCTGCATTTGAACCCATAACTTTTGGGTATAAATCCAAAAAGCTTCCCGCCATATCACAGGGATTGTCACACTTGCTATGTCTGTTTTAAACGCCCCTGACGTAGTATTTCAGAAAAATTACTTTGTGTAAATAACTAGCCATCAGTATTATTATTTAGTTGAACTTTCGTGACGTGGATAGATTGAAATGCCTGTGTTTAGTAAAACTAATTATAAGTGTGTGGGTATTTAGGTCACGTGATTATCGAACTTCCTAAAAGGCCTCACAGCTGCCGCAAGGGACCTTTAATTTAGATAAATAAGTCATTAATATAAAATAATGGTTCAATTGTATTTTACAACGCTTTGTTGGCTCGAGATTGTTATGTTAGGTGTTCTTCTCTTTATATATAATATATCCCCGAAAAGGATTTATTTATTTAGAAAAACATGTTTGAAAAAGAAAAGCTTTTATAACATCACGTAATTTGTTTCGAGTTCGTTTGTTTCATTTTAGAAACTTGTCGTTATTCAACTAGTGATTAGCAAAGGAAACTTATGTGCTCAAGATTTATGGAAAAATTACGATGGTGTAAATCATAAAAGAATGCAAGATTAACGTCGTATAAAAACTAAGAAAATGACGCGTAGATAGTATGAACATGTAGAGCCAATGGAGGGAGGAAAGGGTGTCAGGCGAGCAAGCGAAATTAAAAAAAAGTCAGGGACGCCCTGGGAAGACGGTGCACGATCAAGTGAACCAAATATTTGAGTGGCATCATGCCAATAGTTGGTATAATATAAATATATTTATAAAGGTGAATAAATCAAAAGGTGTGTGCGAGACAGAGTTGTGTGGTGTTCTATTCTGAATGACTATTCCTGTGGAGAAACGGCGCGATGTTAAGTTAGCTAGTTGGCTAAGTTGGCGATATATTTAATTCTTAGCGACGAAAAAAGATGTGTTTGGTAAAAAACTACATTTAAAAGCGCCTCCGCTTTGCAGTTGCTGCTTTCGAAATATTATCAATAGTCGAATTTACGCTTAGCCGTCCACTCAATTTTACATGTTTAAAATTATATTACCCTAAGTTTTGTCACCTAGTTATTATCGCGTATAATGTTTTGTATTTTAAGTCAACACTTTCAACTGGGTTGGTATATAAATCGCCTACTAAAATCTCGACATATTTAGGTCTTCGGATCTGAACATTAGCCTAACATATTAGAACATTAAATCACCGTTATTATCAAATTTTACGACATCACGATCTTTCTTGATAATAGGGGTGAAAGATACTTTTAGCACAACATAATAAAATATGAAAAATGTCTACGCGAAAGCGCACACATTTTTGTACGAATTTATTTACTACATATTTTTTTAAACTTATTCTGAGATTTATTACAGATTCCCAAATTAATATTTTTAGAAAAAAAATGTTTGCAATAGGTAACAAATTCTTGGAGACGTTCAAGAATATGTATATGATCAAAACTTTTTCATTTCAAAGGTTTCTTTTTTTACCAATATAATGGACGTGTTTTAGTTTTGAATAACTGACATATGGTAAAAAATTCTTTTTTCATGTCGGTTCACTCAATTAATCTATAAAAAACATCTGTCAAGAAAATATGATTAGAAAAATGATTTTATTTTTTTTCGACACCGAACGGATGGTCACCGCTGGTCTGACTAAATATGGGAAAAACTCCGCTAATATAATATAAGTCTTTCACTGAAGATATAGCTCTTTTGTTCTGCTAATATATCGTTCCACATCCGGGGTTCGGAAGAGAGAAGGAGAGAAAGAAGACCGGGTGAGAGTATTTTCGTGATTTAGACTCGCCCGATTTCGGAATTTCAGACTATTAGGAAAATTCCTATTTCACGAGCTTAACCCTATTCGCCAGCCGAATTAATTTCAAATTTGAATTATGTTAAATTTACAGCGTTATTAAGGTGGGTTCAAAGTTATATTCGTGAGAGGATTAGAACTCGGGCCATTTGCTAAAACTTATAATACAGTCATACACTAATTGCTATTTTTTATGGGACCCACTAATGACTCATTGTTATATTTTGCAAGTTAATTAAACAAACCAAAATCATTTATCATCACTTTGATGAAGGGTTGAGCCTTTCAGGTTTTAAACATTTTTTCCAAAAGTTTACGGCTTGAGAATATTTCTAACTTCCAGGCTTTTTCCAAGGGCATATCTGGAAATTGAAAAGCAAATTTATTTTGCTTCCCTCAAACAAAGCTTAAGTGGCTTATTCTAAACCCGATAGACGCAACTTAAAGCTCAACTGATAGAATGTGGATCTCTGACCTTGACACGTTGTGCTATTCTTTAATAGAAAGCTACAGAGTTTCGTATTTAAGACAGAGCCAAAAAATAAAATATTTTAAAGTTGTAAAACGCTGTTACCGGAATAATCGTTTTCCAAGTATAATTTACCCTTTTTCGTCTCGTCGTTTATGAGATTCTCATTTTGGTACCATTTATTTAGCTCATTTTATTAAAACATTGTTATGAATATTTGAAAAGATTACTTGTCATCATTTGATATTTTATTTTAGTTTTATATTTGATTAGTAGATCAAAGGAAATTGTTTGAAAATCTTGAAAGACGAGTTAGTTGAGTGTTGCTTGGTATTTTCAGGCAAAGTTTTATTTCTATATATGAAGTTTGTTTTAATAAAAGTAACAATGGTTTTTTTTTTCTTCATATTAAATACATGGGTTAATTCTCTATTTTCATAAGAATATTTCAGCTAGACGAAGATTAAAACAGATAGGTTGTACATCTGAGAAAAAATAAGCGAATAATAAACGTGAAGGTGCATAGTTATCCATAAAAAGCGTTATTCTACAAATAACTTTATTTGACTTTAAAACTAATACACAAAAAATCATTAAAAATAAGAAGATACGGTCAATGCTATCAGTGTTTTAATAATATACATATAATAGTATCAACAATAATTAATAAAACTATGCAAATTAACTACGAGGCAAATTTAAAACGTATATAACTAAAAGAGGGAAGAGAAGATAGAAGGGAGAAGGTAGGCTATGGCCAAAGCTAGTTAGCGAGAGTCAACGATAGCGAGAATCAAATAAAGCTATTTATATAAATAAATAAAAATGTGTATTTTTTTAAAGAAAGGCAAACATTCCTGGTTGACGAATAATCAGAAAAAAATTGAAAACTTCTGCTACTATCATTATAAGCGGAAAATGTTTATTTTGCAATGATGGAGGACTTTGCTAGCAAGGGAAATGAACCCATGCATTTATCAACTAAGCTACTAACCGGTTACTTAATTAATTTGACAGAGGTGGTAGAAAGCGTATGTTTTCCATTTTGCACAAACTTCCTTGTAAATTATAAGTTTTGTTCGTCAATATATCACAAATATTTCGTAGCGTCCCGTTATGATATAACGATAGCTAAAGTAAAACTACTATTAATCATGATATGTTCATCGCGCGAGGATAAATAAATCTCCTATTTTGCCAGCAAGTTTGCGATGGAAAGGAAAATCTAGCGGAAACGTTTCATTAATATCTTCAAACTTCAACGTATAAGCTGCTCTAATGTAAAAAGTCAAAAGTTCAAACTCCTGTTTACAACACTATTTTAAACCACACTGCTACAAAACTATGTTTTATCTATAAACAAGAATTTCTGATGAATTTTACTTGTACGCCATCTTTCTAAAATAACTTATTAAATTATTCAAGATACTTGCGCCGTGGCGAGTAGTGTCGTCTAACAAGGAATATTTCTAAATCTTAAATGGTGTAAAGAGATACGCATTTGACTATCTTCCGAGACATTTGAATCAGGGGGTTGTGGGTTCTCCATTTACCCTGAAAAAACCGCACTCCGCGGCGAAAGAAAAAAATGGTTTTATTCATAAATATTCCCGTTTCTAGTTTAAAGTAATTTAACATAAATAATTTTACACCCGTAGTTATGGATAATGCTAAAATATTGTAGGTATTGATACCGCCGTACCCGAGTGGCAACGATCCCTGGCTTTTGACCCAGAGGTTATGAATTCAAATCCCAGCGCGCAAAAATAAATAAAAAAAACAGGTAGGTGTTACTTCACATAAATTTGTTAGAAATAAAACCAAAATATATTTGCAGCACGTTTCAGCGTGGTAAATATTCTCATTGTTGCTCTGGTGAAAAACCGACATTTATAATCGAATCGTTGCTTGAGGTGGCATTGGGCGTGTTTGGTTACTAGATCTACTTTCCAACCCTCTCACTCATATTTTTCCCTTACCACTTCCTTCATCCTCACAACTTAACATAATAAGAGATAGTTAGAAATCTTGAGCGCTATTCATGTAAATAAATATACTGAACGAATCAATAAAATTAGTTAGAATATTTTTTAAAATATTTAAAGCCTCTGAGGAGATTAAACCTTTACCCTACATACATTATTCGTATTATGAATCGTTTCTTAAACAATTTTTCAAACGGATATCACGGAAAATGAAATTTACTTAAATACAGTATTCTCAACCCTTAAATAGTGTTGCATTGTTCAAATGCACCATTTTCCAAAGTCACTTTCCCAATTTTTTACTGTTGAAAACGTCATCCAAACGGCGTTCAATACCATTGCGACCGGTAGCAATTTTCTTAATATATTTATACATAGTAATTCAGTGATCTTTTGTGTTCCTGGGATGAAACGAAAAAAAATATTGCATGGATTTCAGAACGCTTCGACATTTTTACAGGGTAGTATGTCATCAGATTTAAAACCATGTGTGCATTTGACGTTTGCCAGCAACGCGACGCCATCGGCGGGCTATGAGAACGAATGGAAGGGGGGGGGGTGCTTTTATTTCACTGAATTTGACAAACTTCAGCAGTCAAATGAAGAACTTTTATATGTCTCTGTAGGCATACATGCATTCGAAAATGGAGATGTATTTTATTTGTTCGTTTAATCGTATTTTATTCGCGTACAGTCCAAATGATACAATATGTGGTCTTAATGACTGTAAAGCAAAACATCTGTTTCTATCTGAAGCCACTAAATATCTCGGATGCAGAGCTGTTGCGTCGTGAAATGTGAACATGTTTTTGTTGGTAAATGAGACAATCTCCAGCTCGCAATGTCCCTTTTGCTGTGGGCTTTGAAATGTTTCCTCAGCTGTAAAAATAAGTCAATACTTCAAGAAGTCGGTTTTTTTTTATAAGAAAAAGACAAGCAAAATACACAATTACAAATATCGTAGTGAATTTTTAGTCAACCACAGTACTTACGCTGATGCATAGCTTGCATACTTTTCAAAATAAAAATTTGTTCACCGTTGAAAGCTTTTCTAAGAATAAACACATATTACCATACAAGTGGTATACCTGGAGATATCAATATAAACATCATCTAACAGCAACCCACAAAGTAAAGAATACGTATGTGTGCCAGTTCAACGTAGTTTCATTCAAACGAAAGAAGGTCCATCTTTGAGGAGGGTTCTCATCGTGTATCGACTATGTAAACGTACTCGTATGTATTCATTATACATATGAAGAAGTATTTTACGCTTTGCCAAATAAAATTGAATTACAACGTCACATTATACATTGTTTATGCACCATGAAAAGAAAATGCTCGAAAGACGTAAAAATATCTATCAAATTATTGAATAAACCAAAGTCACTTACGTATTTTTTGTAGTAACAAAAATTAAAAAAAAAAAGATTTAGAGTAAATATTAAAACATTAATTAAAAAAAAAGGTTTTATTATAAATTACAAAATGACGTATTTTGTTTAAATTTAAAAAAAAACCTAATGAGAAATAATATAATATACGAGGCCTGTTCAAAAGAAAAGGTGAATTTTGAATTTTCGCGGGCTGTGTACATTCGACTATCGATTTTTTTTGTTATTTTGGTATACATATGTTTATCATATGTTAGAATTATCAACCATTTTGGATTAGTGGTTTGATTTTGATAACTGGAAAGGTTAGTCACGTTTTTGTGTGTCCTTCGAGTTTTTACTTTTGAAAAAAATTGATCAAAGAATATGTATTAAATTTTGCGTTAAAAATGGAATAAAGTGCTCCAACGCACTTAAAATGTTGACTTTTTGTTGAATTCTGTTTTTGAATTGTCTCAAAAAAGTGTTTATAAGTGGTACAAGCGCTTTACAGAAGGCCGAGGAGATGTTAATGACGATGAGCGTCCTGAAGTTTCATTCTTTGATCCATTTTTTTCAAAAGTAAAAAATCGAAGAACACGCAAAAACGTGACTGACCTTTCCAGTTGTCAAAAACAAACCGCTAATCCAAAATGGCTGATGATGCTAACATATGATAAGCATATATGTACCAACATAACAACAATAAAAAATCGATAATCGAATGTACACAGCTCGCGAGAATTCAAAATTCACCTTTTCTTTTGAACAGGCCATGTATACCATAAATAATATATTTTTCACACATTGATAAAGAAAAACACTAATACTAACTACTGTCTTCATGTGATAAAACACTTGACATGAAGACAGGCGGAAGTCAATAATTCAAATATTCTTCTTCTTTATTTTTATACCTACCCTCAAGAAATCGAAAATCGGTCATCTTATACAAAATTGAATTGTTCAACAACCAGGTTTTATGATTGGAAAAGGAGAATGAATTACTTTGATCTTGTTCAGACAATCAATACTAATCATTCGTAGTACAATAAAGATACCTACGTCAGAATCCCAAATAGTTTTTTTTAAATGTTTCAATAATATTAAACAGATAGTGGTAATAAGAAGCTTTCGAAATACGCATCTCGAAATAAAAAAGTTACTTCCTCACTGAGGTAACGTTATATATTTACGGCATCTTTTAAAAATTATAGACAAGCGCTATAAAAAAACCTGGCAATTCAGATTATGGCTTTGGTATAAGATCAGTAGAAACTACTTTTAACAAAACCCTCTCTAAAACTCTAAAAGCGTTAAAAACAAACTACCTCGTTTTTTCGATACCCAAAAATGAACAAGCAACTTTCAACATACATAAATATCGGAATATAGTCCAGAATAATTAAACTTGGGTTAAACCAAGACAGTGTTATTTTAAAGTTCCAAGAAATCTTAATTGATGAAAATGTAACTATCATTTTCTTAGCAAAGCCAAGAAATTAAGTGGGTTAATCTAAGGAACAAAAAAAAAAGAACCATAATGGGGATTATTGGATAAGCAAATGGTTGCGCGGGCCACACTTAAACCTTTTAAAGCCGCGCTAAAACCATCTCAAGGGTTGTTAAGGGTAAGCCCACTTAGATGCAGCTCGCATACATTATTCAAGATATTGCCCAGTGCCCATTCCTGATAAAAGCCGTTATGAGTCAACAGGAACGAATGAAACCATGCGGAACTCTACAGAGACTAGACTTAACAGTAGACTGGCGCATAAAGGATACCTTACTGTGCTCAAATATATATGTATTCCCTTTGGTCAAAAGAGCCAAATCTTCATGTCTCAATAAATATATCGTCACCGGATCGGCAGAAGGACTGAAGCGCCATTTTGGAAAGCTTACACCAGAGAATTTAAAAAAAATTGTTGTTGTTTTACAATCAAATTTACAAGTATCCCGCAAGAAAAAAAAACTGACCAAAATTGCATGTTTTACTCTTTTTTGACCAAAATGTGGCTCAAGCCCTTTTACCTTTCTAGCGACGATATTACTCAATTGACAGTAATGCAATTCTTGGAAAAAATGTTGGCCAAACATCGCTTCCTGTCTATTAACACTAGCAGTGAGGCAGCGTAGAAAAAAATATCAAGCGGAACGGCGTAACATATACTCAATAGTGTATTTTAAATTATTATTAATATTTAAAAAATACAAATCAAATAAAAATATTTTTTAAAACTAATTTAAGATGAAATAAATTTCTAAATTTGTTGGTATCGAGTTTTCGAAGAAAATTTATAATTTTTTTTTTTTTTATATTTATAAAATGTTAGTATTGTTAAATATTAAAGGCTTGTAAATCATTCACCAGAGCACAATGCACATATGGTAGACTACTGATTGTGCACGTCGTTTTAGTTTGTTACATAATAATATCAAGGGCATTACGTATTTTATACTGCGTTTTATGCGGACATTCACCTCAAGAGCGCTTTATTTAATTCAAAGTTTATTCCTATTTAAAATGGTTAAATATATAATAAAAACAACATTCATAACTCACAACTGCCAAAATCGCACAAGTGCTCTTTCCTTCTGGAGCGACGATATATTACACCAAACAACCGAGAATATTTTACCCCGCGCACCGCACTTGTGAAATTTTACCATACAAATTGCATAAAAAATGCATATTTTTTTTAATTTGATATAATTTGTTAAATGAACTCGAAATTTATACCAAAAAAGATGTTAGGCATTTAATAGTAACAGTATTCTCATATTAATTATAATAGAGTATAGCAGAGAAATGTAATGATTCAAGCTTTTAACTTTTAACAAGTTGCACGTGGTATTAATTCTGAGATACGCGTTTAATTTAAAAGGCTTGAGTGTTTTTATTTGTATGTACTTTTTGTGGCATTTCCAAGTCTAGTGGAATTAATAGTAATAAATGGTCACCCTCCCGCGAGAAATAAATAAAAATAAACTATCTTTCTTGGCTTAGACTTTGGAATAAAATAACAATAAAGCTAGTTTTTGCACCAAATTCAAAGCCAAAATATGAATTCAGACCATTTTACCTAATGGACGGAGTACTTTGTAGTGTACATAAATAAAGTTATGAAAAAGTTAAATACGTATACAAATGATAACTAGTAATTAAGTTTGGCTCACTTTTATTTTTTTTAAATTGTCGAGTAGTTTTTTCCCTTGTTCGGAATATGTTCAGGGCAAAAAAAAAAAAATATAAAATTAGAAATTCACCTAAATACTTGACACAACTCATTATAATCTCTTTAGATTAAAACTAATAAAATTAAAAACGATAAGGGACGAAACTAGTTATAAATTTCCATTTATAATTAACTTTAAAAAAAAAGATTTAATCTTATTATTTAATTTAAAAATCGGGCCCAAATTGTAAAATAATTACGATATTTTGAAGGGTCTCATAAAAATTACAGTTATACAATATAAATGCGTTTTATATACATATTATGTATTTGTTTGGCAGGTATTAAGTTATTTTGGTTTTGCTCTTCAACATTACAGAAAACCAAAATACATTTTTGTTTGTCAGTTTTTTTGTTGTTTAAAAGTTGCACTGAAGAGTCTAAGAATAATATAACATAATATACTTTAGAAATTAAATATGCTCGTATATTTGAATCCTCAAAATACCTAAGGCAGATGGTAGGAGGTAGAGGTTCTTCATCGAATGGCCAAAAGTATCAAAATCATACATAAGAAAGCCACAATATTTGGGTGGAACAAGAAAAATAAATATCACAAATACGGAATTAGTCACCTGATATTCCAGAAATAGATTATTGAAAGTCAAATTGGACGTAGTTATGCAGAAAGCATCCAACCCCAAGAATATGAAACTGAGAAAAGAGTTTTTTAAATATGACGATGAAAAAGCATTAATATGCGTAATCGGCGTTAAGTGAATATCAGTCTTTTTGTTTCTTTATGAGCATTATTACAAATAAGTAATTTAATTATGTAATTTATCAATCTTAAAAAAAAAATGTATTTATTATGTTATCTTACGTTTTATAATGTTCCTAAACTTCAATTTAAGTCAAATATCTGCAATGTGTGTTGTTAAAAAAACTTTTTAGCAAATTTCGTATTTATCTATAGAAAAACACGTAAAACTCGATTTTGGCAAAATGTGGGTTGGACGCTTTCTGCTTAACTACGTCCAATTATAAGTCACCGTTTTACAAGGATATCAACCTTGAAGCTTGTTCGATAAAAGTTATTTTTATTATTACGTTGAATGAATGTATGTTTTTTTACTTATTACTTTTGATATATGTATAACCATTCTTACTATTGTTTTACGAATTGTTATTTAGTTATTTTTTGTTAACTATGAAAAATATTATATTCCCTGCAAACCTTCTGGAATAAAATACACATTATTATTATTATTGCAAACTTCCGATAAGAGAAGAAGGAAATGATAATATTTGTGTGAGAATGTAATTTATTGATGAAAAAAATCCTGGAGTATGTATTTACGTTATTTTGTTTCTTGAAACATTTTTTTCGTCCGCAAATTTACCGATTTTTTTAAATTTCCCGTAGTTTTTCAGGCTTTATTCCCGGAGGTGTGTATACAAAAAACTTTTATAAAATATAAATCTTACAGGGTAGTGTAATGCGTAACCGAATTACACGTTCAATCGATTAATCTCTAAATGAGATTTACACGCGCGCTATTGGTACCGTATCACATTATAAAAAAACATTTTCTCTTTCATGAATTGAATATATTCCTTTCATTTTATAAAGCATAGAAGCCATGCATACGACTACAAGTCTATAGGTCCTGCTTGCAAAGCATACAAGGTGAATAGGTACAGAGTTTTCGAGCGCTAAGATGAAAATCTTTTGAGAATAAATTTCCGGTTGGCTGTATGGACAAGAGGATGTTTGAATCCTTTAAGTTTATTTTATATTTGCAGTTTTTATTATGGGAAACACTTAAGCCCTTTTCAAGTTATTACAAGAAAAAATTGCCCCAGAAGTAAAACAATTATTTGATGTTTATGTTTGCCTAGAGAATCTGGCGTAATAAAAGCAAGAATTATTATTGCCTTAGATGCTCGTAGAAGCTTTATGTGAAAATCATGTTGTATAAATAAACCGTTAAATTGCTTTTTATCAAGGAAAAATGTAAATGCATGCTGTAAATTCATAGATGGATACATGATTGTCCATAAAAAGAAGCTTTTCAATTAATATAAAAACTAATCAATTGAAAAACTCTTCCTTCTATAAGAAAATAGAATTCCAACTACCAACTACCTTGAGCTAATGGAACCATCGTACCATCGAACATACATCAAACCATACATCGAATACCATACATCAAACCATTGGATTTCCAAAAATTTTGATTTGATCGCAAATTGGAGAAGAAGAAGATTGGAAATTACCCGCCTATCCAGAGCTTATCACCAAACAGGATTTTATTTCAATCTAGCACCTTTACGATTATAAATGGTGGTCTCACACCAGGGTGCAACGAGGTGTAAAGACAATTCAATATATATACATATTTATATGTTTAAAAATATATAAATAAGTCCACGTGAATTACGGACATTTTTACTGGCTGGGATTTCAACCCGCAGCCTTTGGGTGCAGTGTCGAACGGCTTCATCACTCTCGCCCACCTGATTTTTTAAATTAATTTTTGAGTTAGTTTATTTTACGTGCTACACAAAATCATAGATTTTTTAATATGAATGATTTAACATTTTTACAGTAAACATAACATTTATTTTTAAATACACTGATTTTTCCTTCACTTTTCACGCTTTCCGGCATCGCACCATATATTTAAGTCCTCTGTACATTTATCAGTTCTTTGATATGGTTTTCCCAAAATTTAATATTTTCATCTCATTTACTAATGACACAAAAACATGATTATACACAAGCAAAAAAAAAACTAATTTATTGACTTGAAACACGTGCCGATCACCCCAAATAAATGATTGGCACAATAAACGTCTACATTCTTATGTTATATGAAAATAAACAAGGGATTAATGAATCACCAGCAGATTATCCCGAATAAAACAACCCAAAAAAATAATCTGACGAAATTTTCCTAATATTCCCACCGCTGATCTTGTATTCTCTCTTTTCGTACGTTCCTTACAAAGACGGCTAATGGATGTATGACATATTAAACTTTTTGTTCAGATCTGATATCGCACAAGACTGGGTAATTTATAACTGTCTTGACTGAATATAGCTTCTTAATGTTATCTATTGAAAGCTTTTTGATAATGTAGGTACTGAAATCTCGCAGAGTCCTTCCAGAGCGAGTGGGGTGGGTGGACTTTTCGTTTGGGTAAAAAAGAAAGAAAGGAAAAAGGGTAGGTATGCTTCCGTTATATGATCCGGAACACGATTCGTACCAACAAGTATGGCGGCGTATAGAGGCGTAGTGATAAGGGTATTTTCCATATTACGACCTAAGTACGTACGACGATACGATGGGACTTGGCTCTGAAATCATGACTAGAACCAACAAAATTTAAAGGATTTAAAACTCAAGTACCCAAATGGGGTTAAATGCGTGAACCTATTTATGTGCCAATAATGTGTTGGAAATGCGGTGGATTCATGGCATTGAGGGAAAGGTATACGACCTACCAATCTAATGTAGCTCAGTATATAAAACATAATATACCTGGGTAGACGGCTTTTTACAGATAGAATATTTCTTGAAAAATGATTTAAAATTATAAACGCTTTAAATGCGGCCGAAATAATCACCAAAGCTAAAGGTAATTCAAATAAGTATAGTAAGTCATTTATAAGGTTTTTCATTGTTTCTGTATGTATATTATTAACGTGTTATTATGTAAAATATTCAGGTTCCTATTAGTATAATTTTTTTATGAAATAAACAGGCATTATAAAAAAGTGTAAACATAGTAAAAATGAAAATATTCTAGACCAATTAAGTTTCATTAAATAGTTTAAAGTAGATACCTACGTAATATTGTAGATAACAAACAAATAAAACTTAAATAAAGATACAATTTTGTCACTATCAATATAAACAAGTAAGTTAAAATGATAAGTTTGGATCACGTGATATTATATTCATTATAACGCCTCTAAATATTTCGAAATATTACATTTTTAAATTAGAGGAAATACGTTTGAATGAAACATGAATAGGGTTTACTTTATCCGTGATAATTATGAGCAAAGTAATGAATTCGCGTGATACCATCTCAACGCCAATGCCACGAATCGGCAAAGTAATACAATGTGAATTTCTGTAGGTAGCTTATTATTTGTGATGTGTTTTTGTAGTTGAAAAAAACATTGTAAAGCAAATAATATGCAATTTTTTGTTGTTTTTAACACTTTTTTGACAGGTTCGGGTATTTTTTTTATAATTTTTTAAAAGCTATTCCGAAAATTCAAATGCACACAGACACGCCAATGTGGCTTCAGTGAGACGAAAATATTTATTTCACAAAACGATGCAAACACTTCGATTCTGACAGCAAACGAAACGATCATCTAAATAATGCTCCATTACGAGTCGGTAGCCTACCTGTCTGCCGAGATGAGGAGCAACCCAGCCTCTGGGATATGCTAAAGAGTGTGTATTTACGTTCGCTATCTTCGCACCGAATTATTACGCGAGATAATAGCCTCCCCCGAGATACGAGTATACCCCGCGCTGTATTGCGATGTATTATAGGACGAGAGGAATCTTTCATACCGGGAGTACATATTACAGCAGGAGTGTCGGCGCGAACAGAAAGAGCAAAATGCATGATTTATGAAACGCGATATAAAACTCGCTGATTTACGCGTATTTTCATAGCCGATGTTAAATCCCTGAATGGGATAATGGCAGAGGTAGGCTCGAGCAGCTCTGTATAAGAGGTGCCACTTAAGATGTAAGGGGTGAGGTGAGTTTCGCCGCTGGATTCCAACAGACTGATGGATTATAATAATAACCAAAGCATGATTTCCGGAATCAATAAAATTTGTTACTTTTTGGAAAACGACACCAAGCAACCAAAGTTTTTTTTTTTTGGTTTTGCCCTATTTCAGTTTACCTTGAAGTGCGAAAAGCTTCTGTATACCGATGCATCAGCGATTTCTGGCATAACTTATATTCAGGTGCGAAACTGTTATGAGATATCTTACCTGTTAAAATAAGGATGTCTAACAATAATTGATGATGGCTTATATTAAAACTCATTTAATAACTCTTTTGATATTTTACTTTATTATGAAAACCTCGGTCGATAAAATTGAAAAAAAAACGTTCACAGTAAGTTGATATCAGCAGCATATGAACTTGTAAGTTTGTGTAACTAGCTACCATCAGTCATTCCTCCCTGGTTCAATCTAGACCTTTTCAAGACCCGTATTGAAAAATCCTTTACCCTTTTTCTTATTACGTTCCGCAACGACTCCCAACTGGATGACAACGTAGATATTCTGGTTGTACACGATTCAGATCAGAAAACTGTTGTGAGGAATCAAATCAGAAATCAATAGAGATTAAGCCGTTTTTTAATGTCTGAAATTTATGGCAATCTGTTTGTTCACCACAACGTCAAAAAATAATTTAAAATCAGTGAGTTAATGACATTATTCGATTATTTATTTAAAAAAAAAACATTTTCAAATTGGAATGTTTTACCCCACTTGATTCGAGAGACCGAAATTATATGACATTTTACAAAAATGTCATTTAAAATATTATAATCCTTAACAGTTGGGGGACAGCGTTTTGTTATCACATTGTGAAGTAAAAACCTAACGACATCGTAATTATATTTTTTCATGTAATTTTGTAAGTGAATAGTTGTTTTTTTTCGGGTTTTCCACGAAATGTAAAAAAAAATAAGATTATAGTGAAAACTTTAATAATTACGACTGATAAACTTGAATTTGTACATATATAAAAAAAAGAATAACAAATGACTTGAATACATAATATGATATTTAGAAATATATATTTATAATTAAAAAAAAAACAAACAGTACATCGGTTACAGATTGAAAGCTATTATACCTTTGATATGTTTTATTGTATTATCTTGTTTATGTTTTGAATATTACCAGGTGACGTGTGTAGTATGTAGTGTATGTATGAGTGTGTTAGTAGTGTAAGATGTGGCTTACTGAGGTGAAGTAATCTGTTTATTTTTATGTGTGTATGTGCATGTGTGTGTGTATGTGTGTGTGTGGGTGGATTTGTGGGTGTGTGTGTGTGTGCACAGGGCACTTTTTAAATTCGATTACTTCGGCTTCAAGCTCATCCATTTTTTTAAGTGTTTCTTCTAGTACCATAATTTTACTAGTGAAGTTTTAGATGGAGCTGTTGTTATGAACGATTGTCTGTTCAAAATAAAGTAATTTTGAATTCATTGTGTGCAGTTTGGAAAAAAGTTTCTTTATCTCACCAAGAAGAATGAACGAGTCCACAGAGTTGAGATTGCTGGAAAGCGGGGATCGTCTTATTTAACATTTAGCGCCCATTCGCGACTGCCTGTTCTCCTCAGACATCTTCTTAAAATTTTGCATAGGTAAATTTAGCACATCTCAGATGCACTGAATTATTAAAACGTATACACAAACGTAAAACAGTCAGCCGTTTGCATCGGTTTGATATATTGGTTACAGGTAAAGCTCGTGGCTGGTAGATTACTGATAACAGTAGATCTTCAGCTAGTAGAATTATAAAGTTTAAAATTGATTTCTACAACGTTATATCACTTTATCACCAACATATAATGGTGTCATACCGATGGTCTGAGTAGTGAATATAACAGCAAATATAATGTAATTAACGTTAGTGGAAAATTTTCTCTTTGGCTTAGATTTTTATTTTAATATTAACCATTAAGAAGACAGATGACGCAGCTGGTTTAAATTGATGATAACATTTTATAAGTTAGGATACTATGAAACTTTCTATAAAGGTAGGCACAATGTTCCTTTCTTGAAGAAATATTTAAATATGAATGTCAGATAAATAATCTCAACAGGCTTGTGTTTTAATTTACTTATCATTTTACTTTTTTAGAGTAATAAAAATATTTCAGGGTTATGGTATATAAAACCTGCCACTATTGAAAAAAGTCATTCTACCATAGTAATAAGCAGAAAATGTTGTTTGTGCAGTAACAGAAGACTAACCTAGCTAAAGAATTGAAGCCCAAAGCCTGGGCAAGAACCAGATGCATTAGTCTACTTGGCTACTAACCAGTGAATGTCAAATTACAGCATCACTTATGCAAAAATACTAACAACATAAAAATGTTTTTCTAGTACTAACTTTTTAACACTATTACAACCTCAGCAAAAAGAACTAAATATTCGGTGTACCCTGTTTTTCTGATGTGAAATATAGGTTTTCAAAAATGAAATAAAGAATATTCTCCAAAAACAATAGATGTAAATCCCTAAGAAAGATTGGTTTCTTTTAAAAAGATTTCTGGTAAAAAAATCACAAGTAGAACAGCGTTAACTGTAGATTGATTAAAGAATTGAAAATTACACCAATGTGGGTGGCTTAAATGCCCCGCAGACTACATGAAAGAGTTTTGCAACTTGTCTCCCAACTTAAGCTTCCAGACAACACCTGCAAATTACAACTACCTACATAAGTAATGCGATGTCCAATTTAATGCAACATCGTAAGCTTTTGAAATTTGTTTTTCCAATCAGAAAGTGAAAAAAGCTTTTAAAAAAAGTTATATTTTCTGTGAATATTAAAAAAAAAAATGCAATAGGTCTATTACAATTTAAGAGAATTTTTCTCCGATGATACCAGGTCATGTGTTATGGTAGACGATACATAAATGCAAACATCAATATTCTGGAATGCTTAACCTCCGGAGGTACTTAATTAAAAAATCATATTAATATATTTTTAAAATTTTGACAAGAAGCACTCACTTTATGGTAAGGCATAATTAAATTTGAATTTAAAGTAAATTTAAATTTTAAATAAAAGTAACTTTGTTTTGACACCACTTTATTAGAAACATATACCAACCGGTTTCGACTCTACCTGAACCTTCTTCAGGGCTGAACTAATATGTATTAAATCAAAACAGAATTATAATGCTTGGGAAAAACATAAAATGGGCACATCAACTTAGGTGGGGGTTAAGTACGGGAGAGATGGTAGGAGCAGGGGTAGGAAGGGTGGAAGGGGAAAAAATTTAAGCCCGGAAAAAGGTTCAGGTAGAGCCGAAACCGGTTGGTATATGTATCTAATAAAGTGGTATCAAAACAAAGTTACTTTTATTTAAAATTTAATTATGTCTTTCCACAAAGTGAGTGCTTCACGTCAAAGTTTAAAGTAAATTTGTTTTAACACCACTTTATTGGATAAAACCTTTGATACCGTTAACCATGATATCTTATTGAATAAGTTGTCCACGATAGGGTTTTCTTTACAACTCCTCATATTCTTTTCCAACTATTACACACAAAGAAAGCAATTTGTGTCACATGTGCTCTCTGGAGTACCTCAGGGTTCTAATTTAGGTCCCCTCTTCTTTTCTATATTTATAAATGATATTTCAGAAGTTATTCTGCATTTGAGGTCTCTTCTTTTCGCGGATGATCTAAAAATATTCATTGAAATACAAACTTTAGAAGACTGCAACCGACTCCAGTCAGACATTAGTAGAATTGTTGACTGGAGTAAAATTTATCGGATTGAGTTCAATATTTTTAAATGTTTCATTTTGTCTTTCACAAAGGCGTATCATTCTTGGTTTTACCGGTATACTATGAACGACCAAAGTTTAAAACGTGTTTTCACTATGAAGGATCTTAGGATCATATTTGATAGTAGGCTAACATTTCATGCTCAAATCAAAATGACCCGTGGCACTTCATTGAAAATGTTGGGTTTCGTTATACGTACTGCGAAAAACTTTAGAGACAACCGGGTTCTCAAAATATTATTTAATTCCTTGGTAAGAATCAGGCTGGAGAGTGGATCAGTGATTTGGAGTCCGCACGAGGAGAAATACTCCTTCATGTTGGAGAGAGTTCAGAAGAAATTTCTAAGATTTCTCTACTTGACGTACGGTTACTACCCGTGGCTCTATCCGACTGACTTTCTCTTCGGTATGCTCGGAACAAACCATCTGCGGGTCAGAAGAGATGTGCACATCGTCACCCATTTCTTCAAATTGATACGTGGATGTTTCGAAAACTTAGCTATCATGGAGAGCATTAACTTTTATGTTCCCGATGGTTATCACCGTCATCGACAACATAGATTGTTTTATCTCCCGGCCTGCAGGACTAATTTGCCAATGGTCATGCCGGTGGGGAGGGCACTCTTGCTGTTAAATCAAATCGCTTCGGATATGGATATTTTTGCATCCGCGAAACTGTCTTTAAACAGCAAGTTTTATTGCTGCTTGCTTAACTTGTATTTACTATTAATC
Organism: Drusus annulatus; assembly: GCA_022651775.1. Lineage (NCBI taxonomy): Eukaryota > Metazoa > Arthropoda > Insecta > Trichoptera > Limnephilidae > Drusus > Drusus annulatus. The sequence goes on along the minus strand of JAGWCC010000352.1, from coordinate 349,982 downwards.
TATACCGTTTAGTTATAAAATCTTGTATTATATTGTATATTAAATGCATCATACTCTGTTTTTTGTACACTCCATATATTTTTTTCTACACATCTTTAATAACGCCTTAAAATTTTATTTTGTAATGTTATTAAAATGAATAAAGAAATTGAATTGAAAATTAAATTGACACATACACCAGTTTCGGCTCTACCTGAACCTTCTTCAGGGTTGAATAATTATGCAGCATAATAAAAAATAATACATATTTATTCAACCCTGAAGAAGGTTCAGGTAGAGCCGAAACCGGTTGGTGTATGTATCCAATTAAGTGGTGTTAAAAAAAGTTACTTTTACCTCAAATATTTTGTTTTAATGTCAATTGATGGTGGAATTTAATGTTAATAATTTAAAAAGAGAGTTTTAAACCTTTTTTTAACTATTTGTTGTTTTGACCGGACCGGTTAATTAGTTGTTTTGTTATGATTATCTTCAGACTGGAACATTTATTACTTAAGCACGATATTTATACATTTTTTAGGATTTGCGGAGGATAACTATGATTTTACCTTTTACTATATCGGGTTTTTAAATACTGTTGAACTTTAGATATTTTCGAATGTACATATAATATAACTTTGAATACATATCTTCTTTAATAATTGTTATTTAAGATAATAATCATTTAGTTTGCTGGTTACCTTAATTCAGCAGTGAGATGGCACTTGACTTTGACGATGAAAAGATTTAATTTTCAATGAGATAATTTAGTTTTATAATAGCTCCACTTGTACCTAAGTGCGCGCTACTGTAAGCTTACTATAAAATCAGAAACATTTTTCTTGATTAAAAATTCCATTGCAATCAAAAAGGTGTACCATTCTCCATAAAGCATTAAAAATCTCTATTGAAAGAAAAAACAATCAAAAAATACACTCAAGCATCGATGAGAAATGTGAAATCTTGGCTACTAAAAAACGGTTGTTTTTTTTTAACAATGCGGGTTAATTTAGTGCCTACTGCAGCTGTTTGCTGGATAATACGAGGCCTGTTCAAAAGAAAAGGTGAATTTTGATTTTTTGCGGGCTGTGTACATTCGATTATCGATTTTTTTGTTGTTGTTATGTTGATACACATATGTTTATCATATGTTAGCATTATCAGCCATTTTGGATTAGTGGTTTGTTTTTGACAACTGGAAAGGTTAGTCACGTTTTTGTGTGTTCTTCGATTTTTACCTTTGAAAAAAAACCATGCATATTATGGCCATATATGGGCCATGTATATTAAACAATTGTTTGAACAATTAACGAGTAACTGTACTTATATTTGTTTTAGATATGGGCATTGAAACACGTTTTCATTACCGCAAAAAACGTGAGACTATATCATAGTTTGTGGCGTTCTACTCGTAGTTCTAATTTAAAATAAATAATTCCTAGTTTGAGCTTCGAACTGATTCAAATACTGAAAAGATACCTACACCGATTAAAAATAATTGACAACGACACTTGTCCGTGAAATGATGAATCCCAGCAAAACAATCGCCACATCCTGTTGTCTTGTCCCCTTTTCAGCATAGATAGATTTAAATTAGATGCAGAATACAGACAGTGCGATCGGACATTGAACGATTACAGAATGGAGATAATCCACAAGGATTTATCACCCCTTCTAGTTGACTTCATAACCAAAACTATCGACTAGTCACTATTTCAGTCCAAAACAGAGCCTTGTGCTTAACAAGCAAGGCTGATCACTCAACATCTACAAATGTGTATACTTATAAATACATGTATTATTATAATATAATATGTGCCATTGAAGGAAATTGTTCGAAAGCATTAATTCTTGTTATGAGTGGTCGCATCGCTAGCATAATTTGGAATAAGCATAGTTTATCAGACTACAGTATTTTTTTCACTAACTACCCGAATTATCCCGGAAACATAATTGATTGGTAATTTATTCAGGAGCTTAATCCGGCTATATGAAAAAATGGAAAAACATTTGAATATCCGGTGTGTTTTATATAACTACATCAATATATTACTTCATGTAACTTAAAAATGAAATAAAAATTATTACCTTCCTACATAATATAAAAAAATGGAAGATACCCTCTTTCAGCATCGAAAAGATACTCAAAACGGCTTCAGTTAAGTTAATTTATTATATCGATTGTGTTTAGGTGAAAGGCGTTATTCCACATTTTTTTGCAAGAAAATTTAGGCCTTAGTGACAACATAACGGTCATGTTGTTATGCTTGACACCTGATTTTAATTTGACCAAATGCTAAAACTGGTCGAAAATCGGTGGTTAACGGGGGCTATTATTTGAAGTGGCAATGGTAAAAAAATCACAATGGCGCTAATTATTGATTTTCGAAAGTGCAAAATGTAACTATGGTTCAACACATTTCACCTACAATGGATATATAAATAGTCACGTTTTTTCTAATCTTCATCTTTCCTATCTTTTATTCCAGTGTCTTCAAACTCCTACTAAACTCGCCAGCTTAAAAATAATTTCTAAATTTGGTATTATAGAAATAAAATAAACATCGGCCAATGAGATAACCCATTAAGAGACCATAATATGGAATCACACCACAAATAATACAAACGATTTAATTTGAATGCCAGACTTAATTACATTAATTAGCCAAATAAGCTTACTTACCCAGACTCAGCGCTTTCTCCTCAAATATATCGTTTTCTTCAACCCCTGACCATAGACGATTTTTTTTTTTTTTTCCTTTCAGCATGTGAGAGTTTTAAGCGATTCGAATGCTTCATTTGTGACATAACGACTTAAACTTGATCTTGAGATCAATAGTAATTTTTTAAGTCTATTCCATGTCACATTGAGCGATTGTCTTCTAGTTCTATTTTCTGAAATTTTCATTCCGTTATCTACGTTTTTTTCCTTACAAAATGTAATTTAAACAATGATTACCTTCGTTGTACTACGTGATATTCTGAGAAAAAGATTTTCCATATAAAATAATACTGAAAAAAGAAAAAAATCACATGAAAAATGAATGAATGTAGATTTGGTCTAGTAACTGAATTCTCCATTCAAACATATCTGTGTTATTCATAGGAAAAGGGTATAGGTTACAACAAAGCTAATAACAGTAAGACTGTAGCTAGATTTTATTTCAATGGAATCTTGGATTGAAGCTCTAGATGAAAATTACAATGTGTGGTGAACAAACGTATTTCTACTTATAAATTCTCAGTAAAAGATTCTGTAAAAAAATATTCTCTCTATAGTGTGGGTAGGTACTATTCAAGATTTTTAAGTAAGACTGACAAAATGCGAACAATGAAAAAGTTTATGGTTGACGGAAAACGACTTCTTAAATTTTATCCAGTCACCCAAATACCTATTTGTATCACTGGCAATATGAAAGAAAAATATCGGAAAACTTTTAATGTGGAATATTGATCCCTTGCAAACAAAGGAGGGAAAGCTATCGTAAAATCATTTCACTGTCTCCAAAAGCAGAAAGCGACATATCAAAAATGTATATTTCATAATTGAAAACGCAAAGTAGGTAGAATCAAGTCGCAGACTGGCAGTCTAGGCAGCTGTCATCTTGCATTTCCAATCTGTCGTTTCAATTTTAAATGAAATGTCGCTGATTTATTCTCGTTGTAAAAATTGATCGTTAAATTTAAGCTTCGTTTTTAATGCTAACTACGATATTGATAATATGTTTGTAAGTCTTTTATGCGATTGAGAAAGGATTTCATAATAGTAGGAGAACTTATTAAAAAAAATATGACCTCATTTATAATACTTTAATGCATTTAAAATTATTCAGATTAACAGCTTATGTTTATGAATTAATAGTGACCTAGTACTCTTATTCAAACTGGTCAACGGTGTACTGGATGCACCTGATTTAAATAAGCTAATAACGCTCCGTGTACCTAATCGTGACACAAGACTGTCTGAGTTGTTTCATGTTGATTCATCAAGAACCAACTATGCAATGAACTCCCCAGTCCAAAGGTTAGATAGGCTTGGAAACGAATTAAGTTATATATTTTTCTGTATTCAATCATGAGATTCAGATCGGAGTTGTATAGCTACTCTTCACAAATACTTCACTAAAATATACGAGTCTACCAGACAATAGTGAATATATATTTTTCTCTTATATGATTTTATTTGTATTATTGTAATTTTTATATTGCATTTTGTATTTATCACTGGTTATATATTTATTTTGATTTTTTCAAGAAGCGTGATTTGTTTTTTTTTTTTAATGTATCATGTACTATCATACGATTATAATGCTTTACCTGTCAACATCAATATATTGTACAAATTTGTTGTAAAAGCCCACTAGGGCCGTGGTAATGACAAAAGGTTACAAACTAAAAAAAATAACTTTGTGCTGTAATATAAACCATCTCGTAGCTGGAAAGGCAAAAGAGATCAAGCGACACTTCGGATAAGAATGAGTTAAATATGTAGTATTGATAATTTTTTTTCTTCGTCGAATGCTCTGACTGTCGTTCCAAGTAATAATCGTAGCCATATTTGGGAGAAGGCTTGACTCAAGAGACACAAGTTTGGGACTTTTGTAGCTTTTTGTCGCTTCAGGTAACTCAATGCTCTCATTGATTTACCTGAGTGAACTTTTTTTTAAAAAATCTAACCAGATACTGAAGACTTTATGAATTTTATTGTAAAACAAAAAAAAACAAATCTTTAAAGTGCTCTGGTGGAAACTTTTAGAAATGACGCTTCAGCCCTATACCCTCTCCGATGACGATGTTATGTACATAAAATGCTTTAATTTTTCGTTTAACGTTTTTTTTCCGGTGCTGTTACCGAGTTGACATCGCCTTTAATTATATTAATATCTTTATAAATGTTCGAAATCCAGAAATCATATTTTAGGTATCCATCCGTTATACATGCATGTATTGGATAAAATAATTACAATGTAAGAGTATTTATCGAACGCAATACAAAAAAAATGTTTGCCTAAAAGTCGGACATAAATTTTTCAATACGTAGGTGTTTGTGCGTTGCAGAGTAGGTATTCGTTCAATCGCGCGGCATGCGTAGAATGAGCTAGATAAGGAAGAACAGGTATCAAACAATAGTTGTAAGTTGATAGAAAGGTCCGAATATATTACTATAATAACAAATTATTTCACACACTTTATGCTGCCCTTTTGACAGCTGAATTATTTATTTGTTAGTTGGGAATTGCATCGAAAGCTAGTCTAGCCTAGCGCTAGCGGCATGTGAAATATGGAAGACTTTGCGTTGTCAGTAGATTCACTAGATTGCCGGCTATACCGGATATTTTATGTGCTTTATGCTTGTCCAGTGTTATTTTCTCGCTTTTACCACAATATCGTTTTATACACAATAATACATTTGTAATATAATGAAAATGAAACAATATCTCAGTACAAGACAACAGATTTTATTTTATTTTTTTATAACCGACTGGTTTTGTTTAGCCTAAGCATCATCAAGGTTCAAAATTAAACTTAATAAAAAAATACAACGTGTGCGGTTATATATACATACTGAGAAAGAACTTAATATAAAACGAAAAAAAAGAGAACAGTGAGAAAACAATAGAATACCACTTAAAATTATAACAAAGGAACAGAGAAAAAGAGACAGATAAAATTAATTGAAAGAGGCAAAACGTCAACTGAGAAGGTGATTAAAGAATAATGAGCAATTTTATGGGTTTACAAGTAATATACCTAATATTTGACTACAGGAAAAATTCAATTGATTACTGAGAACATGACTTTTAATTTTAACGGCTTTCTTTATTTCTAGTTTTACTTTATTATTTAATCTGTTGCCATGATCATTTTTGAGGAATATATGAGACCGTTGCTTTTTATTGAAGGTATAATCTTTTTCAATAAAATGATTAGCGAATTCTGAAAAATCGTGATTATTTAAACATACGAGTATAAGATGTTCTTTGATTCTAAAATTGACATTTGTATTTTTTGTTTGGTTTAATTTTGTACCCTGATGATGCTTAGGCTAAGCAAATCCGGTCGGTCATAAAAATAAAATCTGTAGTCTCATACAAAAATTCATTTTCATTAAATATATCAAACCACAAAGTTGCTTTCTACGATATTATGAATATGATTTAATATCTACTATTATAACGATAATTGTTAAATTTAATAATTCATGTAAGCTGTTCCTATCTATTCGAATTAAAATTATTAAAATCTCAATGTAAGCTTAGTTTACACCACCGGAGCATACAAAATGTGTTAGCGCCGCAATGGACAGGCAAATTATGAATTAAAATTAAATTTAAAACAACTTTTCGCTTTTACATCATGTGCGTTAACAATTCGTCTCTAAAAACTAACTTTGATAGATCGAACGTTATAGATGTTTTCACGTGATTACCTATAAAAAAGAAATGGCTTAACGCTACGGAATTCAATAAGAGAATGAAATCAAGATGCATTTCTAAAATGGCAATACGGTTATTTCATAGACATTTAAAAGATATCCTGACTTTTACAGTCTTCGAAATCGCAGACATTTATTTTTAACGCGAAAGCGACACCTGTTAAACTGAATCGCCTCGTTTAATGATCCGAAAATCTGCTTTAATACAAGGATAAAATGGGAGAATTAAATGTAACTATGACAACACACATCTATAGCCGACATAAGACCGAATGTTCTCCAATCATTCGCCCTTAGATGGCGCTTTCAGAAGGGTTCTTCGGCGATAAAACAGATGTTTTCATTATTTCTTCACATTACCTAATCACGACTATTATTTTAAATCTTCAAACAAAAGAAGAATCCCGTAGCACAGCATCCAACTGATATTATTTTCATTAAGTTGAACCATTTAATGATCTTGTTATTTAAGATAGTATCACTTGTAGACGCTACTAAGCATCGAGATAAAGTTATATTGGTTTCGACATGAAAATATAACATTTACAATTGCTTTTATCTTTTTTTTATGATTTTTTGGACGGAATAAAGGAAGGGTTATTAATCTTTAGATCTAAAACAGAAAAGGGTATTGAATTCTAAAATTTTCAAAACTAAAAAATAAAAATAAAATGCTTTGACGGAATATAAAAAGAATGTTAAAACGTTCAATGATTTTTTTAAATCCTTCAACTTGATTGAAAAAAGTATTTTAAAGATTCCCAGTTTTAAACAAAATGTTCTCATTTAATGATTTTATTACTCTTCCATTTCGAGTTGAGTTTTTGGTTACAAAGATAAACCCAATAATTAAAATGAAGCGAACATGAAGTATGAAACAACGTTAAACCTTTATACTAAAAGTTCAAAGTGCCAAAAGCGAACAAAGCTTAAAGTATCGAAAATTGAAAAGTTGCGATGCCTTGAAGAATCGAGTTCAAGATGTAGTTAATATTGTGTATGCCAGTGAACTTTCAAAGCAAATTAGATACAAATGCTTGTTTGTCCATAACAGCTACATATAAATATGTACAAACTCATAGGGACTGTAACACACCTATGTTTCTATTATCGTAGACATTATTATAAATTAATTTTATATTTTCGTAGAAAGCAATCACTTTGGGGTTTGACATATTTAAAGAAAATGAAATAATAACTTTGTATAAGACCAAAGATTTTTCATTAAATTTTTATCACCTTCTCAGCTGACGTTTTGCTTATTTCATTTCATATTATCTGTCTCTTTCGCTCGGTTCCTTTGTTGTAATTAAATATTGTTCTTTTGTTTTATTACTGTTCTCTTTTTTATATTGTGTTCTCCCTCTGTAGGTGCGAGTATATATAACTACACACAATGTATTATTTATTTAGTTTAATGTTGTACCTTGATGATGCTTAAGCTGAGCATAAATATATAAAAATAACTTTTTTGATCTCAATCATTTATTTGTGTATTTAATCATTTATTATTTTCCCCAAAATGGTTTCGAATGCGCGTTCGATTGAGATAACACAAACATAGTGTTGTATTTTACGGTAATGAAATATTCCGGAAGAAGTTTAAATTCTACAATATGAAGTGACGGTCGCTGAAAGTTGAGCCCCGCGGGACAGATATTTGTTGTTTACGGAACGGGTCAGCCTTCGCTCGCCTTCATAAATTTTAGAATAACTTTGTTAAAATTTCATCTAACAATTTTTTATAGCTGAAATAGCGTTTGTGATTCATTCAATTTGTTTTTTATTGTGTGTGGATATGCATACATCATATAATATAATACCGTTATCGTTTATTTTTATTTGTTGTTGATGTTTAATTTTATTTGTATTTTTTTTAAATATAATTACAACTTAAAAAAATATAGAATGGATTTTGAATGTGAAGTATTTTATAAAATTAAGCCATCCATCACATTGTTTTGGTGTATTAGGATTACAGAATTTTGAGCACCATGTATACACAATATTAATTAGCGGTTTTTTTTTAATATTACAAATTGAAATTGAAAAAAACAAATTAATTAACCGTTGTATTAAAACAAAGTTTTTTTTATGGAGTCATGTTTAGTGTTATTTATTTTAATTTAGTTACTTGTACGTCAAAGTTTACAAAATATCTAATTATAATTCATATACTTTTTGACTTAATAATATTAACTCATTTACGACTTGATATTACTAAGGTATTTTAAATGTGTTGTTTGGTATAATTTAGATGGTTTCCGGCAGCGCATTTCAACATTTCATGACTTGATAAAGTAAGCTGTTTTGTGTATTGGTTTTATTCTTTTTTGGTAGTCTGATTTCTTTGCATGTCCTTATTATGAAGACATGTCTATGTATAAATTACTTATGTACAAGAACCACTATTTAATCTTGGGTAGGGTATTGGTCTCCGTGGTAGAGCATATATAACTATAGGTTTACAATTATAGGTTGGGCGTTGAAAATTCGCAATGGCCAATATAGATGTCATCATTGTTCTGCACCACGTTCTTGCAAGGAAGATACTGATTCTCAACTAAGAAACGAAACATTCTACCAGTGATTTTTTACCAGAACCTTCGTCCCCTGCTTTCCTATTCTTCTGTTTTTTTATCTCTTCCCCCTCCCCGCTTTCTTTGCCCTTGCAACATTATAAAATTGGGGCTGACATAGTCTCGCTAACTCCGGGCATTTGGAACTACGCGAAATCATAAAGTAGAAATACCCACAAGCTTATTTCAGCACGCCTAGTGGAGAAAACATTAAAACAATATTTCACTTACTATTTATTATTATCAATTATGGAAGGTATTGCATTGCACTACTCCTGCATACCGTCTGGAATAAAATTTTACTATTATTATTATAATTTAATAAGCCGTGCAAATAATTGATTTAGTCTCTGCTTACATAATATATTTTATTTTATCTTGTGTGCTAAACAATCTAATGAAATCACTTATTAAATTGTATACTCCCCTGTAGGATTTAAAAAATAAAGGTACATTTTACAGTGACAAAAGGGCTAATTATTTGCTCATAGGCAAAATAAAAATGAGCATAAGTAGTACATATATTGTATTTGTTTGATTACATTATATTAATATTGATTGAAGATATATGATTAAATAGCCTTCTTGTATTTACATTCCGTGCCATGTCTGCGTATGTATTACCAACTACATGCAATCTAGGTACAAGCGAGTGTCTGAAATATTGTTATTATTGTTACAACATAATATAATTTTGGATCAAGTAATGCAACAAACGTTAAGTGTGTAAACTTTTTGTTTTTATTTTTTGGTAGTTTTTTTCTAACTGCCCAAACCCGGTAGAACTATGAAAATACTATCATCACTATAGTGAAATGAAATATATCGAATATGCTCTTTGGCACGGTCTGAAAATACCATTGAACTTTTCGAATGCCAAGTAGCCTGCCCCAATAGTGAAGCCTTGTATTCAGGACCACTGTAGTATGTGGCTCCAGACCCATTCTTTGCGTATTCTGACCTTTGTGTCGAGACTCGCCTTTGCCGCCAGTACGTTTTAGTGGTGTGAGTTACCAATAACACTCCCCATATAACACTTCCCGAATGAAATATCTTTTCTCGGTCGTTATCTTACTGTACCGCCTTGTTATTCGGGTGTACAGCCTTCAAATCTCGAAAGAAGGCTTTTATTTGCCGTGTATTAGTATTCACTCGGACTACGGTGAGGTGTAATCATTCAACCCTTACACTAGCATCATCGGGTAGTTTCACGCTCCGTCAAGTGATCCTTTTACAAGGGTTGGATGTACATTGTACATACGTGGGGTGGTTTTACTCTCTTTGGGCGACAGATAATAGTCAAGTGATGATGACGATCGCGCAAGGGTTAAAGCACTCGATTTAATCAAAAGGAATTGTTCGGCATTTACAAATTAAGCTCAACCAATCGCTTTTCCTGTTTTTTTTTTCCTTTTTTAATCGTGTTATCAGAATATTTATTACTGTTTAACAACATGAAGTATTTTAATTTCATCTTTCAAGATGCTGTATAGGAAAACTTTTTATGATAAGGAGAGAATCTGTTAAAATCCCAAGTAACTCGACCTCTTTACATAAGTGCTTTTTGAAATTGTTCCTAAGCTTCTTGTTAACGGATGCCGTATTCTTGCGAAACTCTGAGTGAAGCCTGTTTCTTTTTTGAGACATGAAAGTAAGCTCGTTTTTTCAAATTTATTTCTTAGAAAAGTATATGTTGCCTAGTAATAATACTATTTTTATTTATTTTTATACTGTACTCTACACTAAATAACATTACCTATTATAAGATCGAGAAAATAACATATAAATTTATTTAATTTTTTTGCTAAACATTATTTTTTAATATTTGTTTTTTTTTATTTATATTATCTTTTTTTTCCATGCCGTTAATAAAAAAGCTTATTTTATAATCTTTTAAATGTCGCACAATGTATCTTAAAAAAAAATAGAAAAAAAAGATATATATCCAAATTAAAACTATCTAAAATCATGATTGTTATCATACGAGTATAAAAAAAAACAGATGTTAAGTTATATAAATAACAATTTTATTAAAGCAATTGAATGATTTTGAAGATAGTTAATGTGTTTAAAATTGGAAACAACAATAAAGTATCGTAAGATAACGATTCTAACATTACAAATGCAAACAAAGTGAATATAAAAAAATAACAAGGAAACAAGAGAATATTTTATGTTAATAAGTATATCGTTTTTGATAGACAGTGAGGACATTGAAAAACAAGGATACAGTCGATAATTATACGTACTTTTATTTTAGAATTTTGCCGAAGAGAAGAATCCCTCACTAGTATACTGTTTAGAGGTTTAGGGACTGATATACCAGTTTCTTACAAAAAATCAATCCCTTTCTCTTTCTCAAATAATTTCCACCCCGCAACTTCCCTCCGCCAGTACACGTTCATAAGATTCAACGTTATTACGTACACGAATAAAATAAATGTAGTGATGTTACTCTTGATAAACTACTGTAGCTTGGCAGGTTTTTAAAAGTAAGAAATACAAAATTACTCTGGAAAAATGCTTTTAGAAATTAGTAAGACGATCTGTCTTTATTGTAACTTTTCTTTCAATATTTAATGAAATCGAACCACTAAGTATGGAAAATGAAATTATTTAAAGCTAAAAGGTTCGTTATTCAAGAAATGTTTGTTACTTACAATATCATTATTAGATTCATGGAAATTATAAGAAAGAAAGATTCGAGTAGATATGTACATATTGATTACGTTTTACAAGAATATAACCCACACCCAGAAATGTGCACTACTAACTTTTTAAAAAATTATTTTTTTATTTACTTAACTTCATGTTTATTTACAATATTTTATATGCATTGTCCTCCACGCTAGGATTTCACCTGTGATGTGGAGGACATTTTTCGAATTATATGATGAAAAAAATTAAAATATAAAAGAAAATAAAAGAAAACAAAATAAAATTAAAATTAAAATAAAAGAAAAATCAAATAAAATAAAATATAAAAGAAAATATCAGTGAAAATATAATAAAAACAGTATAAAGCCACATTAAAACAAAAACAAACTTTCGCTTGAAACCTGCATTCTAAGTAAGACAATAATTAAGATACAATAAAAATTAATTATGCTCTACAATAATCAACCGCGCAAGTACTGCAGTGCTAAACTAGGTACTGATAATTTATTTTAAAACTAAAAGCTTCGAGTTCCTTCTCAACTACCAATAAATAAACTCAATATAAAAGTTTTTGAAAACATATCTGACTGTTATAGAAATCATCGATTTGAGGGGCAGATTCGAAGTTTAAACACTTGATAAAAAGTTTTACACGTCTGCTCTCCAATAAATAAGAGACTAATTGACTTTGCCCCTTGGAGATACCAAGCCACGACATTTCAGAATAATTTGTTTTTCAAACGAAATTAGCTAGTCGATAATCACGGAAAGTGACATTATTAATTAGAAAATTACCTAACTCTTTCGTTGGCCCCAAGAAAATACGACGATTTTCTAGAAAATTAATTTCATGAACAAAATTCTTCCTATGTAAAGTTTGAAACGATTTTGTGAGGCGTTTTATTTAATACGTTACAAGAGTGAATTTCGCTCGATTTTTTCATCTTCACATGAAAACACTCTTTGATGAAAAAATATTTTGTTGGCTTTCGATTGGAAATTCCCCACCCCGCAATATTGAGAGAATCCTTAGCATACTTTTAATTTAATTTGCAGCCTTTTGGTATTTTCCCATGGGAAAATATATTCGATTTTTATTCAATGAAACGAGCTCAGACTCGTGTACTGTAGCTGCTTGGTGTTCAAATATTTTATTACGTACGTAAAGGATTTTTATGGAGGATAGAAACAATACATACGATGTTAGCTGATTGTATGTTATTTTCATATGATGGGTCAAACATTATAGTGATATGACGATACAAAAGCATTTGTATGCGTAATCGGCATTTTTTAAGTAAATAGTGTTTTTTCTTTATGATAATTATTATTATTATTTATAATCTATCAATGTATTTATTAATAAAAAAACACGTATTTCTCACGCTATCCTACATCTTAATGTTTTAAACTTCAATCTATGTCAAATATCTACAATGCACGTTAAAAAAAGAATTATTGATGGGAAAACATGTAAAACTCAATTTCGACCAATTGTGGGTTGGACGCTTTCTGCATAAGTACGTCCAATTAAAACCATGAATAGCCTAGATACGAAATTGAATAATACGTTTATTTAAATGTTTTTCGCTGTTAATATGACATTGCAATATTCACAAAAAAACGTTAATGGTTCAAAGTTGCAGATTTTTCAACTAACAATGCTTATATTATATAATGATGGAAGTTTACAATGCGTCCTACTTTATTCACCGCTTGGTTGTATAATACAAGTCTATCAGAAATCTTCATTTCGCTCGTGTTTTGTTGGAAAATGTTACTAGCGTTAAAGTAAGTTAAATCTAACAAGTTTGGTTAAAAAAAATCCGTTGAAGTTTATTGTGACCCAAAAACGGTTTTTCCATTATCTGTTTTATAAACTTTGTAAAAATGGTTTCAGCTATGCCTGTCTCGCTGGGAAGAGTTCTTATATCGAGACAAAATTAGAATCTTACCAACCGAATAATAAAATATAATAGGAATGTCATTTCTCTATGTTGAATATTGCGCATGTGTTTTGGATTAACGGTGATTCTCAAGTTAAATGTAGTAGAAGTGAAATAAAAAAAAATAAAAAAACAGTTTCAACCCATAAGAAGAAGTCTGAGCCATTATTTTTTTTCCTTCAAAATGCATCGTGAAAAGTTATGAATTTTCTAGTGTCTGGCACCGTACCAAAAACATATGGCGAGATCTGCACACTTGGTGTGGCTGGATTTATTGATTTGTCAATTTCATACATACACCAAAACCAAGAATGGAAACACAATACATGATAGGGGCAGGATCATGGAACTCGGTGTGTCTACCATGTATCTTTCAACAGCTATGAGGTCCCTTTTTTAAAGATCTCGCAACACAAACCATAAACTTTCACAGGACACAAAATTTATCTCGACATTTACAAAAAAAAAAAAAATCTGCACGCATAATATACAATTTTATAAAATAACATTTGAAAACAGTATTCATTGTTTTGCGATGTGACAGATATTGAGCTCGTTACCTCCCGGCTAACAGTTGTTTATTTTAAGAACGATTTTATGGACTATCTAATAAAGTTTATCAAAATACTTTAAAATAAACCTTATTTCTGTATATATATATATATTCCTCCCGTTTTCTCATAAAGGAAACAGAATTGCTTTGCCAAGCAGAATAAAAACAATTCTATTTAGATTACATTTGATATCGTTCAGACGTTCTAGAAAAATCACTATCATTGCAATTGCAAAATGCATCCCTGCAGTTTATATTCTTTACCTCCAGTCCTAGCTGCTTGAGATAGTTTTTTTAACAGTTTGTGTTTGTGGTGATTTTGAAGAATTATATTAAAGGTTCAATTTCAATGTTTCAAAATAGTATTGGATTCAAATACTAAGTAAAATTTCAGGCTCTATCGGGAGATTTAGGGGAGCGTTAATAGTAATTTCAGTGTTTTGAAGTTCATTTATACACTACGATTTTGTGGAAAAAATGTCTCGTAATATGTAGAATTGTAGAAGGAAGACAAGGAATGTACAAATAGCGATATTTACAGAAGTTTTACAGTGTAATTTATTTTTTAATACATTGTGTAATTTATTCATTCTTGCGGACGCGTAAATTTTGATTTTTTTATATGAATACCGCTCAATAGTTTCAACTGCTCCCAACGGTCTAGAGCCAGTGAAATTGTGGCATCCCCAAATAGGGTATGTTGTGAGGCTGAAGGTAGTGGGTAAGGGAAGGAGATTGGGAAGAGAAAGGTTTATTTTTTTTATTTTTTTTTATTTTATATTAGTTACTTTGTACATTTAAGTTTACAAGTATCTAATTATTTCATTTTATTTTTGACTAATAATATTTTAACTTCAACACTACTTATTATTTTTGGTTTATATGCATTTTAATTAATTTTTACAGGCTTTTTAATTTATTGATAGGCATAATTTTGATGGTTTCCGGCAGCGCATTATACGATTTCATTCCTTTATATAGTAAGCTATTTTGGGTGTTGGCTTTATTCTTTTCTGGTAGTCTAATTTCTTTGCATGCCCTTGTATTATACTTGTGAATATCAACATTGTAGATAATTTTGTCAGAAAAATACTCTGGTGACAAGTTGTTCTTCATTTTATGTATAAACATCAATGTGTTCAACGTCAGCATCTGTTTAACTGTCAGCCAATTTAGTTCCTCTGACATTTTAGCTACTTTTTAAAGGTTGAGAAGTACCTGGCTATTGAGATCTAGTCACCAAATACGGCTAAAGCTATTTCAAGCAACGTTTCGATTCTGAATGGGGGTCTCTCACCAGGGCGATACTTCCCACTCTATCTACCACTCTGGAACGCGCCACAAATATACTTTTACTATTTTTGTATGAGTTAAATTTAAACACGGCGCACGCCGGGTTTGAACCTGCCACCTTTGTAGTTGGGATTCTTAATGCTATTTTTTCATCGATAAAGACTACTCATTTGAGAAGGTGTTCTTTTAATTTTATCCATAATAATATATTGATCACATTATGTTTGTCAAAAAAAAATCAAAATCCCTGAAGTTTTCAGAATCGATGAAATACACTCAGACCGCAAAACTTCTCAATTACCCCAAGCCTGTTCGAGTGCATTTGATTCCACTGGAACTACGTTATTCGGACCAACTCTTCGCAAATATCGAAATTGAATTGCAACAGTTTTTTTTCCAAATTCATAGACATTTGTATTTTTAAAACTTTTGTGAGTATCGTACTCACACAGATTCCGAATAATTGTTTAAATAAATTTGTTTACCAATTTACTTTATGCCGAACGCTTGGAACAATTATGCAAAAGCATCTCATTGGCTTTAGCAAAATTCCAACACGATGATTACACAGTAAGTCTTTGGTTACTCTGAGTTTTAGGAAGCTTCTTAGGTTTACTAACTTACGAACTAAGATTTAGATACTGTACTCAAATACTGCACTATCTAAATCCAAGTTATAAGTATTGTGAATATCAAACGTCAGAAAATTACTACACATAAATTAAATAGAAAGCTTTTTAAAACTTTTGCCCAAGCCAGGGGTATTAAAATCTCAACACAATTCAGACAAACTTAAAACTCATGTCCTTGTAAAATCTTTTTCGTAAAATTAAGGGCAAAAAAGAATTTATCTTGAACTTTAAACTTTTATCTTCAGAAAATGTTTTTTACTTTAAGTCAAATTATGAGGTTGTGTTTTAGGAGTAACGATTTTTGATTCAATTATAATATAATATTATATTTTTAAGTGTGATAATTTATAAGTGCGTTTAAATAAACATTAAAATTAAGATAGATTAAGCTTAATATCCAAAATATTTAAATGTGCAATATACTTGACAATTTTATGATCAAACTTTGTATCTATCTTTTCCATTTTTCATTTTTTGAAGAATAATCATAGGACCTACCCGAAAAATATTGTTCTGATTCAGGTTTCTACGAGTTAGATGAGAACAAGAATCTCTCATCTCGAATAATTTGTATGGATACATTATTCACAATTCATAGAATTACCCAATCTCAGGGTTTACATTCCATAACGGCATATTTAATTGACACTGCTTTAATTAAGCTATCGAAACATTATTAGGTTACTTTTTTCAATGGTCCATGAGTTTTAATAAACATTAACATGTTTGAAATATTGTTGTGACATTAAAATGATATTATGAATATGGAAATGCGAAACGAATGCAATACTCTTGCAAGCATAATCAACTAGCTTAGGAGAGGAACGCTTGGATGGTTTGGAAAGGTATAGCGAGTGAACGAAGCAAGGAGTGTCAAGGAAATATATAATGCGCAAGAGAATGGAAGAAAATGCCAGAAATATGTCACGATCAAGACAATCAATTACTCGTTTCAAGTCACGCCAGGAGTCTGCATAATGGAAAAACATGTATGAAAATTAATGATGCAATAGGAGTCTGCCAAGAGCCATGAATTTTATGAGTTAGTTGGAGCTGCACGGATTACGGAAACATTTATTGGTTACATAATAATGAAGTAAACTACATGGAAAAATAAACCAACTATTTCAAATTACAAACCACATGAAAAGGGCACATTTATGATTTTCCCACACACTATTATTATTTGAATGACATAAATCATACGAAAAAACCAGTAAATTATTGATAAAAATACCCGAAAATTACGTATAATTCTCAAGATCTTTACCCTACTCTGTTCGAACATCAGAATGAAGTTCCCACGGGAGTCTCGATATGAATACGGTGCTTGAGACATAATCTCCTTTCATGCTTCAATAGTCACACGAGTTCTCGAACCTTTGATGGCAAAAATAGGTAAGCTTGTTTTTTGTCCCAGCCTCTCTGACGGCAGCCCTACGTTTCACAAAAAATAAATTTATGGTTTTCGAAACGCAAACATAAATAAGTACCGAATCTAATTTGTCACTTTTCTCGTCGCGCTTCAATTGGAGTTCGGTCTATTTGAAAAAATATCTCTTTAAAGTCCTGGATAGTATCCGTATCGAACAGTCTTTGAAGTACCTTCCATTTTCCAGCTTTTATTTTTTACATTAAAAAATAGGTTTTTTTAAAGATATTAAAATAAGATATTGAAAAGTTTATATCAAAGACCAGAATATGTAACGTGAGAAAAATCTTCATCAAAAGTGAAATATTAATTTTCTTTTATACAAGTTCTTCTTAATACATATTACATAAGCTTTTTTATTAATTGATCATCTTAAGAGGTTGTAAGATAAAAATACGCTTTTATCTAATTTTATTGGAAAATGACACTTCTTATTTGTTTATTATTCTAGTAATTATTCCTTTATTACTAATTATTTGCCATTTTTTGTTAAAATTCTCACATCAATTAAACTCCTACCAGTTTCTGACGTATAAATAATTATCATAATGTTTTTTTATAATTGTAAATTTTATTAAAAGTGTCTAAAACAAAGTTTTTTACCGGTACACATAAAACTGTCTTTTCGCCCAATTTACTGTTTTTTTTAGATACCTTTACTTAAGCTTCACCTATACAATAAATTATTAAAATATTATACTATTAAAAAAAAAAGTAAATGTATACCGGTGTCCTGAAATTTCGAATCACACAACTCTTTTTTCGAAAATTTCCAGGTAAAAGCTACTATTTTTACAAATGCTAAGAGACAGACTTTATTTTTGTTATTAGTAACGAAAATAACTACCATGATAATAGCACAGCACAAGCATAAAACAAACAAGTCTTTTGCGAAACGTACCCATTTCGTTTGAGCACGCCGTAAAACAAACGTTTGTATGCTTCATTACAACCTTTCTAATTTGTATTATAACATCAACATAATTTGAACACTATACTTTTGATGAAGATTTGCAATCCGTTAAGTTTTCATGACGTGTTTACACACACATGACTTTTTTCAACATTTGGATAATTTTTTTCACCACGGCAAAACCAATTTCACAAAGATTTTTTTTCGGCAGTAACTTATCCTAAACTTTTATCTGCCTGTAGGTAACTATAAAACTTCAGGTGTAGACGGCATAATGTTGGGAAAGTTTTTAAGAATCGATGAAATAGCTTTATTCTGTTATGACATAAGTTGTCCGTGAAGTTTATTTGCTGGCGTATCATATTGACATGTGTGCGCTAGTTTATTTTGAAAGGGTGTTTTTACCATGAATTACATAATTGTTTCCTCCATTGTGTATGAAAACTTTATTTTGTTTTATTATATCTACTAGCTCTCTCGGGCGTATATAATAAAATAAATAACAAAGGAACAGAGAGAAAGATACATATAAGATGAATTTGAAGAGGCAAAACGTTAAAGTTTAATTTTTAGTTCTCGATGGATTATGTTTCAGACATCTTCATCATCGAATAACCTATACATGATTCAAGTATCAGTGCTTATCAAATCTGCACTGAATAATAGTCACCATTACGATCCATTTGTATAGCACCACTTAGTGAATTTCCCCCCCAAGTACGGCATACGCTGGCAGCTCTTACTATATAATCCATTTACTCAAATAACCTATTATGTGGTGCTCCTCCCCTAACAATATGATGGCGGTGATGAACTCAGGTCGTTCTGGAAACAACTCCATCGTTAATTCTATTTCTCAAATAACTGAATTTGATTAAGCCCCTGTGCCCAAATAATGCACTAGTGGGGCCAAATACGGTGGTGCATTTATCGGAATCGTTGTATTCCTCAAAGCGAAGGGTCAAGCAAATTTAACAGGGGTTGTTTTTTTTAGAATGACGTTTCATAACTTCTGAAATAAAAAAAATAATGTTTTGTAATAAACTTCTTTTTTCTTCTTCATATAGTTGTAAAGTTGGTTGCGGCTATATTGGAATTCTGATTAATCATTCATATGATAGCATCCCATGTGCCCCCGGGAACTTGTGAATTTAACGTTCTTCAGTAATGTCATATTAGGTGTGCACTTGTCTTAATTCACACCACGCATTGTACTTTTGTATTCGTTTGTACATGAGGCCACTAGAGCAAGATTGGTTCAACCACAAATTTGTAAAATGTTGATAAATTCGATAAGAAATTTGACGTTTTTTGAAACTTTTATAATGAGTTAGATTTTATCTTGTGGTCGACCTCGTACATCTTGTGGGTGGTTTTAGGAGAGTATTATGAACATTTTGAAAACATCATGCTTTACCCGTCCCGTCTTGAGTTGTTTTAGATAAAATTGTTCCCTGTTACTGAATCAAACTTTTCACGAATAATGTATTGAAATAGTAAATACGAAAACTGTTTTTGTTGTTTTTATTCTATGTTCTGTTGATGTTGAATATAAATAATACTTGGCTATTATATATATTGTGCTATTTTTGTGAAATATCACCTCAATTGCAGTTGAACAACTTATCTTTAAAAAAAATCCAAGTCGTTTATAAGGGTTGTACAAATGAAAAAAAAATAGAATTAAAAATGTATTTTAATTTTATTAATCTCTTTTAAATCTTTGTACGATAAAATATATAACGATTAATCTGTACGTATGAGTATATATAACCACATCCTATGTATTTTTTATTTAGTTTAATTTTGTACCCTGATGATGCTGGCTAAGCGAAACCGGTCGGTCATAAAAAATAAATTAAAATCTGTGGTCTTACACAAAGTTATCATTTAATTTTCATTCAATATGTGGAACCAAAAAGTGATTGTTTGTCTTTCTACGAAAATATAAAACACACAAATGCTTTAAATCTGAAAAGGGTAACATTTTTCCGTATCGGAAATATTAAATAAACAATTCTTCTAACGCTTGAGATACCTACGCATGACTTGGGAAAAAGACGATGCTTGCTCCCTACGGTCAACACTCCTATATTTATCTCGGATTTAATGGTAGTCTTCCATGTTTTATGATTCACTTAGGCAGAAAAAATATCTTCTAAGTTTTCGTTAATACCCACAGAAGTGTGGGATGGCAACAAACACCGATATCTACTTTTAAAATTACTATGCAACCACGAGACGATAAATTGGCGCCGATCGGACGGATGGGTTTAGCGTGTTTTTGATTGTTTTACCACTATTGTAAAAGCAGTGCTTGTGTCACAAATAGGCTTAGATTAAGTCCATACGTCAAATATTTAATAAGCAAGTGTCAGAACACTCTTGCGCTAGTTGCCTCTCATGTTCGCGCAGTGGCTCTGATTGTTCTTGTCACGGTTTAATGTGACCACGCTCACGGCACGCGAGGAAGGGAGAAGCAGCATAAGTGACAGGTTAATAGTCTACAATGAGGTTATATTATTCTACGCGTGGAAGTCTGCCACTGGGTTCACCACCGAACTTCAGGTGAGTGTTCTGACTTAAGCAAAGTTGAACCTTTGGTCCAAAAAGGCCAAATGTAAACACTGCTGAATCCTGCCGCTAAGAGACTCACGTAGCAGAACAAAACTGCCCCAACTTGAAATGGGTCCGGATAAACCACTTCCGAAAAATACGTACATATCTCTTGAAAACAAAATTGATAAATGTCAGAAAAATGATAAAACCAGAATAATTGTGAAATTACTTTCATTTCAAATTATTAAAATTAACTTTTCATACTATTTTAACTGATTTTGAAATAGTTCAAAACAAAAAGATTTATTTATTGTCTCAAAGTTTATTTTGTAGAACTCCATTTTAATTTTAATTTTTTAAAATTTTTCTTAAACAATAATTATTATTATTTTAAATAAAAAATAATAATAAACAATTTTAGTTAAAATCTCTGCGATGTAATTATTTTTACGCGTGACAGCTGTTTCGCCTTCTGAGGGCATTATTAAACTGTCAACATGTCCAGTTTGATAATGCCCTCAAAAGGCGAAACAGCTGTCACGCGTAAAAATAATTACATCGCAGAGCTTTTTAACTAAAAATGTTCTTTATTTTATTTATTTAAATAATAATAATTATTGTTTAAATAAAATTAAAAAACCTAAAAATTAAAACAAAAAGATTTAGTTGAAACCGTTTTGCAAAAAACCTAGTTTTTGCATTTTTCTATTTGTTTTTGTTTTTGTTTCAATACTAATGTTATCTTCTTTAACTTTTTTCACACGTAGTTGCAGCAAAAAAAGTCGATAGTTTTATAACGTTTTGTTATAAAAGATTTTAACAATCAGTTGAAAAGTCACAGCCGCCACTGAAATCTTCGATACGCTTATCGATCTCCGAGCGAGTAAAATGTGTCCCTTGAACCTTAAATCACCCGATAATAAAAATGTTTTCGAAGCACATTGTCCGCATCTACCTTGGGTTTGTAGTGCCACATTGTTTTTAGACATTAATGTTGCCAGTTGGGGAAAACAGACAAAAAATGCAAATTTGAGAAAAACGTATTCATGTGAACTCCTGTTGAAAACTTATTTAATTTTCCAAACATTTATTTTTTTAATATATTTTAGTACCTTGTTCGAGGCATCTTGTGCATTTTTTTTCACTTAAAATCCAAAACATTGAGTTCTGACGTAGTGAAATTTGCATAGCTTATCTCTATCGAAACAGTATTCTGGGTGAAAATAATTATTCTCATGGTGAGCTATATATTTAACGTTGCAATTTACTGTCATTGATTAAATAAAAAAACAACCTTTACAATTTTCTGAAACCGTGGTAACTTCTTACAAGCAATAACTTTTTTCAGCGTTATTGAAAGTAATGTATGTTTATTCAAAAATACTTTACAAATAAATTTAAGAATCTAAAACAATACTAAAGCTAGGTAGTAAAAGTATTAATTTCTTTATTTATCAGTAAAATTATTTTCCAGGACGAGTTTCTTTGAGAATTAAATATTGGTTATTGTACTGTAATATTTTCCTTTTATTTAGCAACCCTGTTAAATATTCCCTTCAAGATCAATGGTAGAGTGATAAAATTTTATTCTCCAATTAATTAACTGAATGAATTATAAAACCTTTAAAATTCACGACGGCAAAAGATTAAATCATTTAATTACACGCTTCATTTACTACCCGAGAGACTAGAACAACGAATTAATTAGCCCATAAAGTGAACAAACTTAGATTCAAGATACTCCTTTAGATTTTTATCGGATACGAAGATGTTGAAGTATATAAACGGATATACTCGTAAAACTACCCGTTTGGCTGAAACGAAAGCTTTTTATAACTGCTTTATTTTTCCGTGGAACTGTAAGTATTCGATGGGATTTGGATTTGCCTTAACTGAAATTGCGTACTAGGAGATAAAAAAAAAACTACATTAAAAAAAAATTATGTATTAGGTTTTCAAAAAAAAATTTTTTTTCTTCTTATTTGATCGAGAATTTTTTGTTGTTTTATTGAAGTGTGCCAGGCTTCTTCCAGTATTTATTTATATGAGTTTTCCATTCCAGCCTAACTTTTTGGCCTCCATGGTCAAGTGGAAAGACGCTCAACTACGAATCCGAAGGTCGCGGGTTAAACTCGACGTGCGCCAATATGTTTTAATTAAATAATATGTGTCATAACACATTTAATTCACATGAACGAATATAAACTATAATTGCGGCAAGTTCCAGAGTGAAAAATAATCGATGTATAGCCTTGGTGAAAGACCACCATTCAGAATCAAAACAAGGCTTGAAATGGCTTTAGCCGTGTTTGGTGGCAAGATCTGAATAGTCAAGTACTTCTCAAACTCTCTCTCCCCCATCTCCTTCCTTTATCCACTAACTTCAGCCTAACAACAAAGCCCAATTGGAGATGCCATAATCTCACTGGCTCTAGACGGTTGGGATCTGTGGGAGTATTGGGACTCTTGTGCGGTATTCACTATGAAAATAAACAATTTAAAAAAACTGAGTGGATGATGTAATATTCATCCGGCTTACAAATAAATATTTTAAAATATTTTTGATAAACTACCAAACCCATACTACCATAATAATATGCGAAATATGTTTATTGTACAATGATGGAGGACTTTAGCTAGCAGATGAATTGAACCCACGGAGCCTACGTGGGAACTCGTCGCATTTACAAGATTGGTTGCTAACCTGACTGTAGTCATTAATTAAGTAAGCTCCTCTATAACTTTACTATGTTTTAACTTATGTTCCTTTGTAAGTATGTAGCTATTTTCGACGGAAAAATTACAATCTATATTTTCTTAAAATGCATCCATCAACGTTCAATCGTCTGTCAGCGGTTTTTTTCAATTATTTTATGATAATTAAAATATTATTTACCCAAGTGGATACAATATCCGATTTTTTTAATAACTAAAAAAGTTTCAAGTATAAAAAAAATATGTTTTTAATAAAATTTTATAAATATAATCAGCATTCAATTTTTCAAGAACTCCGCCACATCTCCGGTAGATATTTACTTTGCGCTCGCAGGAGAGAGTTAATTTGCACACCAGCGAATATTTAAAACCTCTTACGCAGTCACAGCCGATGTACCATCTATATTTTTCCTCTTCATTAATCATTAAGCTATTACCAAAACAGTGTATCCAAATGTAACAGTGAGCCGTTACAGTTTTTTTTATAATTTTAATTCGTAGGACTCTCAATAGTTAAATAAAAAACTAAATATACATATTTACATATATTTGCAACTTGTTCTTAATCGGAGGTAGTGAATCATCTTAGGCAACTAAATTATAGCAGTTCATGGAATGGCAAAAGGACTAAAGCCCCATTTCGGGAAGCTTATACCAGAGCACCTTAATGTTTTTTTTGTCTTACAATAAAATTCATGAGTCTTCAGTACCTGGTTGGATTATGAAAAAAAAGTTATTAAATAAAAGAATACTTGGTTTTAAAACCACAGACTTTATTATGAAGAAGGCCAACCGGTTTCGCTTGGATCAAGCTTCGTCAGGGCACATATAATACCAGTTATTATATGTGCCCTGACGAAGCTTGATCCAAGCGAAACCGGTTGGCCTTCATCATAATAAATTCTGTGGTTTTTTAAAACAAAGTATTCTTTTTATTTAATATAAAATCCAACCACCATGTGATTGCTTCTTACGAAAAAAAAAAAGAAAAAGTTAACTCAATGCTTTCACTGGGTTACCTGAAGCGACAAAAAGTTAAACAAAGTCCCAAACTTGTGTCGCTTGAGTCAAGCCTTCTCCCAAATAGTAAATGTATTTTAAATGGCTCAAAGGTCACAAAAGTTTTCGGAATCAAACGAAAGTCAAAACATTCGATGCAGAAAAAAGAATTGATCAAAACTGCATACTTAACTCAATTTATACCAAAGTTTAACTTAAGCCCCTTTGCCTCTCCAGCGATGATATGTGCATAACGCGTCAAACATTTTTTTCTTCTTTGTATTATGTTAACGCTGCAAAATTCCTTTTGTTGTCTCTCCATATCCTTTATTTCAGGAAGGTCTCCCGTGATAAAAAATGTTAAATATTTGCTTGATCAATGATTATTTTACTTGATTTACAATAATGCATACTAGGTTATATAATAATCGTCAATTGGGTAGAGGTAAGGTTTTAAAACACGTAAAAACAGATTTTTAAGTTCATGTTATTGTGATACAAAACAAATAATGTTTTAAATATTGAATGAGGTTGTGTTTGTTTGTATTCTGAATATACATGTATATAGCTTACACCTTTTCTAGTTGTTGGAAAACACATTACAAGACATGAATACATCCATTAATTACGTCTTCATTTATATCAACTCTGATGTATTGTGTTGTTTTCTGTTTACTCTGTGCGCATATTTAGATCTTATTTTTTTTTGGTCAACCATCTATTTATTCTTGACACAATATTCTCTAAATCTGACCCTTTTCATAAAACGAATGTCTTCAACATTTATAAATAATATGAACCTAAATTTTGTTTAACGTGAGTATCTTTTAATCTGATTACCCTTATCACATAAATAGACAACCGACATATTTTATTCAAAACCCGTTCTTTAATTCGGTAAGGCGTTCTTTAGAAGATATAATATTTACTGGGCTTTCTTAAAAAAACTCTATTTATTTAGAGTATTCGTTGCACACTAAGAACAATACAGTAGAAAATAAATAAAAATGAAGTTTCAAATGTCAAAGTAATTGCAAAAAATGTAATAATCTTTGAATACTGCACAAAAGTCTTTTGTCGTTAACTGTCTGGAGCCAAAGAGACTATCACGTCCTTAATCGGGGTGAAAAAAGAGTGAGAAATGGAAGGAGCTAGGGAAGTGGAAAGTTGGGTAGTACCTGGCTATTCAGATCTTTAAGCCATCATCAATAATAAAAGATGTGAAACGAGTAATCTGGCTGTGGAGACAAATGGATCCATGCGGAATCTACTCATAAAGAAACAAAGTGTGAGCTGGGGACAACAGCCCTAACGCATGTTTCTCGCAAAAGCCTGGACCAAATGGAACAACCACAATGGATGCATCGCTCAGAAGACCAGCTGTCATTTGTCTAATCTTAACTCGCCGACAGATCGCAAACCCAACAGCGAACTTGGAACTTTACAAATTATAAAACAAAGAGTCAGACTAACATATTATATTTTTAAATTGATTGTAAGTTATCGTGTGTTCGTTGGCGATCTGCAGTCGGGCTCGAGATCAATTTCAAATTACCGAAGTTGTCGAGTTGGCTCAGAACTAAACACTGCTAAAGCTATTTAAATTAACGTTCGATTCTGAATAGTAGTCTTTGATCAGGGTTATAATGAGTATTTGCCTATATTTGAGATATATGATTCTCTATAATGCACAGCATTGAAATCTTTTTTTGCCCACATTTGGTAATGAACCGCGTTCAGATGATCTAGAATCAAGAGCCTACCGCTGTGCACGGAGGTCGTCGAATTGAATAAAATACGTCACACGAATTGGTTCGTATTTAAACACCATTACTTAAGACTTCTCAAACTTCTAGACGCGATCATTACATATGAATAGTACTATTGTCTATCTGAATATCTGAACCAACTCACGGGGAACGAAGAGACACCTGCCTTTTCAGATCTATTCAATAAATCCGTCTGGCATGGTAATATGACAGACAATGGCACTTCTCTTTAGACTGGGGATAAACTGCCTACCTTAATTGACTGGATGCGAGGTGCTTGGCATTAAGACATTCAACGTATTCATACGAACAGATGATATTTTACGATTATTATGAATATTGCTAAGACATTTGGAAAACTGTTAGTTGGGTGCGAACAAGTATTTTAGGTAAATTTGATGTTTCATTATTAATACTACCACTCAGATCTCGTCCCTAAAAAAGTAAAAGGGCTGAAGGGCCATTTTGTGAAGTTCAAACCAGAGCACTTTAAGGTTTTTTTTGTTTGTTTTATAATAAAACTCACAAGTCTTCAGTAGCTGGTTGGATTTTGAAAAAAAAAAGTTGACTCAGGTAACTCAATGTTCTCACCGAGTTACCTAAAGCGACAAAAAGTCCCAAACTTGTGTCGCTTGAGTTAAGCCTTTTCCCAAATGTTAAATTTATTTCAGATGGCTGAAGGACTACAAAAGCCTCAAACGAGAGTTAGAACATTCGACGCAGAAAAAAGAATTGATCAAAACTCCAAAAAAAATATGTTATAGTGGTTACCGCACAACCGTTTGAAGCCAGTGGGACTATGAAATACCCAATCGGGGTATCCTGTGAGGTTGAAGGTAGTAGGAAAGGAAAGGAGTTGGAAAGAAGAAGGTTGAAAAAATAATAAAAAGATCTGATCACCAAACACGGCTTAAGCCATTTCAAGCAACTTTTCGATACTGGATGGTGATTTTTCACCATGGCGACACTTAGAGTATCTACCACTCTGGAACTTGCCGTAAATTTACTTTATATTTTTTTAAGCTCGTATGTATTTAATGTTAAATTACACATTTTAAAAATATAAAATTTATTTGCGCACGCCGGATTTGAACCCGCGACCTCTGGATTCATAGTATAACTATTTATAACCACTTGACTACGGAGGTCGCTAAGTTTTAATTCAATTACTGAATTACAATCAAACGAGTTGTAAAATACATATCAGAAGAAGAGATAAAATAGCCGTGTCTGAATTGGGCTGTATGATAAGTTTAATTGATAATTTAGTAAATAATTTTTATTATTTTGGAGGATTTTAAAATTTCTAGTACTTCTAATTTATTTAAACTTAGACCTGTCCCATATCTAAGGAATACATCTGTTTCAAAAGTTTGATACAACTTGTGGTCGCTTTCAATTATATGCTTCGCGAATTCTGAAAAACCTACTCTACTTAGGCATCTCATATGTTCTTTCACACGTGTTTTAACATTTCTAGCGGTTTTTCTTACGTAAAATGCTGGGCAATCGCTACACGTAAGCTTATAGAATGGCTTCAGGTATTTTGTTTGTTTTTAGAATTTATCAAAAGTTTACCCATATTATTATTAGTACAGAAGACTGCTTTAATTTGTGATGGAAATTTGAAGATACTTAAGGATGAAAGGTTTTGATATATGAAATTCTACGCCAGCTATGGTATTGCCTATTGTTAATGACTTTAATGGTGGGCACACAGTTAGATAGGAATCTTTTAGTGGATATGGGTCATAATTTTGTCATATCCGGTATTTGCTGCAATGGATTTGATTATGGAGGGTTCTTCAGTAAAATTATTGTTGGATAAAGGGAAAGAGACAGGTTTTTGGATAGTGAAGTGAAAAGCTGAATATTTGTGAAAAAAGGGGGTAGCTTAGAGTACTATGGATATCTGTATATGTAAAGGTAGGTTTATATAAATATGTAAACTGTATTTAATATACAATGGACACAGTTAGGTCTAGCAAAATAAATCTGCAATTATGACCTATTCTTATTGTGAATTGGATTTAGTTATGTAATGAATTTAAAACAGGAGTTCGGTTGACATTCATTACGTTTCCACATACAAAATAAGTCGCCAACATAACGTTTCAAAATAAATAAATAATTTTAAAGAGATGAGTTAAAACTAAAAATATTTTTTCAAGGTTTATGAAGATATCAACTATGAGATAGTTTATTGGTAAACCCATCGGTAATCATTCATTTGGCTGATATGCAATATTATTATATTAGAAATAGTTTAATGATTTGAACGAATATTAAACATACGGCTAGACTATTAATAAGGTATTTTTGCAACTTATTAAAATTGAAGTAATTTGAAATAATGCAAGTTATTAAATTGGAGAGTAAAATTTTACATTTAGGTTAAGATACATTTGAACATTAATTTACTATTTCACAAGAAAACAACAAGTTGTTTGGTAGAGGCAAGACTTTTGATTTGTAAAACAATTCATAAGAAATCTCAAGAGTTTAGAATTGTAACCAACCACGAGTTATATTAAACTACTGGAATAGATGTACTTCATTGAAATAAGATTGGTCGGCGGTTAAATATTTTTTGAGGAAAGGAATATTAAAATAATGGACGTTTTGTAAAGTTTACAACACGGGTTGTAATTGAAAATAATAATAAACCTAAAAACACTTACCCTTGTTTACAAAATAAAACATTAGAAATGTGTTTTTCGAATATTTACGTAAATGCCGCACACTTCACGACCGAGTGGATGACAGCAGTCAGTGTCCGCATCGTAATGGCCGATGTTAAGGTCCTTGTTTTACCGATTGATATGTTCGTGCACTTTGCGCCAATTCGAAACATTGGGGTACCCGGAATTGGGCACCTACCCGATAATTGGGTACTTTCCCCTACCCTTTAACATTTCTGGATTACATTTTTGAACCAGTTTTCACCCTTCTCAGTATCAACACTGAATTATATGACAAAGTAATAGGCATGAAATCATTATCTAAATAGTAATGATGTTTTGGTTCAATCTTCTCCAACCATATTCCTTTACATACTATCCCTCGTGGCAAGAGAAAACGTTAACTGAAATTAACTCCTTTATTAATAAATACATATTTTCCGAGATATTTCGAAGGCTGTAAGTATATTGGAATATTGAATGAAAATATTTACTTTCATATTAAATATTAATGCAGAAATCTCTCAAAAGACTACACTGATTGGAATCGCCTTATGTTTCTTTGTATTTGCGAAAATTAATTAGGGTAATTAGTATTTAATGGCAAATGATGAATAAACATTCGAGACTGAAAATTTGACGTTTCAAAGAAATACATTTTTAGGATGCTGTAAACACATTTCATTTACATTCTCTTTACTTCGTTAATTATTTCGTTATTTGCTACAGCCGGCGAAGTTATATTATATTTTGCCTTTTCAAACCATTAAAAGAATATATTCGTAAAAAGCATTAACTTTGTGGCTTGCCATATTTATAAATAGAACATATATACTTTGTTTTTAACCACTTTTTATTTAATATTTTGTCTACCGGTTTCGACCAGGACAATATTAAATTAATCTTTAGATAATAACTTATTAATATTGTATCTGAAAGATGGAATATTGTCCCTGAAACCCAAAGACAAAATCTTTGATTAAATAAAAAGTGTCATACAAGCAAAAAGTGACCAACTGCAAAAACGCCGAAAATGAGAAACCGACCGAGTGCTATTGAAAAAGCATTATGGTTATAGGAAAAAATTGCCACCTTCATCCGACATTGTATAAAAAAAGTTACACAGATGGTAAAGTGACTATTTACAAAAACGAGCTTTCTTGTACAAGCAAAACTGACCAATGACAATAGTCAATTTTGCCTGTAGATCCGGGCTTTATAAATGGCAGTTGGTCAATTTTACTGTATGCTTTTTACGATTCTGAAGTTAGTCGCATTTTCATAGTCTGTTTAAGGTTACTTAGTTCTGAAATCTGTTATTTCGAACCTTATTGAGTGTCAAGATGAATAGAAAAAATAAATTAATGTGGTTGATTATCTCAAGACATCCATAAGTTTTTTATTTATTTTTTAATATTCCATAACTTTTTACTGTTAATTAACGCTTTTTAAATTAGAGGTTTGACTTGCTAATTATATTTTATTTAAGCGTACAATTATATTTGATATTTTTAAGTTATTTTAGGTGCGGAAGTGACTTTGATGCACTCGGTGTCCCATCAAAATCACTTCAATCGTCAGTTCAAATTTTCCACAGATGCAACTCCTGCAGCCAATAAAAAACGAACTAAACGATGGGAAAAACCTATGCTAGTAATGTGGCAACGTAATGTATTGAAATAAAATAGAAAAGCCTCATTGTCTTATCATACAACAAAACAGAATACGTTCTGCAAAAAACCAAAGATGATTGACTACAGTAGATGTAAATTAAAATGCAACTTTTTTTCTGAAGAGTAGGGGTGATTATATGTAAACAATTCACTAGCCTTGAGTTATCAAGGCAAAAGGATTTAATAACGTACGTTTTTCATTCGTAAAAAATATTCCAACCCCTGTCCATTTCAAAATGTATGTACTTAATAAAGAAAAGTGCATTAATGAAAATAAAATTAATCGTTTCTGAAACAAAATTCAGAAGGATTTTCGGAAATGAATTCAACCTATCTTTTTATCCTACAAAGGATTAGTGTTTAATTTGCAATGACGCTACTGCCGATTGCAAACATAATCATGACAGTTGACACAGTCAGCACATAAATACAAAAGCTACAGACAAACTTCGTGCTTCAACAGGTGCTTAATTTAAAGTCTGCCACTTTCGACCTGCAAAAAGTACTACAAATTCCGTCTTCAAATGTCTCTCAAATGAATAAAAGATATGTCAGCCCGGCGACAATTTATGAAGTTTTTTGCTACGTTTGGACTGAAATCAACTCAGCTCTTGTGGATACAATCCTCGATGAGACTATGTCAGAGATATCAACATACGATGCATTAAGTCATCTAAAATATTACTTCTCTCTATTGTAACGACTGGAAAAGACATCAAACATTCAGGCAATCCACATAATTTCATTGGAACCTGGACATTTTTTTTTTTACTCCAATGTTCTTTAGTCAGAAACGACTTAAATAGATCGCAAATAAACGATTGGGTCTTTTTTATTTAAAATGATTCAGATAAGGTTATAAAAATCGAAACCCTAAACGACCTGGAACAGAGCAGGCATTCTGTTGCTACAAGAAAGATCGACCTGGAATCGTTCCTTCGTATATAGTCACAGTGACGAATTCAAAAAATATTCGTATTCGAGTCAAAAACAACGAAAATTATACCATTCAAAATACATAATTATTTTTTTGTTTATCAATTTATTATTAAAATTGTATAAAAATATTTAAAACAATCTTTTATTTCAGCTTTGGGTACTAGAAATTTGATACACATTGCGTCCACACTTTTGAGCGAATGACCATTTACGCAATATGAATGTTTCTCTACAGGCAAAATTGACCAAGTATTTTAAAAAATAAATTCACACGATTCGAGTATTTATTTCCAAATTTTCTAATGCACATTTATTCATCAGTGGTCAAATCTATTATGAGTAAAATAATTGGTTGATAGAACTGAATATCCGATTTTATAGGCGAAGAATAACACAAAAACTGCTCCCCTGTAAAGTTGCGTTTTTGCAGTTGGTCAATTTTGCTTGTATGACGACGATATGTTCTATTTACATTAAAAGAATCATTAAAATAATTGTTTTTTTTTATTCTTTGTTCATTGTCATATGGAAAAAAATGCAAAAGGAGATTCATTTACTTTTTCAATAGTGAATTTCTACTTGCAACTTGTTCTTTGTCGTTCGAATTAAATCGTGTACGGTTATAAAGATTTTTAATAATTTTCTTAAAAAATAGTATCAATATAAAAAAAATATTCCGTTTGCCGTAATCAAAAGCTTAGCGTAAGACTGATTTTTAAATTTTGAATTAAATGACTCGGTAAGGAAATCATAAAGTCGGATATTGAACGAGTTTGAATCAAAGCCATTCACAAAATAGTTGCCATATAACGGCATATTATTGGATTTTTTTTCATTTAAAAAAATATTTAAATCAATGTGCGAATAAAAAAGTATCGTTTTTGTTTACATGTCATGTTATACAAATATTTTGACCATTCTAAATACAAGTAGAAATATCGCCACATATTGTGTTTTGTTGCAGGATGCATAACATGATAACACAAAGAGCGGGATAAAGCTGTCCAGGAATTTGAAATGACAAACAATATAATAGTTTAAAACATGTTCTTTGTCAGACGTTAATGTCGTATTAGGATACAATTCCAGTGTTTACTGTTGCTATGCGCACAGACCAGGATTTGACTGTACTATTCGATTAAAAGATAGAAATAATTCTGAAGTACAAATTGATCAAACTTAAATATTTCTGTACAAAGTATGCATCCAGGTATGGGGACGACATACATATTGTATCGGAATTTGCTCTAAATGAAGTGTTTTTGTGCAAAAATAGATAAGTAGACTTTAGAGCAAATCAATCAACTATTAAATTCATCCATAACGTTTTGCACGTCGAAAGACACCACGAGCAATAAAAATATGGTGTTGAAGATGCCCAACGAAGAACACCAAGATGACTAATTTTTTGTCATATTTATATACGTTTTGGAGACATTTACAATTATTAGCCAGCGAAAAGGAACGGATGTGGTGTTAGAGAAGAATGCTTAAGATACCATGGGCAGCCAGGTCAATGTTGTCTTGACCTGGTTGATTTTTACTTATAATTACCAAAAAAGTATCTACCCCAATTTCGATACAATACATGCCCACGCCGTCAAGTTAAATTAATACATTGTATTTTATTTGGCGAATATACAATTATTACCGAAAACACGCGTACGAACGAATATGTTTTGTATTTAATAATTTTTTTATATTGAATGATAGTATATCATTTAAAATTAAATAGAAATGTACTTCTCTTACTAAAGGCTTAACGGAAGATTTCTGTTATTAAATTTCATCCAAATCCTTCCTTACCTTACAAGTTACTTTGCAAAAAATGTCTTGAAATGTAGAAAAGCTACCATAAAACAGTGTATGAATAAATTCATTTTTATATCTTTAGCACAATTTTATTGAGCTTTTCTCCGGCCGTTAAATATAACGATCTTATATAGGTGGAAGTTTTAAGCGCATGAGTCCAAATGGATTTTGCAATTGAAACCGGCCAAATGTTTGCCCAGAGCACACTGAATGTTGTTTTTATTTTGATCTTAAAAAATAATAACTTCTTCATTTTAGCATGCCAACCCGCACTTGAACACTGTCAGCGGGTGAACATAAAATTCATCCACAGGGTATCATTTCTGTGTGGATTATCATTTATTTTCACAAGTATTTTTTAGGCTGCAAGCTTTACACTTAGACCAAAAAAGTGATATCCTTGCCTTTGTGTTATTATGGCGTTACAAAAACTAAGATTGAAGCTCTTCGTTGAGTACTACTTGCTCTTTTTGTATGTATTTGTTTAAAGGCTGGGTGGAAAAATTAATGATGAAGTCAAATAATGTATTCATCAACGTTAAAATTATTTGTTCAATGATTAACGTCACCATGAAGTGTTATGCATTTCAAAATGTTTCCTTAAGCATTCTGAAAAAATTAAGTTAGCCATATTTTTGCTTAATCAGTTCAAGATTTAAAAAAATAATAAAGGGAGAAGCGTCTAGCAGAGAAAGACATGACACGATCAAGTGAATCAAATACTTGAATCGGGTCATGTGAAAAGTCAGAATAACAGAAGAGTATGTATGAAACGATGTATGAATGTGAATGAAGTAAGGAGTGTGTGCCGAGACAGAGTTGTATGGCGGTCCGTCCTCTCTGCCTACCCCTGCGGGGAAACCGCGTGATGATTAGTTAGTTAGTTAGCGTCTGGCAGGTAAAACTATAAATACTGTTAATAAATGCCAATCGATTACGGTACCTATTGTGCATTGGAAGAACATGGCGGTTCTGAAGTTTACCACGATATTTCAGTGGTTAGAGCTATCGCCCGGATAGTGGAAGATTTCGGAGTTCAGTCTCGGTAAATACTAATTATGGTTTGATAAAAAATAAAAACATTTCAGTATTTTACTTGATTTAAATTAATTCAGGACTTAAGTAAAAGAATGACATAAGGTGTATTAGATTATTTTTTCCCTTCTGCTGTAGATATATTGTTTTTCATGTCTAAGCACTCGGTGTATTGGAGATTGCTACAGCAACAAACATAAATTTCTCACTCGATTTTATAAATGTAAATCATTTTAGCGAAAATTTTTGAAAGGTAGGTACTTCTAGATGTTTATGTGACATCCATAATATTATAAGCTACAAAAATCTTGATTAAACAAATTAAAAGTATAGTAAATAAATAAAAAAGCGTCATTTTTAGTAATTGATACTTTTGTTTGCAGATTTGAGTAAAGTGTTTGTATGATAAAGAAGAACAGTGAATTGAGAGAGTTTCTTTTATTTTCAATAAACCTTGAAAAGAGTGAACTGTGAAAGTTAATTTTGACGTTATGTTAAAAGGAAACACGGAAACACAACAAATGTATCCCAACTCAGTTAATCAACCCGCTGCTGTGATCCTGTTTGTCTCCTATTGTAAATTACTTTACATTGCGTACATCGGGGTGGGCCATCAATGTACGGCAATTTTTCCCAGGAATCTATGAAGTTGCGTACGACTAAAGAGATTATAACCTTACTATCATTTACAAGATTCTTTCATTTTGATCTTATACCTACGCTTAAATATTGACCAACAATTGATGTGATTTCGCAAAAAAATGTAGTGATGAATAACAATGACTAATATGTGATAAGCAGTAGGTTTTCGTGTAGTTTCCACATTTATGTTTAAAATTTCTATTCTTCGTTAACTGTAGAAAGTAACCATTAAAAAATCATTATAATGTAAGTAGTAAAAAAATGTTTATTAAGATTTCATGGTTATTTAGATAAAATATGAATTCAAAGAACTCTTTAGTCCATATTTTAATTCTCGTTAAAACATACTTATTTTATTTCCTGTAATATTCTCAAATGGTTTTCTCAAAGAAAAATAAAGCTAATGTTATTTTATGGTCGTAAAAAAAATATGCGTACGAAAACAATTATACAGAATACTAGAGAACACGCTTTTAAAAATAATTCTACTGAGTATATTTTTCTCTCATATTTATTATTCTAAATGATCATTTCCACTGCATACCTTGCGGAACATACTACTCTAACCTCGAACCTCTCTCAAACGGCTTTTGACTCACTGTTATTGTACCACTTTCTGTTTGACTTTATAAAATAATTGTATTCTACCTATATTTCAATTACATTTTATCTTATATAGAGTGATTTTTTTTGAGGAACAAATTATAATAACCTACTGAAATCTACAGGCGAGTAAAATGCGCATTGGTTCCGAACACTGTGTTCGTCTGTTCAGAACTCACCGACAGCAAGAAAAAATATGAGTGATTTATAAGTTTTTCACAAAGGGAATATAAATTATGGTAGATGTTTACAATGTGTATGAGTAGAAAAAACTCTTAGTATCGCCCTGGTGAAAGCCCACTATTCAGAATCGAAACTCTACTTGAAATTTATATGCATAAAAAACAAATCTAAATAGCCAAGTTCATTATCCTTCCCTTTCTAGATGTCTTCCCCTATCACAGCTTTCTTTAGTTTCTTGATATTTTCCGGATTTCGGAAACCATACTGACTCCAGCAGTTAAGAAATTAAAAAAAAAAAATCTGAATTAAAGGAATTGGTTGCTCTAAACAGCACCCAGTGAACCAGTTTATAAACTGGATTAATTAAACTCACCGTGTTTAAGTCACTGTGTGACCTTTTATTACATAATTACACATAGAGAGAGTAGTTTGTGTTTTTAGTTAGTTTGTTTTTAATATATCACTGTACTAACACGAGCGGAAATATCTTTTAAAGTACATATTTACCCTCCATTGGAAAGAAAGTAGCTGATGATGAATACTTACGCGGCCCAAGAAGTATATTTCCGACATCTAAATTTATACACACCGTTAGATTTCCGACAAATGTATCAATAATTTGTCTTCCTTGTGCGAGTCTTTCTTTTCCAATGAATAAATTTAACTTTATCAAACTTTTGTACGAAATGAGAATCCAATATTTTTAATATTCAATCCGTTATTTTATATTACCCATGAGGTTTGTTTTTAAAACAACAGTTTTCAAGGTATCGTGTATTCAAACTATTCGAATAAAAATAAAGTTCTGGCATACTAATGATACTTTTACATTTCTTCAATTACGTATTAATATTTTTATACTTGTATATTCATTTGCTACACTTTTCGTAACCTTACGGCATTTTATTATTAAAAATACAATATAATTTTTCTCTGTAATTCTTGAGCACTAACTACGATACATTGTCTAGATATTTGATTTTGAGGAGTTAATTTTACAAAATAAATAATAATTGAAGTAACCTTTGAAAACGTTTGAATGACAAAGGCATATTGGAACCGGTAGCGAATTATTAAAAATAAGTACAAAATGTAAATTGTTAATTAAACTCTTCAAAAACAATTACACCTTAATACTACATTTTTTAGCGTGGAATTGAGTAGAAATTAAACAATAATAGTGGGATCACAGTTTTAAGTATAGTTCGAGGGAAAACGCAAAATATATATACGAGTATTTATATATATATATATATTTACGAGTATATATTCTATAAAAATAAAATATCACGACGGTACTGCCTGGTGTAAAAAAAAATATTTTAAGATATGTTGGAACTTACCTTCATTAGCATAGCACCCTAAAATTACGTGCGTAACTTTGAGTCTAGGGCTTGTGGATTCAATTGCTCGCAGCAAAAAAATACTATGATTAATTATAAAGTTAACATTTAGACCTTAATTAACACGCACTGTGTATGTAATTAACCAAGCTTTCAGGTTGTCAAACATTTTAGGATCTATCTTCCTTTGAATAACTTTTGTGACGTAGGATGTTAGCGTTACTTAATTAAATTTACCATTATAAGTTCTTATATTCATATTGTGGAGGCACCACAATATGAATATAATAACTTATATGTATGTGACATGTATTTTAATATTATTCTCTATTATTTTAAAATAAAAACATCAGTCAACCGTAATACCTGCTATAAATGCAATATCCTCCCAGTGAGACTTCCAGAAGAGTTACGTGCATGCCTTGACTTGTCATATCTAGGATCGTGCGCCACCTTGGCGGTGCTCAGTCCCGTGTCTGTTTTTTGTACCTAACATTTAAAAAATAATATTTTTTAGTTATCACTCTCACGTGATTCTTTTTTAACGTATGTGCATTATTAGTACAATCTTAGAAAATAACAACTTTGTCAGGGAGCACTTAATCTATGTTTTAAAGTCAAGTAGTTTTTTAACAACTTTAGCTTAGTATTAAAAAAATATTTTTAATCCTTATACTTTTAAGTTTATTTGGTCAAAATATGCTACTCTATTTGGAGTCACAAAGTTACTCTCACATTTATTTACGGAAATATAGAAACTTCAGCTATTTATAACAATTAGTAATTTATGTTTGCGTTCACCACTGTTTATATTAATTTAATCTACAATGCAGCCGAACTTTATTCAAATAATAAAATATTTTTGTGATTGTCTTTTATTCTAAAAAAATGAAAATTACAAAATAAATCATACTTTTAAAACGTCAGGTAAAAACAAATCCTCAAAAGAGTAAGAAAGTCACGTTTAAAATGTTTTAGCTGTTATTATGTAAGCAGGCTAGTGTAACCGATTAATTTTCATAGTTGAATTTGAGTAAATAACGATTTATAACAATTTGATATTTCAGCTATGGAATTACTCAGTTCCCAATCAGGAAAATGTAAAAGTAATTAATAGTTTTTCACTTAATATTTATTAAAATATTATTATAATACAATAGTTGTTATCATGAAAAATGGGGTTAATCAATTATACCTCAGCATTACTGGAGAATAATTAATTGCTAACCAAAAAGGAAAATATCCTGTGATTTTTCACGGGCAGTAATAATAATAAATCATAACTCTGATATCAACCGATATTTGTTTGAAGCCTTCCAGTATTCAATACAATAATGAAAACGATATTGGGTTATTGATGATTCATCTCCAATCATTTTATTATGTGGTTAAACATATTGGAATTCTGAAATGAGCTTCCACCGGGTTTTATTAGCCTGTCAATAGCACACAAATCACTTGACGCGTATTTGTATGAAAATTGACCCAATTGAAATTGGGCTTGGAAAAACCAGAAGGACCTCGGCATGTGTTTATTCGAGCGGGAAAATGGTATTTCCTGTGCGTACTTAAATTAATAGAATGATATTAGAATAATGCGTATAAACATGCACGTTAAAAAAAACCTATCTAGGTTTGATATAGATGGACAATTAAAAAAAACTCATATAAATATACAGCGATAACCATGATTAAAATAACGTACAAAAACTCAGTATTGGAAATACAAGCAAATGAAATATGAGAAAAGTTTATGCGCTATCGTTTTAGAAATTAGTTCGTAGAGTATTGAAAACGACATTTTTGTAGCAGTGTGAATTTAAAAAATGGAAACGCAAACCTTTATTCCATTTGGACAGAAAAAAAATCGTTTTAAAAAAAACATCATGTTGATTTATAAATGTTCTAGCACAATTCATTTAAAGCGTCATATGCCTCAAACCATCACATAGAAATAATGAATAATAATGTCTAACAATAAAGTTTTTTTTCGGTCATACTACCATCGACGTAGTTAGTTATAGTTAACATCAGTGTATAGTATCATTACATTAGTAATTTATTTATTTTAACGTTAATTTAAGCTTTCATCATCGCCATGCAGATTTATTTTTTAATATTGTCAATCAAAATTCCAATCGTGCTCGTCAATATTTCATTAAATGTCTTTTACTAATCAGTTCAGTCATTTATTATTTTAAAAACATTACAAAATTTTTATTTTAAGGCGTTTTTAAATAGAGCGAGTAAGTGTTTTAATACACAATATTCATAAATATAAAACATTTAATTCTAAAAAATATAGATTGCAATGAATGCAAAGTAAAGACAATAAAAAATAAAACAATAAACAATAAGACAGTAGTCAAGTTGTATCTAATTTTACAATCGCTGGACTGTAATGATTTTCGAAGTATTTAAGCATACTATAAAAAGGGTGCATTCTAAAATATTGAATAGCGAGGTACGTTGTTGTAATATCTGTAAAGTTAAGATGGTTGCAAAGTATGGAAAAAGCTTTGAAAAGCCTTTATCTAACAGAAAATATAAACTTTTATAATAAAAACACCACCAACCTTTACTAAATTGAATTTGTTATAAACTTTGCTGTAATAGTAAATAAACTCTTACTATCATCATATTAAGCGGAAAATATTGCTCGTGCAATGATGAAAGCATATCCCTAAGCGAGCAGAGGAATTTAAC
Source organism: Drusus annulatus (assembly GCA_022651775.1). Classification (NCBI taxonomy): domain Eukaryota; kingdom Metazoa; phylum Arthropoda; class Insecta; order Trichoptera; family Limnephilidae; genus Drusus; species Drusus annulatus. The sequence goes on along the minus strand of JAGWCC010000352.1, from coordinate 309,902 downwards.
TCACGACGCCTTGGTGGGAATCCGATGTTTATGTCAACTCGGCTACCAACTGGTCTTTGTTTAACTATATGGTTTAATATATTAAGCTCGAGTGGTAAACATCAAACATGTTGTTATATAGTTCCAACATCGATCTGTCAAACAGATTAAACACATTCAGATGATGGATTGCTTGCATTGATTCATTATATAACAATCGGCTTAGGTAGTTCAAATTATTAGGTACATTTCGAGCACCTCAGACTGAGTTATTGTACATAGACTTAATTATTTAAATTAAAATGATAAGTTATTGTTTTGGAGACATGCAATGCAGTGTTCAACACAATTAAAAGGGATAATGTACAAAGGAATCCATTTATTTTTATTTCGGTTACTTGCTGGTTGGTTTTGTTTTTGGTTAAGTTTTCTCTTTTGGGTAAGTTTCAGCAGTTCTTTTTGTGCTGTAAAGGAATTTGATTAAACAAAAGATCGTTTCGTTTGTAATTTTATGTGAGCACATCTTTGTATTTGGTTATTATGTTAACTCCAAAAATGTTACACATAGAGTATTATCATGTTTATTCGGAAAAAAAAATCGTTAATAATGCACAAGTTGAAATGACATAAAATATGAACAGTTATCAAAAACGAATAAATTCTTTGAATAATCTACTTTGTAATTCTTTTTATGTAGTACATATCTATTTACCTATTTAGTTGCATACCCCATAGTTGTACTGTATATACTTTATATATTTAATATTGGTAAGCTAATTTTCGATTTCATTATTGTTCGTCAATTATTCTTCCAAACCCGTAAGCTACTTGAGTCTCAATTAATGGAGAATGTCAAATACTACTAATTTTTGTTTTAAATAATTTGTCCGTATGTTTTATATTATTTTAATAAAATAAAGATTGTTTAATAAATTCAAAGTGGAAAAAAACTTACCTATAACATCTCCAAGCGAAAGTGAGAAAAACAGAACAAGAAAAATTGCAGCCAACATTTTTTTTTGCCGCTCGAATCTAAAACTCTCGGTAAACATTTTACGGGTCACAAGTATCCGATGTCAGTTTATTTGGGCATTTCGAGAAAGTATTCCGGGGCTTTTCCGTTTCCAAAACGTCCGTCTGTCATTTTAGCCCCCGAATTTCGAAATTGAAACTTCCGCAATTATTCGTGACAGCCGTGTGAGGGGTGAAGAAACTGCGCAAGGGATGAAATTGCTCTCCAGCCGAGTGCCGACCGACTACTGAAGCGAGCGTTCTGCTCGCTGGAGAGTTCTACTTGGGCTCTTTTAGCGCCGGCGCAACTCTCCCAGACTGGAGGTTCTACAGTTCTCAAGTTCCAGAGGGTGATCGGGGAACTCTCCAGCATAAGGGTTGTTGGGGATGAACTTTTTGTTGAGGCGGGACCGAGTCGCCCGACCAAAGGACTGCTATCCGGTTATCTGAAATCCTTAATTTAGTGAGGGCAAGGTTGCGAACGCTAAGCGATTGAATTGAAAGCATCGTGGTCGTTTGGTTTTACTATTGTACGTTTGATACTCATTTTACTATTATGTTGTTTTCAAATCACTTACGTTTCAACACATATATTTTTATTGTTGGTCTCGGTGTGATGTTTTCGCGCATACGAAACATCAGTGGCTTACTGTTTTTCTTTGAATTATATGGAAATTATGTTTAAAACGAACAGGTTATTAACAACAAAACAAAACACTGTTTGAGTACAATATGCCGATAGGTACATTTATTGCAATATCGCAAAACATTTTCGGGCACTTTTAACAAAAGCAATTTCTAATGAATATTCCATTTGAAAAGTTTTTTTTTTTAAATTTGAACATGACTTATTTTAATGAATTATAAATACATATCTTATTGATTTATTTCTTTCCAAAATCTTTTTTTTTTTTCTTTTATTTTACTACAGTGAATTACCATTATTCAAGTTGTTATTTTTAATAGATTTATTTGAAGCCATGTTCATAGGTAGTAACACACGAATAATACATATATTTCAAAGAATTGCAGGCAGTGTACAAATTAATATGAAGCGTTGTGTATTACGTACACCACACAATATTGATGGATTACTATAAAAAAACATTATTAATTCTGTTTTTGAGACTGTTTATTCGTAATAGAATTCCATTTTAATGATGTAATAATACAAAATTTTCAACTTTTTTCCACTGAATTTTGACCCCATAAAATGTATAAATATCGTATTTTAAGCAATAAATTTACCAGTCTGAATATGACCGTAACAGGTTGAAACCGAAAAACAGTGGATAACAGTTGAAAATTTTATAAGTAAATCATTAAAAACATTATTAATATTTTACTTATGAAATCAATGAAACCTCGAATAATATTTTTGCTTATTCGTGTATGTCTTGTGAAACTGTACATTTTCTAAAAATAATGTATAAAAAAATATTATCTCTAGAAAAATATGTAACAGATTTTTTTTTCTGTGAAGTGTAACTATTAAATCGCGAAAATATGTTTACTGCCTGAAGGACATATCCTTTTACATAGATTGTAAAAAATACGGAATATTTTATGAAACATGGGTCAATTAAATAATGGAAATAATTTTACCGGGAACAATCTATTATTTACACAATATCTACGATGATAAAGGTTACTGTCAAAATATTTGATGCCATTGTAAAACACAATTATAAAGTTTTTGTTTGTATTGTGTGAATGCAATACACAACCAGTCATACTTTTGAATATATACTATATATTTACAACACAGATACAAATACGTTATGAAAAATATTTTTTGTTGAAAAGGTTACGAAAATATATTCAAAATAAATATATTTTTAATAAAGTAATTATTTACAATAATAATAAAAAAATTAAATACATTCATTCCGGGGGACAAATAACTTGAAAATATTAGGAAAATTGTGTTTGTGCAATGTTGTTAGACTTAGCTAACAGATGAATTAAACCCAACAGGCGTGTGAGGTAACCCGACGCATTGGTCAAATCGTTAACTACCAGTAAAAAAAAAATCAAGGTTAATTTTAAAGGGTTACACGAGTATAAGGGATATATGTAATAGAAGAAGCAACATAAATAAATAAAAATCTATCAGCATTAATTTTAATAACGATTTAAAACAACTAAAAGATAATTGCACTTGGAAATGTTGTCAATTCACTGTTTTAAATTAGTCTACGCCGCGTCGATGCACGCTCGGAAGCTCCCGTACGCAGTTGACATTTGCCGCATAAAACGAGCCATCGATGTGATATTTTTACGACTGGACAAGTTGACTCTCAAACGATCTACTAACCTTTGTAGACCTATCAAACGGATTGCCCTATAGAGAACTATTGCATATTAAAAATATATTAAAATAAAAACAACTGGCGGCCTCTCCTTATTGAGCAACAAATAAATATTTTATAAATTTTAATTCACTATATGGTCAACGCCAGAGATTTATGGCGTCATACATAAAAAAACATTGAATAGTGTGAATGTAGTAAAAATTAAAGTTTAATTCTTAGGTATATGGTCAACGCCAGAGATTCTGCCCATGGTGAAAAAAATATTTTGAAGTGTAAAAATTTACAATTTTTTTTAAACATTGAATAGTGTGTATGTAGTAATTAAATATGTGAAAATTATTATTAGTCAAAAAAAATGGTTTTTGATAAAAAAAAAATCTGCGAAACGAGAATAGACAGATTTAACTAAAAAATGAAAAAAAAAAATTTGTCTTGGCATACAAGGATTTCATATTTTTGTAAAAATGGCACAAACAAAACCGGACAGATGTTGGAAAAAAGGCTTTATAAAAAGTGTAGTAATTTTTTTATGTTTTATTATTATTATTATACTCTGACTAACAAAACGAAATGACACAAAATATATATTTTTTTAAATGTGCATTCGAAATTTGATACTTATTTACTTCTGTGAAGCTTTTGAAAAAAATATTTAATGTAGATGAATTCAACCACGATACCTTGATGAAATGAACAGAGGCGTTTTAATAATATCACTATTTTTTTTAATATCATAAACGCGGTTAGCATTTGGAAATAATAGTTTCCTAAACACTTACTGGTTTCTTTGAGAACATTGAGTTTTTTTAAACATACTCCAATAATTATTTGTTTTTTTCTTTATAATATTTTTTTTTAAACTAAATTTATGTTTATTTTGTGAATTCATTGTGCTCTTTCTAAGACTAACGGAAATTGCTGTAAATTTCAATAGCATAGTCCCCCTTCATAGTATTTTAGAATATTCTCTGCGTATATAAATCATAATTCAATATTTGCAGCATCCACTTTTGCGGAAAAATAATCCGGAAAATATGTCTCTATCGTTATGAATATCAAATTTCTCTGGCTTATTTTTTACAAGAAGTTCTTATTCAGACGAGGGGCCCCTGTCTCGAAAATACCACTAAATATTTTTGAACTAGATCAAAGAAAATCCGAAAGGTACAGGGTAAGATAGAAGTGAAATTATTTTTATTTAAACGCTTATAAATTTCGGACGTAATTCTATTTACGCCGCGAAAAAAGTGTGAATTTATTTAAATTTACTCTGTCAACCGTTCCCGGAGGAATAAATTTCAGTAGATATGGTTGTGCACCTTGTACGGAGCTTCGGCTAGGCGGGAATATTTTTTAGTGGAGAATTTTTATGATTCTTTAATGGGATCCAATCAGTTGATCGAATTTTTACGAAAAAATATATTTTTATGTTCATTTTATTTAACAAAGGAATTTTATTTTCACGTTTAGACGACCTCCGTGGCAGAGCGGGGAGCTTCTTAGTTTCGGACCCAAAGATCACTGGTTCGAAACCATGCCCGGGAAATGATAATTTAAACAAATTAATACCGATTACTTCACACATTATTCAAAAACAACAATATATTGTATATTTGCACTTTTTTAGAATGGTAGACACGCTCGATAACCCCCTGAGGAAAGATCGCAAATTTGAATCGAAATATTGCTTAAATTGTGTTTAGTGACCACATCTGAATAACTGACCTCTTCTTTATATCCTTCCCTCTTCTATTCACAATATTCCATAAGGATGCCATTTTCTCAATGGTTGTGGGGAGTTGGAGCTCTCATATGGTGTTTTTCTTCTAAGAGTCTTCGGGCGTCCTGCTTTGAACAGAGGCCTCCCTCAAATTTACCCAGGTTTGTCGGTCCTGCGAGGCTCTCATCCATCCGAAGCCTGCAGTTCTCTTCAGATCGTCCGCCCATCGCATATGTGGGCGACTTCTGCTTTTTTTCCCAAATAAGGATGCCATCATTTGTAAGTCATGCCACGTGTCCAGAATAGTTCCATCCGACTATTCTTGTGTTGCTATCATGAAAAATCTGTCAGATATGCCAACTGATGGCTTTTATTATATTCGTGATTGTGAAAAACACTGTTGCCGAAAGAAAATTTTTTTATTTTTCAAAATGCAATTGTTAATGCGAAAACATCAAGTCTTCAAAGCAGCACACCAAAATTTAGCGAATCAAAAAAAAATGGTTTAGCAACGTAAATATGTATTTTTAAAAAAATTGGCACGTTAAAACCACCAGCAACTGCGTATTTGATTTTCCAGAGACATCAATAGATTTTTGTCGCTTGTTAGGAGATAACGTTTTTTTTTTACTTCTTTTTAACCATGCGTTTTTATAACATTTAGAATCGAAAAAGCAAAATAGTAATTTCGGTTATAAAAACTACAAATGAAACCCTCGGTGTTGCTTTCATCACAAAAGGATAAATATTTCGTTTTTCCAACATCCTAGAAACACGTTCCATCACGACACAACACAATCCATTTGGAAATAGTATTTCTTATACGAAAACTCATTCTGTTGGGAACACAAAATATTTTTACGACTCTTATATTTCTTCGGTAATTTTGACACAACTTTTTAATAATTAAAACAGTGCAAAAGCACTAAACAACTTCTTAGTAATTACCTAGAAGTCTTTAACAGCACGTACCTACATAAAATTAGGCACATTTAATTTCACATGATTTTTTGACAGTCTGTTCCAGAAATGTAGATCCTTTGCGTTAACTACATACCTACCTTGTTTACAAATTATAAGATATTCCCATGTCAATGTTTAATCAGTCTATTAGACGGATCATTATTGATCGTAGAGAGAGTTAGATGTATTTAGGCGAGACACGAGACCGAGAGACGCCAACGCGATTAGTGTGTTATTCATATTAAGGCTTGTTTGAAATTAGAATTAACTTTAAAGCAATAATGCTTATTTTTTTAAATATTTAAAAAAATAAAGAAAAAAATACTTACAACAGAGATTCGAACTCGGATCCTCTAATCTATCCGGGAGTATTGTTTTCACCAATTCAGCCATTATTAGAAATTGACAAAAAAATATTAGAAACTAACATTTTTAATCGATCTCATATTTTTCACTAAAGATTATTAATATTATTTTTTTCAATGTTCCTCCGATTTGGCTGCTATCTTCGTAGTAATGAACAAAGCTCCAACCAAGCATATTGAGTACCTAGATGGTGTCTTGGAAAAACATCATTTTTTATTTAATTTTTGTCTTTCTATTTTCTGTCTTTTTCTGTTTCATATTCGTGTTGTTGATTATTTCAATATTTGATATTATTTAAATATTTAAAACCATTTAGTACGTATAAGAAGAACTACTCGATAGTAATTTGCTATGTTGAAATACCCCCAGTCTGTTTAAATGTACATTAGGCAGATCGACACACAAACTTTTCCCGTAGACAAGACTTCAAAAGTGCTTACGAGAATACCGAGTGAAAATTCAAACCTCTGTTCGCGCTGAGAAGAAATGCGCTAGATCCTCTTCACACATATAATTACTTCCAATATGTTCGTTATATTATAAATATTGAATATTAAATTTGTTATTATTAATATTCTAAACAAAGGCGACATATTTCTTAGCCGCTTCCACTAGGGAGAGTTTTTTTTTCTAAATACAACAAGTGTTTACCAAACCAAACAATCATTTTAATGGAAAACCACGTCCCCTAACATAATGCAGGATGTGATGTAATAACAACGATTAAACATCCCCTTCGTTACTTTTCAGTTTGGATGGTGCTGTCTTCCGGCGCTGGCAGGTTGCAGCCAGTATTAGTAGGTAAATATTTATTTGAAAGTTTGACACAGTTAGCGCATACTATTACTCGTTTTCTACACAGACCGCATAGAATTAAATGTTATTTGGCAATTTAAAGTTTGTTTTCCACAAGCTCCGCTGTTTGACATTTCCATGCTTGACCTGAAAAGTTACTTAAAGCCGTTTTTTGGTTGACTAGATTTCGATCAATTTATTGTTATCATTATTAAAAAAATATATATTTGGTTTCAATTCTTAGGTTGTTTATTTTATTTAAACAATAATAATTATTATTTCAAATTTAAAAAAACAAATTTTTAGTCAATTATTATTCAATTTTAGTCAGGTAGTTATTTTTACGCGTGACAGCTGTTTCGCCTTCTGAGGGCATTATCCTTAGAGTATATAGAGTGGTATCAATCCAAGCTAGTGTAGTCAGTTTTTGATGAGTTTTTCCTGACTCGGTGGACCTGGGCGTGGCTAAGACAAAGGCTAGGGTATTTATACATCTATTCATTAACACATATCGAAATATTGTTTTTGTTTATTCGTATAACCACTTTCTCACAGTATTGATATCAACAAAAATATAGCATCTATCCTAAAAAAAATCGTTTAGTTGTGTCAAGTTTAGTGGCATAATAAAAAATGTGGGCCCGGAGTCCCGCGTTGACCCAGGAGCCCAAGATCATTGTAACAGTACGTAGAAGCGGAGTATTATATTTGTTGTCTCTTTCTCTCTCATGGTGTACGACGTAAGAACCCAAAGAAAGTGATTTATCGCAAGTTCGTATCGGTTGGGTAAAAATAATTAGCTCTCTCTCCATACATTGTTTCTCCAAGGCATTATCAAACTGTCAGAGGGCACACCAATGCCCTCAGAAGGTGAAACAGCTGTCACGCGTAAAAATAGATACCTAGCAGAACTTTTTAAGAAAATTTGAAATAATAATAATTATTGTTTAAATAAAATTAAAAAACCTCAAAATTAAAAGGGAATTCTACAAAATAAACTTTAAAACCATACACATTTGGTTTTAAGTTGCTCGGCCTTCAGTGGTATCGAATAAAATAATCATTTTTATATATTTTAATACGAAATGCTAATTAAATCGTACTGCAACTCTGGACTTAAAATCCTAAAAGCCTGCATGTGTTACTTAGCCTGTCCATACACACAGATAAATTGTCTATTTATTTTTGGTACAAGTAGTTGTGCATATTATATACAGTATGACCATACTTCTATGTTTGTGAGTCTATATCATGGTGAGGATCTGTGACTTGGGTTTTGTTTTATTGCCGATAGGAGCGACTTTACAATTAAATTCAAATATACCTTCGGGTAGTATGGTTCACTGTGACATAGACTGAATAAGACATCAATAGTATATATACCATAGATTTAATTAAAAATGAACCGGTGTGAAAATGCCTGTTATAAGGTGAAAACAGTCAGGTCTTAATTAAAAAAATAGTGGAACAACGTTAAAAATCTGTATTATTAAATCATTCATTTGATATTTTCGCAGAAAGCAATCACTTTGTAGCTTGACATCCTTAAAGAAATGAAAAACTAACATTGTACAAGACCACGAATACTATTTTAATTGTTGTGACCAACTGGTTTCGCTTAACCTAAGCATAATCAGAAAGAAACAGATAATATGAATTGAAAGAGACAAAACGTCGACTGAGAAGGTGATTAAAGAGAACTGATAAATCTCTTTTTTTTTCTCTCTGTCCCTTTATTGTTGGTTTTTTTTATTGTTGTCTCTTTGTTTTGTTATTTTTTTTTTTTAATTTATTCACCTTCTGTATACAAAAAATATCAAGTGTGCGGTTATATATACAACCGCGCACTTGATATTTTTTGTTCAGTTTAATTTTGTAACCTGACGATGCTTAGGCTAAGCGAAACCGGTCGGTCATAAAAATTAAAATAATATTCGTGATCTTTTACAAGGTAATTTTTTCATTTCAATAATTGAATGATTAAACATATGTGTTTTTGACTATTTTCCCAATAATAACTACTTAAAAATACAATGTAAGAAAATGTTCCATTTTTACAAGTAGAAATTGAAACTAAACATGAAAGAAGGGACATGTTTCTGAAGTATATTTTTTCATTGTTCTGGGAAAACAAGAAAATATGATTTAAAAACTTTCTAAATCTACCCTGCACAGTGGCTGTGCTCTATGCGGTTTGTACCATTTCCTTGAACTACACATTGTAGTTGACTGCCGTATTTTGTTAGATATTTTTTCTTTGTTTATTTTTACCGTTATCTACACCAGAGTGGCCTATATCATCTTTGGAGATAAAATGTAGGGTTTTATTTTCATCAATATAATAAGATTTTAGACAGGTTAGTTGATGAGTTGACAGACGCGTCAGATTCCTACCCGGGCATCGTGGGTTCAATTCCTATGCTGATTAAAACCGCCAACATTTTGCTTATTATGATGGTAGTAGGAGTTTAAAAAATATTTTCCGGTTATTCGTAACCCGGAAATATTTGTCTTTCTTTAAAAAAAACCCAAATCTCTTTTATTTAATACAGTTTTCTAAATGATCCAACTGTGTAATACCTTCGATAATAAATTATAAATTTAAGTAGCAGCTTAGAAAAGCAAACGAAGGAGCATTATGCTTGATAGTTTATAAATATTAAGTTGCACAGATTATCTCATTTTTACTCCTACGTACCTAAGCTCCTGTGTTTTTTCTTTATGTTGTTAACTATAACATTAGTTCCCCAAAGTGCATATTATGAAAATTTGACTCTCATTTGTATAAAGTCATCGACATGTCATATTCATATGCACTACCCTAAAATAGTATTTAATGTTGCAGTATTCCTCGTCAGATTAGAGGCGTGCAGTCCATAAAGGCACATAAACACTGCCTTCTCTGCCATATTCGCATAAAAATATGTATAATACTGTAATTAATAATATGAATTTTTTGCAAAAATTAAATCTACCCTTTCTAAAATACGTGCGAAATTTAGCTAATCGCACAGCCGCGGTGCCCCACCGACTTTAGTAAGCTAAAACGTGTCAAAAGCATTAACTACATATGCCCAAACACCGCCAACGTCAGTGTAAATTATTCTACGTTCACTAGACTACACAAAACATGTATGTTATGAGCTGTTGCGCGTTCAAGTGGCTCGTTTGTGTTAGTATTTTTTAATTAGTATCTAAGGCAATGCTTCTACAAAACAAATCCAATAGCTATCAGTGACATTTGTTAGTACCTATCTCTATTATTATTTAATCCGCTGTTTTCCTCACTAGTTAAAACACGAGTATGCTGAAGGAATTTATTAGAATCATTGCTGCATAGTATTGAGTTTCATTAATTGAATCTTCCCTTTCCAAATACACGATATACTAAGCAGACACACAGCTCTGCAATGTCATCGTGCATCAGAAGGATGAGGGAATCAAAACGCCTACCTGATGCTAAGTTTGTAGATCACGCTTTTGGGGTGGTTGGCAAGCGAACTTGGAATTAACTTCCTCCTCCGCTAAGACGTAAACTCATCGCAAAAGAAAACAAGTCCGTAAAATTAAGAGTAAGTCACATAAAATCGTATCCGTGAAACGTGAATGTAAAAAAACTTTTATTGATTTGGTTTTCAAAATTCAAGGGTGCTCTTTGACATTGATTTTAAAGCGATTTTATATTAAAGCTCTCGAAGCAAATAATTGGTCACTTTCATATGAATGAAGCATTTTGAGATTAAGATTTTTTTTCTGTTTTGTTAAAGTATTTAAAAAATATTTTCGTAGAAAGTAATCACTTTGTGGTTTGACATATATAAGAATTAAATAAATAACTCTGTAAGTATATATAACCGCACACTTTGTATTTTTTGTGTAGTTTAATTTTGAACCTTAATGATGCTTAGGCTAAGCGAAACCGGTCGGTCATAAAAATTATAACAATAGCCGTGGTCTTCTACAAAGTATTTTTTTCATTTATTTATTTAAAAAAAAAAAAAAAAATTCATGAGTTGATGTCTTTTGATAACTGTTACAAATTTTAAAATACTAATATACTCAAAAAGAATTGTATTACTGGAATGGTATTTAAAAGAGAATGCAGTATTTTCAATCATAAAGTCACGAATATTATTATTTTATATAAATATATTAAAAACATAAATTATTGTATGTAAATGTTTTGCTTGATAACAGTAGGTAATTCATAAATATACTGAACATAAAATTATTTAATACTTATAATTTCTAGTTTTTAATAATAACCCCCTTAAGTAATAAGAATATATTTACATGAGGATTTTGATAAAACCTCATTAATAACACCAGCATTATTTGGAAAGCCATTAAAAATGTAGCGATTCTTCTCACTTGTCTATGGAAGATTTGTTTCCTAACGTGAATCTTGTTTCATACTGGATTTGTAGGGACTATCATAAGCCAGTGCTGTCTAGTATTGTAAATGAACAAACAAAGCAATCAACGGGGCGCTTCGTGGGTAGTTTTTCGATTCGAAAATGAGAATTTCTGTGGTTCTTGGAAAAAGAAGGGATCAAAAATTTTCGTAGTTAAGAAGTTTCGTGTTCTTCACACAGAATTACAAACTCCACTGGCCAACTGTTTCTAGTTCCTACTAATTTTAAGATGTGAGAGAAAATCTTGTTTTTCAACGGAAATATTATTTTATGGGTAGACCACGACAGTGGTACATGATGATAAACAATTACAAGCCAGATAATTACCCGTCTAGATTGACGTTGTGTACTTCAATTTTGAAGTAGAAATAGTTTTATGGCTTAGTTTTTACCACCACTGCCTTCGTTAGTTTGATAATTTTGGAAATAAAGTGGTGCTCTATGTATTCGACATCCAAAATCATGACAATATATTTTTTAAATTTTTTAAAAGTGAATACCGCACAAGAGGCTCAGCTGCTCTTAACCGTCATAGCCAGTGAGACTATGGCATCCCCAATTATGATGTTGTGAGGTTGAAGGTAGTGGGAAGAGAAAACAGATGGAAAAGAGTAAGGTTGGTAAGTACCTGGCTATTCAGATCTGGTCACCAAACACGGCTAAATCCATTTCAAGTAACGTTTCAATTCTGAAAGGTGGTCTTTCACCAGGGCGACACCATGAGTATCTTGCACTCTGGAATGTGTTACAAATATGTATTTTTTTATATTTTTTGTATGAATTAAATGTGTTATGATACATTTTAATTAAATAAAATATATTTGCGCACGCCGAGGTTTGAACCGGCGACCTCTTGATTAATAGTCGAGCGTCTTACCACAGTGCAAAACAATAATAACCAAGAAGGTACTTTTAGTTGCAATGTGTTTTAGTGCGAGCAAATATTCGATGACGTTTATTTATTTCCTGGTAGCATTACATTACAGGTAAGCAAAATTTGTTTCGTTCCAAGGTGATAGGAAAATATAAGGCTTTTCATAAATTAAATGTGTTAATGTCATTGTGTCATATATTACATTTGTGAATGTGTCATTGTTTTACGTCTGGATGTTTCGCCTGATGCAGAGTTGACGAAACTTAATATCACGATGCACTTCAGCCTTAGAGTGCACTCAAAGTGTATCGTTATTTACCCGTGCACGGTTGAAATTGCTCTGTGACATGGTTAGTTTTAGAGTTATTTCATTTTTATTAGGTAAACATATCCTTTGTCAGGTAAATTCAATTTAAACTCTAAGCTGCTATAAAGTCGTTTATCTGCAGACAGTTTGATAGCGTCGCATAAAACAAAAACGTACTCTTTCTAAAGTTGTCTCGAAGTATGTTTTTATCTTTGTGCCATCACTTGCCTTAAGTTTTAAAAAACTGTAAACGAACTCAGTCTTCTTTTTAAGCTTTAGTAGAATGGATGAAGTTCTTATTTTTTTCCGGACATCGAGCTGATATTTGAATTAGAGTAAATTTAACCCGCAGACAGACACTGTCACACTTTTTACTCCTTTAAGAACTGACATATTTAACATAGGTACTGAAAGTTCCTGATCGTAGCAAAAAGTCACTGACCCCTTCGTTTGCCAAGATGTACGCTGTGATTTAAAAAAAAAATGGAGATCACAAGCGCGGTTGAGATTTTACTACTAAAAAAACCTACCATGCTAATTAAGCATCTCGCCACTTTCCTACAGAAGTAGGCGAGGTTAAAACGCAAAACATTTGTTGACAAACAATTCTTTCATTATCTAAATTTATAGACATTCGCATGTAATAGTTCCTGTCTCGAATTTAAATAGGTTTGAACTATTTATTTACTGAAATAAAAGTGATTTATTTGAATATGAGCACTGCCCAGAGCCAGTGGAACTATGGCATCCACCATCGGGGTATGTTCTGAGACTGAGGGAGTAGAGAGAGGAAAGATGAAAGTCAAGGATGTACCTGACTATTCAGATCTGGCCACGAAACATAGCTTTAAGTAACAGCGTTTTAAGCAACGTTTTGAGTCTAAGCTATACTTAGGGCAATACTTCAAGTATACATCACTATAAAACGTGTCACAAATATGAAACAAATAATTTAATATGAATCATTTGCGAAATAACACGTAATGACTAAGTTTTTATCCGAAACACTGCAGCAATATAGATCTCATATCTTTTTAATGAAAGCAGTGTAAAGTACAAATCAATCGAGAATAATATTTTTTTTAACAAACAGCCAGGGCATAGTTCAACTAATTAAAAGTTATTTGCGAACGATAGGATTCGAACCCATAGCATCTGGATTCATAGTGGAAAATCTTAACTGCTCGACCACGAAGATCGTCAAATGTTATGTGCCATAACAAGTGAAATTATAAAGTTCGTAGTATAAAATGTTAAATATTCCCATATTTTCTTGTTTTTGTGTTTTACGACAAGTGGTTTAAAAATCTATCGTCGGCAGAACAAAGTTACCTGTAAAAAAGTCTTCATTAAACAATGTAGATATTCCGTAATTAGTACATAATACATTATTGGAATGGATATTTTAGTACCTAAAATCATTTTTTTATAATTCGTTGGGATTGCTGTATAGCTAGATTATAAAAATTAATAATAAATTTAATTTTTTTGATTGCGCCTTCCATTAAAAAAAGAAGAAAAAACGTTGAAGAGTTATTGAAGATCCCTTTCCAATGGAAGAGTTCGACAAACAATACCACACTCGAAAGCATTTTAAAAATGGAAATAATTGTTTATGATTACGACGTGAGTTCACTTATGTGGAATCCTCGCTCGTGGAATGTATATTTCTGTGGAATTTAAAGTGGAAGCTTTCCTATTCCAACGTACATTTTTCACAGAGTTTCACTAGGACGAGTGCAATGTGAAGTTGTGGTGCGAAATTGGGAACAAAGGAAATTTTCTATATCATTGCGGTGAGAGTTTCCTGGTACAACAAAAACATAATTTACTAAAAGCCAATGGCTAGTTCTTATTTATAACATTTAATTCATTTTTAATGAAATTATATTACTTCTAAATTTTCAAAGAGTAAATAGTTGAAGAGTTAATCACGAATAGCGGATTTTACTGTTTGATCATGGTTCTAAAATCCGTTGAGAGTGCAAATAAAATTGTGTAAATCAATTTATCTTATTTATTTATTTATAAACTAACGGACTACTGTCCAATCACAAAAAAATACAAAACACGAAATAGGAAAAAAGACCAACAGAGACAAAACAGCACATAAGTTATATTATAAAGAAGTAATGACAAAAATAGGACAACATATACATTGGAAAGAACATTCAAGTCAAAGCTAAGGTCAGGTCAAAGTTTTAGTAGGAGTCGTAAAGAATGACAAAAATCATTTAGACTTGTACCAAACATTTCAAGACCATGGCTTGAGTTAACAAGTCTCAACAATATCTACAGTGGAGAATGATAACCATAATTAGTAGAGTGAGGATTGAGGAACAGCAATTCATTGTTTTTGAGTTTACACCAAGAAATGTTGAACTGAATGAGTTGCAACAAAAAGTGAGTACAGTACAATTAATAATTTAAAAAATGCAAATTAAATCAAAAATATTTGACGAGTAATCAATATATATTTTTATACCTCTGCTGTGAAATTTTTCTCAGTATCACACGGGGAAAGTCTACAATCGAGAATTTAAACGTCACTTCAAATAGCTGCTGCCATTTTGGGTAACTACAACTCAACAGAAAAATACTCATGGTAGATATTTAAGGAGAAACCACCCTATAAAAAAAACGGCGTGGGGCGTTCTCAAAATGGAGATAAGTCTTTGAATTAATGATTAAATTCATTTTTAATCATGCATGTTCTATTAAATGGTCGGAAAATACAGTAATTATTTATAGGTAGTTGAATTCAACATGTTAAAAAGCATATAATTTCACTAGGTATTCGTCAAAATAAATTAAGAATTCAAGCTGACGATAAACACAGATTCGATGTCTTCATCTGCCAATTTTCGAGCGGCGAATTGGCCTGAAACATTCTAAGTAAAAAAGGTAGGCTAAAAAAACGAATGTTAGAAGCAAGGTGTATAGAAGAGGTTAATCGCACAGAAAAATAAAAATAAAACTGCCATATATCCCTTGTGTTTTTTCTAAAAAACGATTTGGAAAACATTTTGCGGTAATAATGTGAATGATGAAGGTCAGTCTTTATTGATCCAAAATATAAATTACTTAAATCGATAGCCTGCGTAGTCGAGTGGTAAGACATTCGACTACGAATCCAGAGGTCGCGGGTTCGAACCCGGCGTGCGCCAAATAAATTTTATTTAATTAATATGTGTCATAACATAATTTAATTGATATATATACGGTATATTTGCGGCACGTTCCAGAGTGGTAGATACTCAAAGTATCGCCCCAGTGAAAGACCACCATTCGGAATTGAAATGTTGCTTGAAATGGCTTTAGCCGTGTTTGGTGACCAGATCTGAAAAGCCAGGTACTTCCCAACCTTTCCCTTTCTCATTTAATTCCCCTCCCCACTACCTTCAGCCTCACTAAACACCCCTATTGGGGATACCATAGTCTCACTTGTTCTAGACGGTTGGGAGCAGTTGAGACGCTTGTGGGATATTCACGTTAAAAAAAAGTATGTATATTCTGAGTGCATCCCTGGAAAACGTTTAATATTTTTGTTACAGATTTATCAAAAACAATTCAAATGTGAATCTCGGGTGAACGTCTTGTTTTTTGGGTGCTAAATCGCCTTAACACATTTTTGTTTATTTCCGGGGCTTTCAGATTAGGTTTATGTTATATCATTAGATATAACAGAATTATAAAATAATTATATTAGAATTATCAAAACGCCCTTTTCAGTATTTTTGTTTTATAATATACTCGTACATCTGTGTAAAGTTTCCTCGAAGGACCAAAGCCCAAACAAAATATTCACATGAAGCAGGTCTAATTGCGTCCAAAGCTTATGTGCTGTAGACCTAAATATAGTGCTGCATACAACAATATATATTTATAAATATATTTATGAATCGTAAATATGTGTGTTGGAATAGCACAAACTCTCGAATGAGACTCGGCACTGCATCATGAAGTGCACACAGCATTTTCTGTGTGGAATTTCTAAGTCAACAAAAATATTTTCAACTCTCTATTTCTTTTAATCATCTGACGACTCAAAATTTTAAACTCCAGCAAATCCGGGGTGGTAAATAATTTAATCACGATGTTATTTCCTCTGACATTTTATCGCCAAAGTATCAAAAACCGTTACGGGTCATTGAAATACTTACACCATTAATAGGAAATTTGACCGTCTGCTGACAAATCCTTTCTGGGAAACTAACCACGAAACGATGACCAGAAGTATAACATCTTTGACATTACAAACCATTTATTGGGATTGAAAACATGTTTATTTGTCTTTTCGGCTTTTTGGAAGCTAAAAGTTACTAAATATCAATACAATACATTAGTTTTGAAACTCAATATGTTGAAAATAAAAATTTGCTTAAAAGTTATGAATATTTGAATCTAGGTATATTTTATACATTGATTTGAAAACTGGTCGATAAACTTCCATATGTTAACTGAAACCTCAATATTCCTATAGGTCAAGTAATATAATATTTTCGTATAAAGCAATCACATTGTGGATTGACATATTTAATGAAAATGAAATAATAACTCAGTACAAGACCACAGATTTTATTTTGTATTTGTATGACCGACCGGTTTCGCTTGGCCTAAGCAGCATCAGGGTACACAATTAAACTAAACAAAAAATACATAGATGTGGTTATATATACTCGTACCTACAGATGGAGAACACAATGTAAAATAGAATAAGAAACAGTAAGAAAACAAAAGAATAGTAAGAAATTTTATTAGTTTACTGGAAATATACCTTATATTGGATTACTGGACAAATTCAACTGATTATTAAGAGTATGAATATTAAATTTAACGGATTTCTTTATTTAAAGAGCATTTAAATTATTGAATCTGTGGCCTGGACCATTTTTATTGAGAATATGAGCACCGGTGCTTTTATTGAAGGTATTATCTTTTTCAATAAGATGTTTGACAAATTCTGAAAAATCATTTAATTTTTTACCCTGATGATGCTTAGGCTAAGCGAAACCGGTCGGTCGTAAAAATTCAAATAAAATCTGTGATCTTATACAAAGTTATGGTTTCATTTTCATTAAATGAATATAACATCACCGAAGGTCATGCGTAACTTAGGACCATGCAGCCAATACAATTGATGGCTTTCGATAGTGTGCTAATCTACCCATGGGCTTGTTTAGCGATTTCGTTAATGCACCGAATTTAATACTGGATATAAAGAATTAAATGTTCTACAAAAAGTATTTTTCCTTTCCCCAGCATAATTCTATATAGAGAGATAAAAATATTCGATTTAGGTGTACCTACCTATCTACGTCGATCATGTAATTTTTAATATATTCCACCTTTTATATAGAATAACTTAAACATATGATATTATTTAATGGCTCTATTTACAGGTCCTGAATGAATTTCACATCTCCAACTGGTTTGCATTTTTTTCAGAAAAACGTCGAATTCGTTGGATCCATTAACTTTTTATCAAAAATTAATTACTCCATCATTACATTTACGGACCTATTAAAAGTCTGTGGTTCATCAAAAACTCTTCAAATTTAAAATAAATTATTTTTGATTAAGCAAAAATAAAACATTTAAGACTCGTAATTCTAGGAATAAACTACTTATTTTTGTATGATCAAGAGAAATAATACCACGTGTTGCTGAAATATTTAATACCCAAATAAAATTTAAAAACGAATTAACCATTAATTAAAATCCTCTGTTTTCAATTAATACTTCGGCCAGTATTTGATGTAATACTGTAATAAAATACCCCCTTAACGTTCAAAAATATAATTTTGCCATTCCACGAGAAGAAACACGGAGAAAAGAAGAGGGTCGCATCAGAGTTGGATATTTACCTGAAAAAAAAAACAAACTGTGCTGTTTTATCAGCATTCGTAATTGTGCTTTTTGTACAATTGCGATAAAAAAGAGTCCATTTTTCACTCGCCTTGCACCATGATAATTTGAAAAGATATCAAAAGCTGCGGGAAAATAATGGCCGGACATTGGTTTGTTTTTTGGATCTTTGATAATTCTTGCAGCGAAAGGTACTCGTAAATATATACGTTTAAAGGCAACATAATGCGTACAAAAATATAAAAAAGGGATTAGTTTTGGTGATCGAAAACAACCATCTGAAAAAAATTTTATATTTTCAATCATTTCGTGAGGACATCCAAAAAAATGGAAGACTGGTGTAATCGTAATGAATAAAGACTCTTTGTTAGCTTGGACGTATAAAGTGAATAGACTGAGTTAGGTAGCTCTGAACCACCGAAGAGATGATTCAGTCTGAACGCTGATCGAATATGACAAGAATGCTTATTGAATATTGAAATATGGACGACCTCCGTGGTCGAGTGGTAAGACGCTCGACTACGAATCCAAAGATCGCGTTTTACAAACTTTATTTAATTGATATGTGTCATAACACATTCGATTCATATTAAATAATATACAATATATTTGCGACAGGTTCCAGAGTGTTTAATACTATAAGTATCACCGTGGTGAAAGACCACCATTCAGAATCGAGACTTCTATTGAAAAGGCTTTAGCCGTGTAGCTGTAGCTCAGGTGACCTTTATATTTATAACGTAACTGTACCATTTAAAACTTTTCAAATAATTTCAATAATCAACAAAACACATATGAAACAGAAAAAGCCAAAAAATAAAAAAGACAATGGTCACAACCGAGACACGAACTCGGATCCTCAATTGTCTCGGCTATGACCGTTGTCTTTTTTTTATTTTCTTGCTTTTTGCGTTTTATATTTGTGTTTTTGATTATTTATATTATTTACATATTTGAAAAAATAAGCATTGACGCTATTAAGTTCATTGTGGTTTCAGTGTAGTATTTTTGTTAATTTTGTAAGAATGCATTTGGAATTATTGAATCACTGCTAGTACAATACTTATTAAGGTTGTATAACATAACCTCCTTTATACGCATGTTCAAAATGACAATGAAAGAACCTATAGATATTACTTCACCAGACGGTAATAGGTCAATATGTTAAATTAGGTACTTGTGTACTTATGGATTTATATATTTGAGCTCTAATTAATATAAAATTGCAAATAAGATAAAAATATCATTAAAACATTTAAAACGGAAATCATTTACGTTACAAAAAAGGTTACTTTAATTATGCTATTATTTAAGTCGTAACTCCGGCGTTATTTTCAAATAGAGTTTCTAGGGACTATAAGAATAAATCAATATAATCTAAGCGATTGATGTCATGAAACAATTTTCTGTCAAATTAAACAAAAGTATTCAACAAACCCTTTTCGGCAGTTCAATTGTGGGCTTAATCACATTTTACCAAATACTTACTACCTTTTTGCATTCTTTAGCTTTTTGGTCTTTGTATCTTTCCAGGTTCAAAAATACATTACATTTCCTCCCTTTTTCATTTAATTTCAATAAGGTAGACCCCATTTTTCACAGCTAAATACACATAAATACAATAAACATTGTCCCTCAACCTGACAAAGTTCAAATGTATTAAATACATTTTGTATAATGGTCTGATATCACACCACAACTTAATACGACTTAAATGCAACGAGGTACAATTCGGGGTGGGGTAGGAGGATTGATTCGGAACCAAAAGGGCCAGTAATGAAAACGACCCTTATCACTTTGAGCTTCATGCCTTTTGACGGACTTGCAAAGAAATGTAATAAGATCGGGTGATAAGAATTCGATTCGAAATACCGAATGTATAAAAAATATGTCATCGAAATAGAATTTGTTAATAGTTACTTGTATGGTAATCAATGGTCTCACACCATTGGTGTGTATGTAATTGTGATGTCTATGTACTTCAAATAGTAAGGTGTATAATTTAAAAAGCGCTGTTTCTGTGAGATATTAACACAAAGGTGGTTGGATAAAAAAGAAAAAAAAAAAAATTAAAAAATCTTAGATCTAAATCTAAAACGATAGCTTAGATAAAAATATGAGATATTCGGAATATTTGTACATAAGATATTAAATTAGCTCATATGCAAAAAAAAATAAATAATAATAATTGTGCAATGCATATATTTGAAGGACTGAATTCAGTTGTATCTTTATAGTGTAAGTATCTAAGCGAGTTTAGCAGTCCACACTGGAGTTCATATATTATCTGCCATGGTGTATGGCAGTGAGGCATGGAACTGGCAGGGGAAGGAAGAAAGTATACTGAATACAGTATGGACGTAGTGAGAATGGGAAAATTTGAAAAGAAAGTTGGACTGACATGAGCACAAAGAAGAAGAATAAGAAAGAGACTCAAAGATAATTTGAACGTAAATAGTGAAAATGTCGGGATGCTCGAGTTGGAGATGCAGAAAAGTATGCACGAACAGTAGACGAATCAGAGAATATGCGGCAAGAGAGAGTTGCACCATGTGCTTTCTCTAATATTTTTAATTCGTGCATACAATGTTATAATAAATGGACCTTCATATTTATATTTACCGTCACAAAATAGTGACGTGACCCTCATGAGCACTGTATTAAATTAATTATTACAAATCGGGTCCGTGTAGAATTGAAAAGCCCAAATGTAATTTTATTCAAATATATGGGTATCACGGTAGAATCTGGTCTAGCCACCATCTCGTGAACAGAACTCAGTTTCCAAAATATGTTATTCAAGTTGATTCATAGATTTTTTTTGTTATTATTATTTTAATACACTCACGTACATTATGACTTTCAGCTTTTTATTTACTCTCATCGTTTCCATTAGCTTGAATTATGTATTTATTTTTTATAGTAAATTATAAGTATATTTAGATATTATATGGTCGATAAATTATTTGGATCTCTTGCGCTTAGATCATTGCTTATAAAAATAGGAGATGTACAAGATGTATCTATGCAGGTAAGAACTCATTAACGACGAATATAATAGAAAGAAAGAATTTATCATAATTTTCGGCGGTATGCCTTTACCTCCAGGTTTGAACGGGACTGAATTTTAGGCCTTTCTCGAGGCTTGGGGAAAGGAGATGGGGAAAAGGAAGGTTGGAAAGAACCTGGCTATTCAGATCTGGTCACCAAATAATAATAACAGTGAACTTAAATAGCGCAGTTTTGTTATATTTCACCTCAAGTGCACGGCAAACACGGCTAAAGCCATTTCAAGAAACGTTTCAATGCTGAATGGCGGTCTTTCACCAAGGCGATACTTACGATATTGGATGCAACGATAATGGTAAAGCGGTAAGGTAACCCAGATATCTCGTTTCCAAATCCATCTTAATCACTTACACAAATTAGAGGTTTTTATTAAAAAGAAGATATTCGCAGAGAGGAAGAATAACAAAAAGTTTGTATGAATATGAATGAAACAAGGAGTTTGTGCCAAGACGGTGTTTTATGGCGGTCCATCCTCTCTGGCGACCCCTGCGAAGAAACGGCGCGATGGTTAGTTAGTTAGCTTTAGGAAGATATTTTTCGTATTACTTCAGTGGTTTGCCGGGCTTCAGAGATGAAACTTTGCTTCGAATGGCCTCAGCCATGTTGAATAACCAGATCTGATTAGTTGAGAACTTCTCAAAACATTTCCCGATGGGTTTGCCATTGTTCCACTGGTTTCGGGCAGTTGTAACTCTTATACGGTCTGACAAAGAGCACCAAAACGCGTTTCAATCAAAACCATCTGATAATTGATTTGTTCCAGGGTATAGTCCTCTTCCTGTTGAATTAATGGATGCACTTCAAATGGCGAAATCGGCGCTTCGTCAATCACTGATTACGCTATTCTGTAGGAGAACCGCGAGTGGACCCGTTCAATGCGATCTCTGAATATCATCTGAAATGCCTTGAAATAGTATCGCGGACTCTAATCAATCTGGAACCAAAAGTGAGAATTATTATTCAAACGCATTTGCCCGTTAAGCACTGCTGACAAATGGACCGCTTTGTAACAGGGCTGACTAAATTAACGTTGTTACCAATTCGCCTGGGGTATTATCAACTATTTACATACGTTTCGTAGGTATTTTATGCTAATTTACACATTGAGCACACATAATACCTTATGCATTATAAATGCACATATTGATGTGTTCCTACATACTCGTAGATACAACCGAATCATTTTCGTTTCATAAAAAGGTATTAATTGGACGTAGTTATGCAGAAAGCGTCCAACCCACAATTTGCCGAAATCGAGTTTTGCTGGTTTTCCCATAGATAAATACGTGATTTCTATCTGCTGAAAACATCCAAGCTTCAAATGCAATAGATTTTATTTTTTTTTTACTAACGAATATTGCAGATATTTAACTTAAGTTGAAGTTTAAAAACATTTTAAATTGTGGGATAACATAAGGAATACATTTTTTTTAATAAACACATTGTTAGATTATAAATTACCTACTTATAATAATGCTCATAAAGTAAGAGATACTGATATTATATTTTACAAATGCCGATTACGCATATTAATTGTTTTTTATCGTCATATTTTCAAACGCCTTTTTCTCAGTTCAATCTTTTTTGGGTTGGACTCTTTTCTGCATTACTACGTTCGATTAGAATTTTCAATTCTGCTATGCGGTCTTTTGGGGAAAATTAAGAGTCAACCTGGGTCTTAAGTACTCTTTTTTGTGAATACCGCCCAAGAATCCCAACTGCTTCCAACCGTCTAGAGCCAGTGAGACTATAGCAACCTCAATTGTATATATTGTGAAGCTGAAGGTAGTTGGGAAGGGAAAGAGATGAGAAAAAGAAAGGTTGGGAAGTACCTGGCCATTCAGATCTGGTCACCGAACACCGTTAAAGCCATTTCAAGCAACGTTTCGATACTGAATGGTGGTCTTTCTCCAGGGTTGACACATAGAGCATCTACCACTCTGGAACGTGCCGCAAATATAGTATATGTATACATTTTTACCGTCTAGTGGCTGAGTGGTGTAACGCCTCGGATTCCTACGCGGGCGTCGTGTGTTCAATTCTTCTGCTAGTTAAGTCCTCTAACATTCCACAACCAACATTTTCCGCATAATATGCCAGTAGGAAGGTAGTGGGAGTTATTAGGAGTTTCTAAAGTATAATCAGGTTTATTCATGACCCGGGAATATTTGTCGTTCTTTAAAAATATAAAAAAATGAATTTAATGTGTCATGGCAAAAATGTGGAAAGACAAAAATATGAAAAGACGGAAAATTTAACAAAGTAATCCTAAAAATAAATTGAAAAATTATCGTGGAAAAACTCACGTGCTTATCGGTCGAGTATCGAGTCACATTTGAATCATAAGCGGCGTAATAGTCAAAAGGCCAGACGAATATATTAATGTTTGTCGCACAGCGTACGGGAGGAGCACATGTTCAAATTTGCTGTAGCAGGCCCAGAAATGTGATCTTCCCGCGGTATAAATATGCTTATTTCATATATTACTAATTATTTATTTCATCGCCTAGAAAAATAAATTTAACGCTAATATTTATAGCTAAAAACAGTATTTTTGTTACAGATTTATAAGAATAAATTACATTGTGAGTCTTGGACCAACCTCCACTATTGGTGGCGTGGTTTCCTCTTAAGATAGAGTAATCTATTAAATTCGATGCTTATTCATGCATAAACTTTGTGACTCTACTTTTGCTCGTGTATCTAAGGGTTGAAGACTAGAATTGGTTGCTAAACTCAACGGTAGTGCGCCCGAGTAATAAAATCATAGACAAAACTTATTATCCATGCTTGCAATATTAAATACTGCACTAAAAGCTTTCAATTTCGTACGATTAATATTAAAATGAACAAGTGATTTTAATTTATGCGGAAATTCAGTGCAGCAGTCCCCCAAACAGGCGGGTAAGTCAGCCTTTCACAGTCACGGAAAGCAAACAGTTGGACAGCTCTGCAAATCCTGAAATCCGGAACGTGTGACCACTTTTGGCCACTAGAATCGTGACAACTACGTGTGGCTACGTTCTAGCTACGTTGTTTTACAGTGACAGTCACGAGTAGGTTCTTATTTAAATGTCATTCAATCGATATAGTAAAAATGAGGTTCTCGTATAGGTACTTCTGTAAAAATTCTATTTACATAAATATTATATTTTAAGCTCTATGGTTCGGTAAACATTTCGCTTACAAAATAAATTCCTCCGTGGAATAAAGTTGAAACGATGTTTGACAAAAAGGTATTACAGTGAAACATATTATGGCTTATAAAAATATATATTCAGATGAAATAACAGACGTCGTTTCTGAATATATGAATTTTCTTGGGTATTCGTGCAATAAATTATTAAATCGATTTAAAAAAATTATTAAAAAACCAACAGATCTAAACCGTATCTAGCATCATTTTACCATTTTAAAGACAATATGGAGACGTTGATAACTATCTCGAAGTAATCTGATTCAAAATCGTATAGATTAAGCTTTAAATCAAGCCTATTTTCACAAGGCAATAAAAAAAACAAACCCCTTAAGAAAGATAGTAGTATGAAATCGCCTTAAAACAATTTGAATGTATGCTAAAACCGAGAATATTTACTCGAGTTTGAACTTACTAAATACACATATATTATTTTGAAATATACCGGTATGATTCTCTATTCACGCACACATGCACACGCATACGCCCAGTAAGCGGAAGGTTTCGAGTTCGAGTCCCGATTGCAACAAAAACTTATTTTTCCCATGGCTTAATTTCTTAAATATTATTTCTTTATTCGATGACATAAATTCAGTTCACATATGGTCGGAACTTACGACCAACAGACTAGGCACATGCCTATATTATTTTTGGTCGACTATCGTTAATACTGTTTCGATATTTAAAATAATTTTGGTTTCTATAAAAGTATAGTGAAATGCGTGCAATTTGAAACCCGCCATATAAAAGGCGTGGAATACGCTTAAACCATAAATGCAAGAACAAATCAAATAGAAAACATTATTTAAGTTCTACAATCTGACAGAATTCATTCGTTAACACAATTTTTTTTATATGGAAACGACAGCTGTTGGTAATAGAGTTAGAAATTTTGTGTGCGAGAGAAAAAACGGAATGAGTAGAAAAAAACAAGTAAATTATGCAAAATTGTTCCTTAAATACATATCTAGCAAGGAAAAATGAGATGAGTCAAAAAATAAAATAATTTGATATTATTCTTTGAAAAAGGATATATGACATATGAAATGATTACATGAAAAAGACAAATTTGCTAAATTTTATTTGGGCTCTCCTGAAAACCTGCGCTTTTGACTCATTCCGTTCTTCCTTTCGCACACATAATTGTAGGTTTCATATGCTGTAGTCTTTGCAATAAGTCAAACGTTTGTCATTCCCCGTTAATGGATTTTTCCTACTAAACATCGTAACATCAGATTGTTTTATCTCAGCCTCTACAAAGTAATTAAACAAGCAGAGATAATGTTACATTACAAACTGTATATTTCTATATAGGTATACTCGTATAAAGCATCTGATACATTATATAATTCTGAAATAATGTTTTTACTACGTATATTCCAAATTGTTAAATTAAATCAACACCCTTGTTTTAACACAAGATATAAAAACGGTTGAAAATATTATTTTACCATCTGTATATTTTTTTCAATGTTTGTCTTTCATATTTCTGTTTGTGTATTTGTATGTGCCAATAAACTTCGTAATTATTACATTTAATGATGTGATATTTGTATAGAACATGTTGCTTCGAATTTCCAGCTCGACGCAATCATTTTCACTTACGTGAGGAGTAATCATCTTATGGTGTTATAATTAATATTTGAAATTAAATAATTAATCATTAAACAATCACTTTGATTATAGCCGAGATGTTTGAACCTGCGTCCGTTACAGTAGACGTCGTCAGATATCGACAATGAGCGCCATTTTGTATTTTCTGACATTTGTCGCTTCGAATACAGCGCCCGTTAAACGCTAATTATAAAATCTCATCAAGTCAGGTGTCAAAGGATACAATAATACTGGAAAAAACCCGGAAAATTGTCGGTGCTAAATCTAGTTATTACGTGAAGACAATAGGATTTAATGACACTATCACATCATACTTACCTTTAGGTTTTAGTTCATTTGAAACTAGTTTGTTAGCAAATGGTAGAAAAAGTCAGAGCAACTCGAGGGTGTCATGACACGATCAGGTGAATCAATTACTTGAGTCAGATCAAGTCAAAAGTCATAGTTTCATAATAGTTTGTATGAGGTGATGTATAAATGTTAATGAAGCAAAGAGTGTGTTCCAGGATAAAGTTATGTAGCGATCCATCTGTTTTGCTACTCTTGCGGGAAGATGGCGTGTTGATTAGTTATTCATAAAACTTATCCGTAAAACACGCTGTAAGATGAAAAAAATTAAAACGAAATATTTAAAGAATTAAATTAACTTTTTCAAAGTTTGCAATTCACCATTATAATTATTTTATAAAATATTATCTCTGACAACTGTTATAGCCTGGTTTATATCCGGAAAGAAAATGCGGGTCAAGCCGGGTACTGAATCCGGTTAGTAAATAAAGAAATCTTGATTTTATTGCACCGGTTCCATTACATCATTAATTCATTTAGAAGTACTGAGAATGAGATATTTTTTTACTGTGCAAACTCTGCCACCGTTATCCTCGTTTTCAAAGATTAGGCAAATATACACAATGAACGGTCTACATTTCCACCATTGTTTTATTTTTAGGTCTCTTTTGTATTAAAATATGTTTTAATTTTTGTTTCCATTAATTAAATACATAATATAAAATACGATGACAAGAAACGGAGGGTTTTTATTATTTATTCTCCATTGTCCTTGTAATATCTGCAGAGGTATTTTTGAAAGGTCTATCAATCTTAATATTTCACTACCGTTTTCATTTCTCAGGTATATGATGAAAAATGTCAGTATCTTTTTTTCATTATAAAATAAATATAATATTGTCGTGCTGAAAACTCATAGTGCAATTAAAAATGATTTTTTTCAGATTTTTTTTAAAGACTTGGTATTGTTTATTTGTGTTAGGATAAGACAACTATATCGTTAAACTCTTAGCGGTTGATCTTCTTGGGCTTGTGGTTGTGATGTGTTTGAAAGTGCCTCTTAACGCCATCCACCTGCTTTGATTTCTCCAAAACTCCAAAAGCATGTTTTTTTTATTTTGTATTAAAAAAATATTGATTTTTTTGCAATTAATCATTGAAGA
Organism: Drusus annulatus; assembly: GCA_022651775.1. NCBI lineage: Eukaryota > Metazoa > Arthropoda > Insecta > Trichoptera > Limnephilidae > Drusus > Drusus annulatus. Next base: position 281,959 of record JAGWCC010000352.1, on the reverse strand, counting down.
GCTTAATTTTCCAAATTATATAGTAAAACAAAAAAAAAAAGAAGCGTATAAACAGCAGTATTAAATTAAAGATTTAATTTTTAAAACCAAAAAACGTGATTTTCACTTATAAGATAGCGAACCAACTCACCGCCTCCCCATATTACCAATATTCCTCTAATTATAATGACCTGGCTCTACTGGGTTCTGGAAGTTGGGACTTTTGTGAGGGATCACAATGTAAAAAAAAAAAGATGACTGGCACATGAGAGATCATCATCGCTTTTGTTTTTGAACGAAATCAACATAATCTTTATTAACTATTCCCTTCAATTGCCTCTAATTCCGTAATCAATGGAATGTCACTCGATGATCGCGATGAATTAAGCCGCCCGCGAGCTTATTATTTCGGCCGCCAGAGGCATTACTCTGCGAATCGTAATGATGCCCCAATTATATGGGAAACACAATCTATCAGCGGTTAGCTTTGTATAGACATTACCGGCCTCCGTTGGTAGATTTAATCTAACCTAACTGAGCTTCCCTTTCCAACAGTAAATTCCCAACATCCGTAGAGGAGAGTACAGGCCCGTCCAATGCATTCACGCTTGTGGTTACACTTGTGCAAAATTGGCTGCGGTAATCAAAGAACAGACAATTTAGAGGCTAATTTAAAATAAAGTGCATCCTAATATGAATGTATAATTTAAAAAAAAACCCTTTTAACTTATTTATTACGGTCGGAAAAGTGTAAGTAAGTTACAAAGGTTTTTTAATCATAAATACATATTTAAAAAAATCCACTACAATAATCCCTGTTTGAATACGTTTTTTACATTGAATTTAACCCGAAATTCCCAACGTTTTCAGGCTCAATGTCCCATGGGAGATGATCCATTTTTCAGTCTACCACTATAATTGTCGAAGAGGTATGATTTTACTTATTTAATTGAAATAATTGTAATAATGCTGCCTTATACAACTAGGTTTTTTCCAAAACATAGGCTCTTTGATAAACTAACAAGAATGTCAGAAAGAAGGCGAGTTGTGTACTAAAATAACACAAGACAAAATATTTTGAAATATAAATACGTCGTACGACCACAATTTTTTTTTCTGTGAAATTAGTAGCTGTACAAAAATAATGAAAGAGATGGGTGGAACTAGTGGTTACCAACAATTGTTTTGATGTCGGTTTCATCGATGTGAGTAACAACCGCAAATCGCCGCTGTGATTTTTAGCATTTTCCCTTTTTTCATCAGAAAATTTGAGACTGCACTAAAAACTGTTCCTCTCAACTAAATAAAAAGATGGGAAAAATAACAAAGATTTTTTTGTCCATCCTCCATAATTCAAGATACAGCGTAGGTATTTGATTTTGTAACCAAAAGCTTTGATAACCTTTCTTAAATTTAAATTTCAGATTTTCATTTAATATCAGTACATTAATATGTTGCTCTTGCAAGCTGACGTCAGTTCTTTCTGTAGAAGAAAAGAGGTCCATGATCCAATTTGGTATTTGAAGTGTAAGGATATTTTCAAAACTGAGTTTTTTTTTCGTGAAGGGCCTGCAAACGTTCACAATATGAAGTTAGATCCTTATTGCTGTTATCGTTGGTTGATCATTTTGCAAATTGCGAAAGTTCTAACCTGCCCATATTTTGTTTGTACATTTTGAGCTTTGCCACAAAGCATGAAATAATTGTTTTTGTTTTAATCAGATTTAAATTATCTCCTTGGAGCTGTAAGTTAATTTCGTTGAATGTTTCGAATAAATCTGTCAGAGAGGCGATGTTTGTTTTGGAGTTAACCAAATTTGCTCTCAACGTTGAATCTTTTGTTCCAAGAAAGTCCACCACTCAATCGAATAGTGAGTAAAATCATTTTAGAAAAGAGCCCTTGAATAGCCAGTAAACTTTCATGGGAACAAACCAATTATTTTAGTCCTTATCATTTTTCCCAACATGTTTGTGAATTTCCTATTGTTGGGCGGATCGGACTTTTAATTTTATTGCCGCAGTAATGACTTTGCGCAAGATTTTCACTAAGGTGCCTTGCTACCAAATACTGTCGATGAATCACACTGCGCACGGCAATTACGTATAAAACATCCTTCTTCAAGAGCGATATAAATAGTCGTTAACATTTTGCTATTGTAAAAGCTTCATCTGTTGCTGCAAATTGTATGTTTGTTAAGGATATCATATTTTCTTGAAAAAATGTCTCCACGACGTGAAAATTTACGCTATTTCATATCGCTTTTCTTTATTCTAGCAAACAATACCTTCCGAAAAAAATCATTTTACAAAGTGAACAAACGCTAGCAATAACGTTTCGTTTTCGGTCAATTTAAATTCATCTAGCTGCAGTGAAAAATGATTTGATTGCAAAATTTGAATGATAGATTATTCGACATCTTGAGCCATTGCATTGATTTTACGCTAATCCGTTAATTTATAAAATAAAATTTTTTATCAAAAAAACTGTGCATAACATTTCAGCAATGCAGGGCAATATTAATTTCTTGCTAATAGTATGCGGCCTTCCGGATAAAAAAAGCTATCTGTGGTGATTTTTTACAAAAAAACGGTGTTATCCAAATTATAAAAATATTATTATTGTTCTAATAAATAAAGATATATTGAGAGACGCTCGTAAGATATTGACATTTTGCTTTGAACTGGTTGAAAACATATCGAATACTGTTTTTTCAGAAACTGGCCTTGAAGCGATTGAAAGTATGATAATTCCTTGTCTATTTTTTTATCAGCATGCACCTTAACTAAGTGATTTAAAAGGCTTCATGGCTTCGTTACTATTAAGTTTGTGATATAAAAGGAATATTGGTAACGTTTTACTAGTTCACTCAATAAATCCAAATTTTAAGTGCTCTACACTGTACGGTTTTCATTTTTTCTTTAAATCACCCATATTCAGAGCCCGGAACGAAAAAATATGTTTTTATTAAACCTAAAAGAATTTAATGAAACTGATCAAAATTAGATCTTTATGTAGATTGTCAGAAGTAGGTACAAGTGTTTTAGCCATGTAGGTATACGTCATCTTGAACACCTATTTATCTGTAAACTTGTTCTTGAATCGATGATAGAATTGATGTTTCTGATCGCGCTTTAAGTCAGTCAAGATTTTAAATAATCAATTCTATAAATAAATAAAAAATAGATTCAAATTTAAAGATTTTTCAAAAAACAATCTATCTATAAATTAGTATGAACAAACTGACTTGAAGTTTCTATTTATCAGCACTTTTGTTTGTTCGATCGGTGAAAATAAATTAACACAGTTTCCTGAAAATAATTTGTTGTATAGCAGGTCGATAAAAGCACGGACAAGCTCTTGGAAGCAAATGAGGAACATTTGAATAGTTTGCAGAATCCTGTCGGGTCGTGTTAGTGACGCGACATGTGTTTGTAAGTGGCAGTCGAATGTCATCGTGCTTGTACTCGACTCACAACTTCGATAGTGAGAAGGATGACATTAATGTATTACCATGTTTGATTATTCTCTTATAGTTTTATGACTCTTCATTTGGTAATAATAAAATAAGTGCATAGAGTATGTCTACCATAAAAAATTATACACTTTCGCCCCCCCTTGGCACTTTTAACTCTTGACCCCCCCAAGTGACTTTGGTCAATCAATGAAGAGGGGGAGAGGAGATCACTGGATTAAACGAATACCGTAAAATTTTAGCCGTTCTAAAATTGCAGTTAAATTGCTGAATAAATTGTAAATTATCTCCGGGATAACGTACTTAAAAATATCGTATTTTGTGTATTTAGACAGCTAGTACCTACTAGTTAAACAGTTTTTACAACTTCTTTGAATACGCCAACATTTTTTTTGTGAATGGATGGCTTGGACGGAGATCAGAGAACATAATATGGCATCCAAATAAATTAAAGAAGTTGAAAACTCCCGAACAAGACATGGCACGATCAAGTTAAGCAAATATTTTAATCTTGTCATGTCAAAAGTCAACAGAATAATAGTATGCATGAAGCGATGTGTAAATGTGAATAAAGCAATCTTCTCTGATTTTCGCTACGGTATAATGCCCTGAAGGTTAGTTAGTTAATCTAACATGAAACAAAACGATGTTAAGAACACGGCAGAACATTAATTAATGTACATAGTGAATCGTGGAGGTGAAGGTCTTTAACGCGTTTTACTGAGAATTAACAAATTAACAGCGACATTAATTTACGCATCAAAATTTCACAACATCAATACGATTTAACTTTTGTCCTTCTCAAATAATTACATTTCGGCAAATGAAAGAGTGATAATAGAAATACCAAATTATTTGCGACTGAAAGGCCAAAAAACAAAAAAATTCTTTGTAGACAGTGCCACTCAAATATTGACCAAAAAGTCTTAAAAAATACGCTGTGAAAAATGTACAATTGTTAATTCTACATGAAAAAAACGAATTTCTATGAACGAGCCAGTCATCAGAAATACATTTTACGTAATTCGCCGAACAAGTTTAACAGTATAATACGTTTCATGATGCCTTTGGAAGGCAAAATGTTTGTCACAATAAATGATTATGGACTAGAAGAATCTATCTGCCTTTACATACAGGTTTCGTGTGAATTTCAATGGTGTTTTTACTTTTGAACGATTAAAAAATATCGAAGAAAAATATGTCGTCTTCCCTTATTTTTCAATATTTAGAAACACTATATCTAAAAATATATTTCAAAGCAAGATAGCTCATGATTCAAATTATAATGTAAGATAAATATAGTTGCGTTGACCTATAAATTTCATACAAAACTTCGATTTTCTGCTTTATAGTTATAACAAACTCTACTACAAAACCGTTTATATATCGTCACCGGAAAGGGAAAGGGCCAAGCGGCCATTTTTGGAGCTTACATCAGAGCACTTTAAAGATTTTTTTGTTTTTGTTTTCTTCAGTACGCGGTTAGATTTTGAAAAAAAAAGTTAACTCCAAGCTTTCGTTGAGTAACCTGAAGCGACAAAGTCCTAAAAAAGTTAAAAACTTGTGTCGCTCGCAAAATCAAAAGAGCTTTCGATGCAGAACAAATATGATCAGAAGTGCATATCACCTCATATTTGACCAAAGTGTGGTTTAAGCCCTTGGGCCTTTCCAGCGACGATATAAAAATTAATAAAGTTTTCACCTTCATTAATGCATCATTATTTTTGTAAATGTGCGACGGCTTGTTAGTTTACTAGTCTAGCTTGTCATTTTATGCATTTTCAACGATGGGACTTCCAGGAATATATCTAAGAATGAGTATTTTTCCCTATTCACGATTATCAAGAAAATCATTAAAAATTCAGCTATACCTAACGAAAAACATTTGCATGATAAAGAGATGAATAATTTTCACAACTCCGTAAAAATGTTTTCCATTTCCACTCTTGCCTCTAGAAAATTCTTATTTCCGTGTACATTGTAAGTTTTTGAATTAAAGCGTAGATTTGCGTTTGAATTTTTCATCCATAAAAATCTCCTCGTGGCGTTTTCTTCAACCCTAAAATAATCATGTTCTCTGCCAATTTTAGTGCAACCCGTAAGCAGGATTTATGGAACCAGCGGGGATTATAGTAATAGAAAATGCCGTTCCAGTGACGGGAAAAACATAAAAATATGGTCATTCGTGCAATTCATAACGTGCTTAACTTTTCATATAATATTTGCTATCTATTGAAAATGGTAGCTATTAGAAACGTAACACGTAACCGAATTAATAAAAATATGAAAAAAAATTAAGCATATTTGGATTATTATATTAAATCACTCATGTTCCAAGGGTTTGCAGCCAGTGGAACTGTAGCATCCCCAGTTCGGAAAATGTTGTGGGGCTGAAGAAAGTGAGGATATTTGAAAGAAGAAGGTTCGGAAGAATCTGGCTATTCATATTTGTTATCTAACTAATTAACCTTACTGACTAACCACCACGCCGTTTATTTGCACGAGCAGGAAGAAATAATGGACCACCACACAGCTTTCTTGATATTTCGTCTCATATATGTTCACTCTCTTCTGTTTTTCTGACTCTTAACATGGCCCAGCTCAAGTATTTGATTCACTTGATATTTTCCATAACCATGTCTTTCTCGAGCGTCCCCGCACTTCTTAAATCATTCACTTTTGCGTCATACATTATCTTTACTCTCTTTTTTTCGTCAATCTGCTACACAAGCCCTATTATCTAAATATTTTTAAGCCATTTTAAACCACGTTTGATTCTGAATGTTGATCTTTCACCAGGGTAATACTGAAAGTATCTATCACTCCAGTGTTTTGAATGATAATTCTAAATTATAATCTGGATAATACTTCATTGCCACCATAACCTTACCTTTACTTGATTTGTGAATAATACGTAAATATTTTATAGTTTTACAAGTATTTTTGGTTAAAACTTAACTAGGTATCTACATTATAAATAATGAACCAACATTGGAATTATCCGATAGAACTTAACCTTATAGTTTCACTAATTTATTTGTCCAACAAATCATACAGCACAGACGTGAGTAAATCTACATATACTCGTATATCAAAAAGGTTAACAACGGGTTATTTTACGGGACAATTATTTGTAATGCAATTGAAAAAATAGCCCAAAAATGGCAAAACGATTACAAATATAAATTGTACAATGTATCAGGTTTTAAACTTTTCTTTTGTGCAAATTTAAATTTGCCGGATCAACAAAATTAAAAATATTATTACCCGTGAAAATATTCATGGGTTCGATTCCATTATACCAAACCTAAACACCTCGATTAATCTTCCCGCCACGAGACACTTCGTTGGAGGCAATCTCCAGCCTAGAATGATGGAATGATGTGTACACTAAGAAATATTATAGTGTGTTGTCTAGTCTAGACAATTAAATAAACCTAGAGCTAAAAAAAAATACTAATCTTAAACCAAAGTGATGAAAATAATAAGTTGCTTTTTGGAGTGATGTTTTAAAATAAATTGAAATTTTTGAATGATGATTCTGTCTAAAACAATTTATTAATCTTTCCATTACAAGAAGGTTTTCAAAATGAAGTGCTTGTTTATCTTTAGGAGAACCAATAAGATATGAAACAAAAAGCCATAAACAAACGCGTTTTGATGGCAAGATGTGAAATGCCTAAAGTTGCCCTCAATGTATTGAAATAGAATCAGCAAGTTTAACCAAAGCTATAGTTAATTTAAAAATAAATACTTCTCCCTGCATATAAACACTCGTCTATGTAATATTCGGACTTTTGACAAAATCCGGCTCAAGTGTGTGATTTCTTCGGTCATGCTTCTCAATAAAATATTTTCAAAGCAATAATTCTTTTTGGTAATTTTCTTGTCCAAACTTAGAAAAAAATAATCTTTTACAATACAATTCTTAAAACATTCTGCTTTCAGTCTTTAAAAAGAAAACATGAAACCCTCCAATAATACTTTTTAAAATAAAAACAAATATAATAAAAAATATAAACCCATCACGACAAGGACAAAAAACAACAAGATGTCATCCACAGTTTAGCAACCTACCCGACAGTACTTTTAAGTATGCGATTTTTTTTAATTGGAACTTTTAATGAAAGGCATTGTCAATCATCGTGACACTGTCTAAAAATATCATCTGAAGGAGAATGAACTGCCATAATATAAAATACATTTTAACAATATGAAACGAATATGTATATTGTAGCTACCCTATATAAAGATGATATAACACAGCGCTCGGCATTAGATGATTTTTTATCCATCCCAAGGCCTACCCTTGCGTTCGCTTTTTGCTCGATTCAGCTACGGGATCCCTGTTAATTGAATACACACATTGTGTTCACATAAACGCGATGAAGATTCTTAATGATGTTTAGAAATGTTGGTATTCCTAACGATTACGTTAAACGCATGAACTGTTTCCAGAACATGCCAACGTGTATTTGGCGCACGCATTAGGTTTAAACGGCCGACACGCAGAGTATTATAACTTTTCGTATAAAAGCAAAGTAATTTTACTAATTCTTTTTCAATATTTTCTTACCCTTTTTCTGTATGCTGTCATGCCATGGAAATGATAATACATTAACCTTTCCTCTTAATATAAAGGATTTTCTACAAAATAAGTATTTTCTTCAAGATTACTGGAAGCATTGTTACTATAAGCTTTACGTTATTAGGTAATGCGTATTATTTTATTTGTACCTACCTAAAATAATTTCATCTGTTTATGGTATATCTCAAGAAGTTCACAAGAATGATTCTTGTTTCTTAGAGTGACAAAGGAATAATGTATGAAAGGTTCTGAAATATGTTTTCCTTTGCGGTTCCAGAATCAATGTATTAGATTTTTCGGCATTCATTGAATGTTTTTTGTTTTGATCTACCCAACATCACACGTTTTCTCTTATGTATGTTTGATTGAATCCACAATCTCTTTAACCGAGTTCAGCAATCAAAACCACCTCTGAATTTATGCATACCTACAACCTATATATAATGGTTAACATAACTTTACACCCTTGTGCCGAGTAAATGTTGATTAGTATTGACCACCACTGTGGTGAAGGTTTGTGAGCTTTGACTCTGAATCGGTTGCTTGAAGTTTGATTCCCGACAAAGTTAAACCGTGCAAAAGTTCACTTATAAACATGAACGTTATTGTTGGTTAAAAACTTTTCAAGACTTGGGTTTCCTTAGACATATTTCGTCCGCGTGGTGCGCTTCGTCTAAAGTGAAGGAAGATATTGTTTTAATAATATATTTATTTATCTTAAATTAGATCACATCTCACATCATTGTGTGTACTAATGAAAAATATTAAATATATACTTTACAGACGCGATTATTTCAAACTTTTTTTTTATGACATTAGAAAAATTAAAAAAATAATGGGTCACAAAAATTAAACATATAATATACCAACATTAATGATTATGGCAAACAAATTTTCCTAATTATTTATTAATTTGAGGAATATTGTCTATTGTAGTAATTTCTGGTGGAATTTAATTATTTAGTTAGACGGCCCGGTACATTTTGCATTTTTTCTTCACTAAGAAGAATCATTAAAATGTGTGAATAATAATTCTTAGTAGTCCTCAAAATAGCACCCTTCTGCTTCGACACAACGCATGGAACGCGATTCTCACTGCTCGTACGCCTTTTGGAACTCGCTTTCTGGGATCCCCTTCAGAGATGCCGTCACGGCCCTTTGGACGTCTTCCACGGAGCTGTATCAGTTTCCCTCGAGGTCCCGCTTGAGCCGAGGAAAGAGGAAGAAGTCCGACGGGGCCAGATCTGGACTGTAGGGGGGGGTGAGACAACGAAGCAACCCTGTGCTTGGTCCGAAACTCCCTCACTAGCGGCGCATTTTTTGTTCATCACTCAGGACTCTTGGCATAAACTTGGCGCACACTTTTCGCATGGCCAAATCCTTGGTAAAAATTTTTTGGATGCTACCGTACAAAATCCCTTAACTCATCAACAATCACACGAATGTTTGTGCGCCGGTCGGAGTTCAGGAGCGCCTTTGTTTAGGTCACATTTTCATCAATCCTTGAAGTTGACCGGCGACCGGCGCGCTGGTCGTCTTCGACGAGCTCCCGCCCCTCCCGGAACAGCTTATGCCACTCGAAAACTGTTGAGCGGCTCATGGCAGCATCACTGTAGGCGTCCTTAATTATTCCGAGGGTCTCCGTCACGGTTTTCCGGAGTTTGACGCAGAATTTGATGGCGTAGCGCTGCTCGAGATTTTTCTCCATCTCGGATCGCGACAACACTTCTTAAAAGAGGTTCACGGAAATCAACCTGCTTACTCTCCGCTAGCCCGCAGGTGACTGGAAAAAATATTGATCTCTTTGGAAAGCTCCCCACTACCAAGCCCAGGTGGTCCGACCCCCTTCACCGCTTGGTTAGCGCTACAGAAATTCAGTCCAACTACTTTTTGATCCTTCTCTGTATATATGGTCTTTCATGTTTCTTTATTCATTTTGTTTCTCATTCTACCAAAAAAAAAAAAACGTTTTGCAATTTTTTTGATTATATAATCTGCAGTATTTTAAAATTTTAGCTTTGAATTTATAGTGACACCTTGGCATTTAAATCCGTTTATTTTTTTATGGTTTGTTCGTCAATTTACACCTTTGTTTTCTCGTTTGTGATTCTTTTGCCTATGTTCATAGTGTCTTATTGACGTTTAGTTTTTGTTTATTTTTTTTAGCCATTTTGAAACAATGTCCAAAACCCAATTTATTTTGTTCATTGCTTTTTTATAATTATTTTCTGTTACATAAATCAGTACATCGTCTGTAAACAAACGTATTTTGCAATTTTTCGGTATTTTTACAATGTCGCTTATGTAAAGTATAAAAGATATCAGGCCATAGACCGACCCTTGCGGTACCCCTTGAGTATTTTCACCCGGATTTGATATAATATTATTGACCTTTGTTGTTAGCTTTCTGTTCATTAGATAATTTTAAAACCATTCCAATTCTTTCCCCCTTAGTCTGTATTTATTTCATTTTTGACAAACTCGTTTTCTATAAATTGTTTCAATTCTCTTCAAAAATAACAACACTTTACTAATAAAATAATGATACTGATCTTAGCCGAAATCATGTTTCTGTATTTAAAGGGTGGAAAATATCAGAAAAAATCTTTCTCTTCTTCTGAGTAAAGCGCGATTATTTCAAATAACTCTCGAGATTGGAACGTACTTCAATGAAAATTGTTCGTTGGAGTAATCAAGGGAATATTCATATTCTGTAATTTTTTCGGCTAAAAAAAGAATTGTCTTAAGTACATAGGCTTACTAAAAAAATGCTGATTTTATGAGATAAAAATAAATACCTGTTTAATGCTTTTCACTTTGTTAAATATTTTATACAGAAATCTTTGTTAGTTTCATTTGTTAGGCTGATAAAAATTGACAACCAACATGACACAGCATAAATGAAATAAATATAATTGTTTTTTATGTATTCAGAACCAATTTTTTCGTTAAACCATCAAACAACAGAACAAATCGCGAAACTAAAAACATATTTTTATACAAATTTATAGCACGTCATCATATAATGTAAGTTAAATATAATTTTTTTTTTTAAAGTGTAAAATAAACAGTTTTCATTGGTGAAGTAAACCAGCATGACTAGCTACTTACAACTTGACAGCTTTATAACTTAACATTTTTGGTATAAAATAACACTTTTTCTAGAACTGACATATTCTGCTTTTTCGAGGCCAGTGTGGCTTATTTTCGGAAACACACAACACCTTATAGATTATTGGAGTATTCCCAACCCTCCATGCATATTTCAAGACGACTAGAAATGTCATGTCACTGATTTCATTACGGTAAGGAACCAACAGTAGAATACATATAAAAGCTTCTGTAATATACTTACGTTAAGTCACTAAATGATACAGGTTCTCTCTGAGCATTAGCAACTAGATAAATACATCTCAGAACGTACTCACATATGTACTAGTTTTTATGTTTAATCCAGACATCAAATCAATAATATAGTCGTTGCCCTAAAGTACGTACTGTAAACAAACAAAATTTCAATACCCTGAAATAATTTTGCGTATGTTACCGATTACTATACCTAAGTAACTCAGGATAAGTAGCTGTCGTATAATCGAGTAAACATCATAGGATACTGTCTCCTGCTTTTACCAAGCATTTTTATTCCAGAGTCAGAGATATTGTTAACTGAAAATAAATGCGTTGTCCTAGAATCTCAGAAAAGAAAAAGCAATGCCAATTTCATGACGCCAGAGTTCACTGATTGAGAGTTGTCGCTGCATCAGCATCCAGATTTTCTACTTAATGGTTTATACACATTTGGGGGGACTGCGCTATTCTTTATTGGATATACGAGTAGATGCGTTTGCCACATGCTTTTTCTCCAACTTATCAACCAGTATTTCCCAGCAGTGAGAAGCAGACAGGATAGACTGCTACACAACCCGGAAAATAGATTCACTTGATAGTGTCTTGTATTTTTTTGGCGTCCCCGACTTTTACGATCCTCTTGCACGTCATTTATTCTCCGCATAATCATTTATTCATCCATTTGTTCAACACGTCAAAACCATGTATCCGTCCTTTTTATAGTCTTAATATTTACGCGTTAATCAGCTTTGCTCTATTGTTGGATCTCTACATTCGTCTACTGTCGAACTTTTACACATTCGCCTCAGAATATCACTATATAAAAAACGATTTTCAGCTAACTATAACCCAAATAAACACTGAAACATAAGGCATTTTTGTTGTTTCCGGATAGGCGGATAAGTAAATTTACTCCGTACTAATTTTATTGCGTATTCTTTTCCTCGCTCGTTGTGTGTAAGCGAGACGTACTCTCTTTCTTCATTTGCCTGTTTCGACTGTCACTCAATACGCTTTGCGTTATTTAATTTCCTAATAAACGAGTAATTCGATTGACGATACGACAACGATTCTCGGTCATCGACGAAAATTGGTTTCTGTATTTCTAAAATGTATCTGTACCGTGAATCTTCTTGTAATATATTGTAAACTATGCACGCATGATGTTTGTGTCAAGTTGACAGATCTAATGCAAACGTACAAGTTATTTTATCGATCTTGTACACTAAACATGACCTATTTTTAATTGAAAAAAGTCCTGTTTTAATTAATATTACAGCAATTCATATTATTAAATAAAATTAACTGAAAAGAAAGAATTCCCTGAAAGAAATCAAAATTTTATCCACATGCCGAAAATCTGTTTTTTTTTTATTCAACTAAAATTATCAAACGGCGAGTTATAATTTTTTGGAGGTTATCGATTATGTTTGCAGATTCTAGATCAATCAATTATTTTCCATTGGAAACGTTATTCACTAAGTAAGCCATAAAGCTTTTAAATATCATCTATAAATACTAAATATACATATAAGTATTAGTACCATTTTTTTTAAATATGCAATACTTAAAAAGATTTCTAAAAATTATGTAAATTTAATATTGTTTTGCCATTAAGAGCTCTATTATAACCCATATTTCTGTTGCGCGTGTCATTAATTAAAAATAGAGATGTGTCACAACGGAGCTCTCAGCGGTTTGCCTTCAAGAGACAAAATAACATACCAAATCCCGTACGAGGCTCGGTAATCAAGTTATAAATACAATTAATAAAGGGAATTATTATTGTAATCGTGTTTTTGAGTTCAAATATTCAAATTCAATTCAACAGAATCCTTCACGGAGCTCATAAAACAATAATATTAAAAAAAAGTCTTAAATAAAGGTTATTTTTTCAACGTGAATATTTATTTAAAATGGAAATATAAGTGGAAATATATGCTAGCTCTAATGTAAAATGAATTCCAGAATATCAAGGAGGATTTTATAAAGCAAGGGAGTAAAAATACAAAATTATATTTCAAAATTTCCCGAATAAATTAATCCCAGCTTAAAAGTTTGCCACCCCTAGGAGGGTGTTTCGGTCGGGTCGAATGATGCCTAAAATGTTTTTGCCTAGTACTGATATAATACTCATTGCTTGAAACATATCCGCTCCTTCGGTGATCCAGGGTAATTATTCAAATCTTACATTATGATAATAAATTAATAATTTCAACAACTAAATGTAAACAAAATGCGTACTTACAAAATTTTATATTCAAACCACGAAGCATTGGAAAAATGGTTTCTTGGTCGGAATCTCGATTGCACACTTGAAAAAAGGCAAATCATCAAAAAAAAATCCGGCTTAACTAAAAAGTAACATGCTAATAAACTCACGAAAGGTGAGCTGGTGTCATGAAATGTGTATTTTGTTTGTATGAAAATTATTAGTTAACTCATTTTTTTGCTCGTTTTTTTGTTATGGGAGCTATGGAGCTTTGAAATATCTCTTTCGTATAATCCCCAGTTAATGATGAAAACTCAACTCGTACCGACATAAAATCGCGAATCATTTTTTTTTTTTAATATGTCGAAACAATGCCACTTCCTCGCAGAGATAGGCAGAGATAATGAACACTCACACGAATCTGCATTGACACACAGTCCGCTTAATTCACATTCATTCATTGTCTTATACACTCTTTTTTGTTATTATATCTTTAATATTTGATTCACTTCATAACTTACTGTAAAACTGACAGTATTACGAGTATACGGTGTTAACCAGAATCATTTGGTATAGCTAAGGTTAGGTTAAAAGCCCTTAAATATCTTATAAATATCTCTATCAAATGATAAGTAAAGGGTTTTATTTAAAAAAAACTATGATTACTCATAATGTGATTTACATCGGAAATATAAATACATGTTTTTTTTGTAGTGAATACCACACAAGAGTCCCAACTGCTCCCAATTATCTAGAGCCAGTGATCCTAAGGCATCTCTAATCGGGGTATATTGTGAGGTTGAAGGAAGTAGGAAAGGGAAAGAGATGGGGAAGAGGAGGGTTGGGAAGTACCTGGTTATTCAGATCTGACCACCTAGCACGGCAAAATCCATTTCAAGCAACGTTTCATTTCTAAATGGTGGTCTTTCACCAGGGCGATGCTTTTGGTATCTACCACTCTAGAAAATTTATACTTGTAACATCTAACAAATTGAACCAAACCTGAATTATTCAATACGATTACGGAACATGGCTAGTTGAGACTTATTAAATACAACCTTCAAAAAATCATAAAATTAATAATCCATTATATCCCATGATAAGAACAGGACAACTGGCTAACTGGCTACACCTCTAATGGGTACCATAACCCAATAAAGGGGTGTCTTGATGGTCTACGCCTAGCTGGCCATGGTTTTATGCTAATGTCTGAAAAGAAATCTAAGGGTCCGGGAAGAGGCATGCGCCGGGCTTTAACGTGGGTCATAAATTACCCCGCGTAATCTCATCTTCCTACCTGTGTCATATGGGGCAAAGGATTTCATGGGGTGACTGCTATTTTGTAAATTATGTAAATAATTATTAGAGCTAAAATTATTCATCCCGTTACACCGTGAAGGAGTTATAAGTGTGAATTATTTTCCTTTGTCAAAAGAAACCGATATCAACATTACAATCTGCACAATCAAGTGGGACTATGTTTGTCACGGTTAACAGGTGACCTTTAAAATACCAAAGTCATTTTATTCTGTTCTTGGATGGGAGAGAAAAACAGGGATCGCCGACAAATGATAGTTTTTTTATACTGTTTAGATGGCCTTCGTGGTCGAGTTGTTAAAACGCTTGACTACGACCACAGGGGTCGCGGGTTCAAAATCCCGGCGTGGGCAAGTAGGTTTTACTTAATATTTTTTTGTTATTTATATTTGATTACCATAAAAACATACAATATATTTGGGACACGTTCCAGAGTGGTGAATACTCAAGTATCGCCCTAGCGAAAGACCAGTTGAAACGTTGCTCGAAATAGTTTTAGCCTTTTTTGGTTAATCAATTACATCCTAACATTCCTCTTCCTTATGTCCTTCCCCTCCCCACTACCTTAAGCCTCACAATATACCCCGATCAGGGATGCCATAGTCCTACTGGCTCTAGATGTTTGGCTGTAGTTGGGACTCTTGTTTGGTATTCAATTTTAAAAAAATAGGTCTGGGGAAAGTCACCAAGGATCGACAAAACCGAAAACATCTGTGGAAAATCTGTATTCTGAACTACAAATTAAATTAAGCTCGTAGCAAATACATAAAATATATCAAAGTTCAGCGAGTTTTCTAATTAAAAAAAATTGTTTTCCATTGATATTTTTTCTCATAACAATCAATTTCAAACAAACAAAAATAAATTCACACGGTTTATATTATTCCTCTTCACTAGAAGATGCTGTACTTGTAAAGCTGGCATAAAACCACAGACAAATCATCCATTATTGAAAACCTACACATATCTATTAAGAGAAAAATTACTAAGACCAATTGCGTTGCATAATCCAAAGAAAACTACACGAACTGAAATTTGAATTAATTGCAGTAAAAAAATCAGCTATTTATTAAGATACTCACTTGAACCTAGATAGCTTACATAACATGGGAGAGTAAAACATCCGGAGAGATGGTCGATGTAATCATTTCCTCTGAATAAACGTACAAGATTGCTTTTAGCTTGTCCCTAAAGTAGAAAAAATGTTAATATACTTCTTTTCTATCAACAACGTCTATTTAAAACTAGTTTACTCTTATGTATGGAGGACAATACATTTTTAGATATTTATTGAGAAATCTGAAAAATAAATCACTGAATGGAGAATCAAAAATACATATTAAGAACAAAACTGTATTATCCCAAGTTAAGTGAACAATATTAAAATGCATTATTATGTGAGTTAAGAAAAAAAAACAGAAAAAACAAATATATACGAGTACATTATTTCAAATAAAACCAATAAAATATTTCCAAAAACGTATAAACGGCAGGATATTTTCAAAATATCGTCTTGCATGCAACCAGAGTGGTAGATACTCTAAATAAGTACTCCCGGTGAAAGAACACCATTCAGAAGTGAAACGTTGCTTGAAATGGCTTTAGCCGTATTTAGTGACCAGATCTGAATAGCCAGGTACTTCCTATCCTTACCTTTCCTCATTTCCTTTCACTCCCCACTACTTTTCAGCCTCACAACATACCCCAATTGGGGATGCCAGAGTCTCACCGGCTTTGACAGTTTAGAGCAGTTGAGACTCTTGTGTAAAAAAAATACGAAAAAGCTTAGTGGCAAGTTGGTTAAATCTTACAAAAACTTAAAATGGAGAGGCTCCCCCGGAATAATAACATGCAGAGGGATAATAAATATGCACCCTGTTTCATGAGTTGGGGGATGATGCTATAAAGGATGATATTTTCATGATGTGAGAAGTTGTCTAAAGTGGGGAAATAATAATGCTCAGTGAAAGCTTGAAACAGTATCCTAAGATGAGTTATTTGACTACGTGACAGCCACTTACCCCGAATACTTAGGCATAATAAACAATAACCTTACGCAATATTGTCTTAGAATATTTTACTGTAGGTTTGTTTTATTTTCTCTAGTTTTAATAACGTGCTCCCGTGTCCAATGAAAAAAAAAAAAAAAGTGTTCATTCTTGTGAAAACAAATGCCTTAGCATCATGAGGGAACAAAATTAAACAGTTAGATTTATCACACTGATGATACTTAGGCTAAGCAAAACCGGTTGGTCATAAAAATTAATATAAAATCTGTGGTATATTATAAATTAGTTTCTAATGGTTATTGTCAATGTTATTTACTTCGATCCTTTGATGAAGACGTCATTTTTTCAAGGCTTTCGTGCAGTTAAAATTTCTATATCGTGCTAACTAAAATGTTGTTAACATTTTTTCAGATTGTTTCACAAAGTTGTTCTAAAAAAACTCAGTGCTATGAGTAATTGTTCGTGTGAAAATAAGGTTTTTATTAAAATATAGTTGGCATTTAATACCAACAATATTATTGTATTATGTTCAAGTTCTCTACAAATACCGTAAATCTAAAATTTACCAAGAATATTTATTTACGGTAAAATTAAAGCTTTTCGGAAGTTTTCGGAAGTGTGATTCATTATTTCTACGGGTAAATACTTTCTCCGAAATAATCAAGAGGATAATCTCATCTTACCATCACTCGATATAAATATGTATCATTCTTCTCATCTCCCTGAGGATACAGATTAAATCAATATTCTTCTGCCTCAAAACAAATAAACTTGAGCAAAAGTTGGTTCGCAGAAGCAAAGAAAGAGTAGAAGCGCAATTACAGGTGAATTGGATACAAAAGCTTTATTATTTGAGAACATATCATATCCGTTTGTTGTACATACGAATACCTACAGAAAGAAACTTTCCTGTTTCTCTACGGGGAAATAAACATATTATGTTGAATTTGTTAATATACAACTAAGTACACGGATATGTGCGTTAATACTATATGTACACACCGTAATATATACACCGAAAGTCAGAACTTCCTCATACAAAAACACGCCAATATAAAAAGCGATGGAACTATTCAATGAAGCTGCATCTACCTTAGATATATTTAGATGCACATATATAGAGTTCTGTCATTATCTCGCGATATACGTACAAGAGTGACAGTTAGGTACATAACGATCTACATAATCTTAAATAAAATAAATATATATTTTTTTCACACCTTTTTACTCTTGCCAATTCAACGATTATCTCATAATGTGTGTATGAAAATGAACCTCTCTTATATCTTATGTTTTTTTGGTTTTTCATTGCTAACCTTATTTGCGTTATTATATCATATATAGTGCGTCACACCACTTCAGTTTGTACTTATACAACTCCTTTGGATATATAATACCTTGTCTATATGTGAGATGTACATAAATGTTTAATTTCTTTTTTTTACACTATGCATGTATCTACAATATTTTTATATCATTCATCTCTTAATGTATTTGGTGAACAACTGTTTTTATGAGATCTTGTTATTGACCGGTCGGTAGCTGAGTGGAGAACGCGTCGGATTCCCACCCGGGCGTCGTGCGTTCAATTCCTCTGCTGGCTAAGTCCTCCATCATTGAACAAGCAACATCTTCCGCTTTTTATGATGGCAGTAGGAGTTTTTCAAATATTGTCAGGTTATTCGTAACCCGGGAATGTTTGTCTTACTTAAAAAAAAATAATAATAATAAGTAAATAAATGTACACAATGAATTATGTACAGTAAAAAAGTTAACATCAAAATAATGAACTGAACATTTTGTTTTTGATTTCCCCTAAGTTAAGATCATTGTAAAAATGAAAAACAACTTTGTAACACAGATTTTATTTTTATTTTTATGACTGACCGGTTTCGCTTAGCCTGAGAATCACCAGGGTACAAAATTAAACTAAACAAAAAATACATAGTAAAATAAAGTAAGAGAACAGTAAGAAAAGCAAAAAATAACGTTTAAATTATAACGAAGGAAAGTCGGTCATAAAAAATAAAATAAAATCTGTGGTCTTATACAAAATTATTATTTCATTTTCATTAAAATGTCAAACCACAAAGTGATTGTTTTCAACAAACATATATGTGAGACAATTGTGCTTGTTTATTGTGTACAAGGGCGTTATTTAGACTGATACATTATATTTCTTATTACAATGATAATTAATAATTTGTTTTGTTTATTAATGAAAGGGTAAGGATAAAGGCAGAGTATTTGTTTTATATTTCCGTGGATTTGTTTGTATATACATATAAATATTATAATATAATATTATATTTTTAAATAAATATAAAAAATTGGATATTTCTTTTGCAACTTTCTTCCACAAAGTAGGGTCTTTCGTTTGAATTTTCAAATGCTGGGTATTTTTATTTTGTTATTCTCATCATTTTTTATTATTTAAATCGTTTACATAATTTTAATTATGTCACGAAGTTCACTAAAAGAGGGAGCAAGTCCTTGTGGTTTATGGTTACGTACGTTATCTATTGTACGGAAGAGCCGTCTACATTCTGAATCTGAATTAATCTCAAAATATATAAAAATGAATTATTGTCTGTCTGTTTTCGATTTTCTCGAAAATTATTACACCGATTTCGCTTAAAATAACACATTTTCTTTTTATTGGTGTCGAGAAGGTTCAGACAGTAGTTGGAATTAAATCCAATATGTAAAACTCTTGCCATAAAATTTTCAAATTAAAATGAAAAACATTGAACCCGCCATGTGGTATTGAAGTTAGCAATAGATAACATATAAGACTCTCTGACATTTTACATATTTCACAGAAGAAGGTTTGTTTGGTTAGAATATTTTCAAATGAAAAAATATATTAGGTACCTACCTAAATTTTTTTTTTATAAATATATTTTTAATTAAATGAATTAATGAAGATTTGCTTGAGTAGAATAATATCAAAATGAAAAACTCAATAAGCTACCTAATTAAGTTTTTTTTTATTTAAATTTTTTTTAGAATTAAATAAAAATTTCAAATTGATGTTTCTTGTTTGTAGATAGTAATAGTTGTCAAAATGCATACTATTGGTGTCAAATTAATTATGGCACCAAAAAAGAAAATCTATTGGTCGATCTACAAGTCAAACAAGAAAAATAAAGGCATCACGATCTTCAGAAACAGTGGAGCGAAGGGAAAAATGACTTGAAACCGATCGAGTTAGAACATCTCAAGCCCGTCCTTCTGAGACAGACGCGCAAAGTGAGGAAATAATGAAATAATTTTAGCGATTGTTCATGTGTTTTTTTTTATTTTCATTTCAAATCCGGTATGCAGTGGAAAATGAAGACGTTAGTATTCTAATGGCATATTTTTCGTTATCATTAGGATGCGTGGAAAAAGTGTATTTTCTTTTTAAAATTGTAGCATGGATTATATTTTAAATTATATTTTTCAATAAAAGTCTGGTACGGTTTCAAAGTCTTTTAAGTTTTTTTTTTCGGGGATGAATGATAGACAAGCTAATTGGGCAATTGTGGCATTGCTAAGCATTTCGGGTATTCGCTAGTTCTCTATAAAAAGGGGATAATATATCACTGGTGGTCACGATCTTAATTTTTATTTTTGTACGTATTCTGTGAAGATATTCGATTAATTCAAAAGCTGTGATATGATTTTCTCAAAATGAAATTTAGTATAATAATATGATGTATTTACGAATAGATTTTCATAATTTAAGAATAATATTCATAGGTACCTACGTACACTTTTAATGTTCTTATAACATTATTTTTTTAAGAATGCCCTAATGATTTACAACCCGGTTTGCGGCTTTTAAGTAAATTTACTATTTAAAAATAAGTGAAATCTTATTTTTTTATATTTTCTTTAACGATGTGCATTATGAAGCAATCCATACGAGAATATTTTTTTTGCCGACATTCGTAAATCTTATTGTATTTATAATATGTATCTTTGCTAATATTCATACAGAACGTTGCAAAATGTATATTACAGATTTAATAAAACATTTTTATACTTTATTACTATTCATTTGGAAGACTGTACAAGTACCGTAGTTGAAGCAATGTATGTAACAGTCTTAAGATGGCCATAAAAGGCCAAATCTGGTACAGTCTACACAATAAACAGTAGAATAAAGTTTTAAAAAGTTTTATTCAATAAATGAATTCGCAGTTTCAAAAATTGCAATATTGTATAATTACATCTATAAATAATGAAAAAGAATGAGCTAATCATAATATTACTCAATTTTATATGTAGTTAGTAACTTTTCGGTAAACAACTATATTCTGAATAAAAATACATGGAAGGTTCTTTTTACGTATTTAATTTCACGTTGAAAAAAACGAAAGTCATTTAATGACATGATCAGTTGGAAGAAGAAAAGTAATCCCTCTCTCCGATAATCCTTTGCCTTCTTCCCTGTATTCAAGAACCCGAATAAGTACGTAAAATAAATGTAATATGTATGTTGGTAGTATAGGTAATCTATTTGAAATTTCTCTGACTCAATAAATGCTAAGCGTTCCTCGCGTTTCAAACACAAATATGGCGCAACGCTTCCTTTATGTGGAGCGCTCATATTACACGGGTGAATTTACCCGGAGCTTTTAAGGAAAATAAATAGGTAGGTATATCCTTCAATGAGGAAGAGTGATGGGAAAGCACGTTTAAGGAAACGTAGAAGGGTTGTACAGAAATCCAATGGGAAGCTGGAAACTTCTGCGTTAATTCAAAGTTTGACTGAGCTCATTTTACTGTTGGTGGAAAGTTTGTGTTTTTATCAATCATTCAGATGCTTGATTTTATTATAAAGTTTCTTAAGACTTGGTTGAAAGATTTCGAAACTAAATAACACATAAAACTGATTGAAAGAAGACCAAAGAACTGTAAAATAACATTTTATTTATTTAGTTCATTATGCGCAAAAAAAATAATCTACCAGGATGTGTGTTCACAAATAAAGTACATAGCTTTTGTAAGTTATTCTCTGAGAACTCAATTATACGCATTACAACACAAACAAATAAAAAAACGCTGTAAAGAAATATAGGTATATTTTTTTATCTTCAAACCATATCGTTATAAATAACAAATTATAACTAGATCATCTAAATTCAGATTGTTACTAGTTATTTTCTTGTATTTTTTCAAATTGTCACTTTACAACAGAACGCAAATCATTTGTTTACCAACAGTTAGGTGCATCTCTTACTACTCAATTATTAAAATAAATAATTTAAAAGTGGTTGCCAATTTCTCAAAATTAGACACTTCTTGTTAAAAGTTTAAAGTGAACTGATTATGTTAAAATATCAATATTCTTCAAAAAATATTAAGAAAGCGGGGAAAGGAAAATTACGAAAAACTGTACGAAAATCTGTTTCCATTAAAAGAAATGTACTTTTCTTGTTAACAACACATTTTTTCAAATATTTTATTTTGGGGTTGCTATAAACATTATACCAAAAAACATGCACCAATAGCTACTATTAGATTTTTTACAAAAATATACAACATTTATTTTAGTACACAAATGAAGTATGTAAAAAAAAAGGTTTAAACAATTTCAAACAAAGCGTAACATAAAAAAAGTTGATTTCGTTCTCATGGTTTCAACATAAAAAGGTTAGTATATTATTTCATTTACTCGTTACTGTTATTTATTTATTCCAAAATGAATGTATGTTGACCGCTTAAATCAAATCCAACTGAATTTTCAAGTTTTCCTCGCTTACATATATTATCTGTGAAATCATGGAAAACATATATGAGGCTGTCATCCATTTAATTTTCTTCCAAAAAATTATATGGTACCAAAACAATACGGCTATATTTAAAAAATATGGTTGAATGACACAGAAGGTAAAACTTTATTCCTATAGTGTCATTATTTGTATGCACAATTGTATATATACGAATGTTTTAATTATATTTGTTTACTTAATAATAATCATTATTATTAATTGGATTTCCATTTTTATATGTAGTTCTTGCATAAATGCGCTTATTTTTTATTTACAGCCTGTAAGTTAATATCTCTTAGTGAAAATTAAACAATCACTTTGAAAAACACCACAGACTTTAATTTAATTACCTTCTCGGTTGACGTTTGCCTCTTTCATTTCATATTGTCTGTCTCTTTCGCTCTGCTCGTTTTTATAATTTTTATTGTTAATCCAATGTTTCCTCACTGTTCTCTTATTTTATTTTATATTGTGTTCTCCCTCTGTATGTATGAGCGCACACTTTGTATTTTTTGTTTGGTTTAATTTTGTACCCTGGTGATGCTTAGACTAAGTGAAACCGGTCGGTCATAAAAATAAAAAAATAAAATATGTGGTCTTGTACAAAGTTATTATATCATTTTTATTAAATATGTCAAATCACAAAGTGATTGCTCTCTACGAATATATAATTTCTCCTTATTCACTTTTATTTGCATTATCTTCCACACGGGTAGCAATTTCGTGTGTTCCTACTATCATATCTTTTAAATTCATTTATTATGTACCTATGTAAAATAATGTAAAAATATATTTGTATACGAGTATATTGAGTTATTACTCCATATGTTCATTTATCAAAAGAAAAAAAAAATGAAAAAAGTGGGTATTGATGACAGCCTTCTTCTACTTCTGGTGTCTTTACCTATCGGAGTTTGATTATAATCAGGATAATCTTCAACCTGCAAGCTGTAGTTTGAAGATATGAAGTGCGATGACTTCCATCACTCTTCTCCTGGAATCCAGTACATATTTTCGCATTTTTTGTCGCTCATCATAACTTGACCGAGATATTGAAGCCAACTTTTGTTCAATGGGGAACATACAAATACAATTACATGCTAAGGAAAAAGTGCAGATTCAAGATATATGAGATATTATGAATATTAACTATCTAAATTGCATATCCCCATTATTTCTACAAAGTACAGTTCTGAAGAGAAATATCCTATGTACTTAAACAAGCGTAAATATAAATTTCGACAACGTAAAACACGTGCATTTTTTTCCCAAAAATCGATTATTCGATTGAAAAAAAATCTACATAATTACATAGATCGTATTTTTATAATTAGTTATTTTTAGAAATATAGATTATCAAATAAATCTGAAACATTCGCAAACAAGGTCACGTTCTTTTAACAATACCGTGTAAAATAAAATGTGTGAATCTATAAATGATTAATTGATTTGAAAGTAAACCATTTTTAACCTACCTACCTATAAATGTTTCCAGCTTCACGCAGCTCTCACTAAAATGGCGCTATAAAAATAGTTTGGTAAAAAATTATTACCTTTTATTAAATTACGGATCAGTTTCACTCAAAGTTATTTTCTGTTGTTATTCATCTGTATTCTAAATTAGTAGTAATTGGTTAAAATCTAGATCTAAAAAAAATCATCGATTAAGTAATTTTAACACTTGCCTAAAATGAAGGTGGAAGCCACGCGTTCACAAACTCTAAATCCAGCTGAGGGTCAGAGAAGTCCATAGTTTTCTTGCTTGTTTATCATTCTGGTTCAGCATGGAGAATATAAATGAAGCAATTAAGTGTTGGCTTTACCATTTACCACTCTTTAAAAATATTTATTTCTACTACGTGAACTGAAGAGAAACGAAGAAAAATAAACTCTTTATCGTAGCTCAAGTGCAGTTCTTGGTTAATACTAAAAAGCAATTTAAAGTAAATTAAGATTTCGAGGGGTTTATTTTTTGCATAATTCGCAGAACTAATTTTAAATAAATTAAATTGTATTTTTTGTTAATGGTAAGCTCTAATAAGTTCTGAGATAAGAAGTATCCATATTAAAATGACTTGACATTAATGTACGTACTAACCACATTTATTAACGAAAGAAATTGGATGTATAAATAAGAACGCTTGAAGTCTTTTAAGCGGAAAAAATCTCTTGCACTTGCAAAAAAAATCGTTTGGTTAATGATTTCAATTCGCGATATATTACAATTAAATACGTTATAACATCGATTAGATAATGATATTTCTGAAATACTTCACAGTAAACTATAAATAACCTAACAATACGATTCATTTTAATTTTCAGATTTATCGAATATTATGTGGC
Source organism: Drusus annulatus (assembly GCA_022651775.1). Lineage (NCBI taxonomy): Eukaryota > Metazoa > Arthropoda > Insecta > Trichoptera > Limnephilidae > Drusus > Drusus annulatus. The sequence goes on along the minus strand of JAGWCC010000352.1, from coordinate 256,928 downwards.
ATGTACTTGGAACTACTACAATTAATTTATAGATACCTAGATTTTCATATATACATACATTGTAACAATATCTAATCAAACATTTTTTATTTTTTTTATTTATGGTTTTAAAGTTTATTTTGTAGAACTCCATTTTAATTTTTAGGTTTTTTACTTTTATTTAAACAATAATAATTATTATTTTAATTTAAAAAAAAACAGTTTTTAGTTAAAAGCTCTGCGATGTAATTATTTTGACAGCTGTTTCGCCTTCTGAGGGCATATTCAAACAGTTTGATAATGCCCTCAGAAGTACATCGTAAAAAAAATAAAAAAAAAACCTAAAAAATCCAAACATTTCACGCAATATAAGCTAGTGAAAAAACCTTGTCTATATGTCACCACTTTGTTTAGCATTACGATATAATTTGTATTTTAGCATTATCGTAATACCTATTCGAAAGGTTCGATTTCTTTTATGAATATGTATTTTTTAACTTTTATATACACATATTTTCATTGATATTGATTTTAACATTGAATCGTTCAAGAAAAATTGGTTTTCACGTTTTATTTTAGATAACCTGTAGAAACAATTGCAAGTTTTGAAAAAATCTCGCGCATTTGTAAAAAAGCTACGTCTGTTTGATAGGTGATTTCATTTATAAAGAGTGCCACAACGATTTTTTTATAAATAATCGCATGAATGCTTCGAGTTTATTCTCCTGCAACTTCACTCTTGTATTTTGTTCTTGTCTTATTCTCCTCTTCTTAATTTGTCCTTACCTTCTTGTTTTCCTAGTAATTCTTGAGTTATTTTTCAATTTTACAATTATGAAAAATTACTATCCAGACAAGCAAGATATCTGTATTTTTTGTTTTTTTGGTGCAAATGTAAATATACATTCTGTTTCTTGTTTATTAGATACAGCAAAGGTATCAGATGAGTTAAGATTAAAGTTAACGTTCTAATGAATTAGCCAATTGAGTTTTCTAATATCGAGTTTGATTAAGTGATGCTACCTACCAATGACAGTAATATAGACAATTATAGCAGCTTACGTATTGATGAGAAAAATATTACAATTATAAAGTTTTCATCAATACATTGTTTGACTTGATATTCATCATTACATTAAAATAATGTTCCCAATAAATTTCAACCAAGATAACACAAACAGATTTTCTGCATGATATTAAAGATTCGATACAATGGGCTCTGCTTCTGAGTTTGGCTTTTGGCATTAAAAAAAAATCATGTGTATAAAACTTTAACAAAAATTTATTCAATTTGTAGTTAGCAAACAAAACCCATGAAATTCAATTCAAATATAGCTACAAACGTCCAACCGTTGATATTAAGGGTTTGTTCGTGGCAAACGAAATCAAAAACCTTCCGCCTAATGTCACTTGATACAGGGTGGCTCTAAACGTAATTACGTATTTTGCGGAAAGCGTTCTTTTTGTTTTCCCGGCGGCTGTTTTATTCAGACGTAATTTAACCGAAGCAGACACGAAATTATATTGTAATAAACTTTTTACTCGGAACAAAGGAGCACATTGCAATTAAATTAATGAAAATGGACTCGTTCTTGTGTCACGTACAAACTGGGAGAATTTCACTCATACGTGGGTTTTAAATATAAAATAGTCTAAAAAGTTGAGTTCCTTTTCATAGGTTTAAATCAATTAGAAGAATAACATTTTTGTTTTTTTTTAAGATTTCCGCAAAAAAGATTCAAGTCATGCACAATATCTCCAATTCGGTATTGTAAATGGTATAAGGCGTCATAATTATTATGTTTAGTATTATTATCCGTTGAATCTACTGAACGAATAAGGTTTTTTTAGAAAACAGGAGTTTCTTCAAAACTCTATGCTCGTGCAAATATGTACACGAGTAATTTTAAAATAACATTTGAAACATGGTGAGATTTAATCAATTATTGTATTTATAAAGTTGACTTTCGTTATGGCGAGATGTAAAATTAACGACCCTTCACACTAACAACCAAATTCTAATTTAAAAAAATCCAAGTCCAAGATTCAATAAAAAATCTATCCTGTATTTTGCGAAGAATCGAATAAGCAGCTTTTAACATCTTTCATCGATTCTCATGTTTAAATTTATGTCGCTAAATACCTTATAATAGTAATGAAATACCTAAATCAGTTCGCTCTCAGAGATAGCTGAAAAATGTCAAGTTGTTCATTATTAAGAGGTTAGAGATTTTTTTAATTAGAAATTTAAACAATGTATTTATGTTAAGAAGCCGAGAAGCATTTTATATTTGTCGAAATTTATAGCATAGATCTTCGATTTAGATATCGAAATACTTTTTCAACAATTTTAGTGGCCAGTACGAATAGCCGTTAAGCTAATCCAAAGCTCGTACAGAAGTATAAACACTTTCAAGAAGTATTTAATTAAATCTGTACAGCCTTTTTAATCGCATTTTTTTATAAATGTTGGACAAAATACCCTCCGAGTCATAAAAAATATGCAAATTTAAAAAAACATATTCAACTAAGTAAATAAAATTAGTGGCTGTATAAAATTTAAATAATAGCTGGCGCCAACAATCTTATTCGAAGGTAGCGGTTTCAAAATTAGGCTAGATGAAAAAAAGTGTTGTTTAATTGATATGTGCTTTTTCAGTATATTTGCATTTGTTTCCAGGGTAAATGATAAATTTAGTATCAAATTGGCAAGCGACCACCTGATGAAAATCTATCAGAATCGATACCGCATCCTATTTTTCTTCTCCTTAAGTCCGCCTCATTCTATTCCCCAAATAGACCATTTGTGTATAATTTACGTAAAAAAAATATTTTTAGGATATTATGTTGCTTTAAAAAATTATCTTTTTAATTTAAATTTACTAAAGAAAAACTGTTCACTAATTGTGCCGTTATAATACTTGAAAAACATCAAAACAACGCAGCTAGATTATTAACTTAGAACTTTTGTTATGTGGCGATAAAATTTTCTTCGAAGAAGGTACCTATCAGTAAGGGTGTTCCTATTCAGTTTAATGGCTATTAAAATATTTTAACTGTATTATATTTTACCTTACTGACATTATCACTTATCCTTGCAATTTAATTTAATAAACGATTACACTCTTGTTTTATATTTTATTTAGTAGACATGAAAATAATATCCACGAAAGTAAAAATAAAAATAATAATTGGGTGATTTCTAAAGCGCCGTTATTGTAAAAAAAATATCACCCAAGGGCGCCACACAACATAAGTAATAAAACCTAGAGCTTAATCACTAAGACTTATAACTAGTGACGTATAAATTATAACCATGTACTTACGGCTAAAACTTATGAGTGGTAACTTAAAATTTAGACTCATAACCAAAACTTATGAGTAGTGACTTAGAATTTAGACTAAAAACTAAGACTCATTAATATGAACTTATGCGTACTACTTGTAACTAGTGACTTAGAACTAAAATATTTTCATTAATCATATGCAACGTTCTTTGTAAATAATCTAATTATAGAAAACTAATAAAAAAATTTTTTTTAACCATTAGGTTAAAACATATAATTATAGTATGAAGACTTTACTAGGCGTCTTCTAGATGTATTGTCTTAGACTTGTTTTTTATCATAAACATTCTTTGTGAAATTTAAATTTTCATGTTTTAGCCGTAATATTTTTATTTCTATTTATAAATATGGCAAGCCACAAAGTTAATGCTTTTTACGAATACGTAATATTTTTGTTTTTAAACAATCGAAAAAAGGTTGTAACATTAAAAAATGTTTTACAGATAAGATCGACAGTCCAATATATATTTATAACATAAACTTTGATCATTCACCAATATAATTTATCACCGAAATCAATAAAATCTAAGCTTTGATTTATAAATTCGGTATAGTGTAATAGTCTATCAGTTTCTTAAGATGTACGAATTTGAATAATATGTGTATTTTGAAAGAATAAGATCGCCTGTATTTCTATTGTATTATATTTTATTTTGTATTTCTAATGTATTTAAAATCCTGTTGCCAAACTACTTAATTGTAGTTTAACGGAATAGAACGGGGAGAAAAATAAAACAAATAGTGTTATTTACTGTTTATTTTATTAACGTTTTAAGGAATCGAACCACTAGCTTTAAGTCAAACCTTTTTTAGTATGGTACAGTGATAGTGTCTAAATTATTTAGGACATTGTTTTGTGTTTATAGCGTATAATACTCAGGGACGTCAAGTAAATCAAATACTTGATTCGGGTCATGTGAAGAGTCAGACTAACAGAAGAGTATGTATAAGACGATGTATGAAGTAAGGCGTGTGCGCCAAGGTAGAGTTATATGGCGGTCCGTCTTCTCTGCCTACCCCTGCAGTGAAACGGCACGATGGTTAGTCAGTTATACTTATATTTTTGTGAGCGTCAAAATACCATGGTAACTATGGTACGATGTAACTTTTCATTGTTTTTAGCGAGTGTTTCTTACACGTGTTAAGTTGGACTTTCTCAGATTTGGATAATTTTTGAAAAATACAAAAGGTCCAAATTTAAGTTAGATGTTTCGGAAAAAAACCTCCCACATTTTTTTTTAGTGGAAGTGAAGTACTAGATGCCATTTTAAATGAAAATGGAAAATCTGATAAAAATGGTAGTATCTTAAAAATAATATACCTTCAGAAGCTCTACTCTACAGGTGTCATATTTTTTTCTGCAAGAAACAACATTTTTACGATAAAAAATTTAACGGTGTGCTTACATTCATGTATCATAATTTATTTTTCTCATGATAAGACGCATTTACACATGAGTAAAAAGGTTGTTTTAGTCGCTATGATTGGAAAACAAAGATTCAAGGTATGTCTAAATGCAGCATTGCATGGACGTACATACGAAAATAAAATAATATGTATATCCTTTAAGCAACGTTTGTTTGAAAATTGGCATTTACTAGATAAAAATCAGATTTCTTAGGTCATCGTTAGTGTCAAAAAAGGTAATTTTATTTTCCTGCTGCAGCCATAACCTATTTTACATAATTTAGAATATGGGGATAACGATAATATCTTGTACTTAAAAATGTAATGTATTCTTGGAATAATTTGCTTATGCAGATAATGAGTGTGTATGATGACCTCCGTTGTAGAGCGGTTAAGATCCTTGAGTTTGAATCCAGAGGTCGAATATAAATATAATATATGAATGTAACAATATATTTGCGGCATGTTTCAGAGTGGTAGATACTCTCAGTATCGCCCTGGTGAATTACCACCATTCAGATGCAAAACGTTGCTTGAAGTGGCTTTAGTCGTGTTTAGTGACCAGATCTGAATAACCAGATACCTTCAAACTTTCCTCTTCTCCATATACTTCTATTCCTTCCTGCCTTTAACCTCACAATGTAACTCAATGGTCTCATAGCCCCACTGACTCCGGACAGTTGAAACTGTTGTGCAGTATTTACAAAAAAAAATAAAAAAATAGGTAAGTGATATGTTTCTACAATTATTTTTCCTACATATTTGATATAGATGTGAAGTAGGAACTAAAGCATATTCTTTGTATATTGATTTTCCGTGTTTGGAGTGTGGCTCTGCAAAGAGCTACATAGCTTTCAGTTGTAACTTTAAGCTTTCAGTTATCAGCAGCTTTTCGTCAGCTTTTCACCGCCATTTCGTGGTCTCCATCACTCATCCGATGACGTAGCGGCTGGTGACGACATCTCATTGTTGCGGGACATTTTTCATGTTTAAGGAAAGCACAATAGGCTACATTTTTTTATTTACCCTTTATCTCGTGCTGTCACCCTGGTAGCTATACATTTTACCCTAGTGGAAAAAATCAGTATTTTTAGGGGCCCAATGAGCCAATGCAGTTAGGAATTATGTACCTTTAGACGTGCTTATCAAAATCACAAATAAAATATGTTATCATGCTCCAAAGTTTCATAAACTGTACTTGGGACATATTTTTTTAGGATGTTATAATATATTATAGGTATATAGTTTTTTTATTGGTTATATATTGGTATTTTATAAAATCTTTTTAATATATCTATATACATATGTTTTTTATTCATAAAAAAAAAGATATAGGCTTGATTTATTTTTAGTGATATTTTCATTAGTATTTATTTATTTGTTTTTTTTACAGTTTCCAAAGAAATGTATCCTCACTGGGGTAATCTGTTCTAAGACAAAATTGTACGTGGTTTTCGTTATAAAGTCAAAATCAATTTAGTTAGCACAAGTGAAATTAAATATATAAATTTTAAATTATGTGGTAACATCAGTTGTCAAGCGCAAGAAAAATACTTACTAAAAAATATGTACATCAAAAGAGAAAGATGATTGAAAATAAAATTCACTTAATGTTTCAAAGGCATAGTACATAGGAAACAAAACGAAAAGGATCAGCGTTAATCTCTGTTTGGTTTTAGCTTGGCTTCTGCGTTACTTCTTCCTGTCTCCATAATTTATGTTTATGTATAAATATTTTGTAATCCGCTAAATTGTCACGAGGTTTTAGTTTAAGAAAGAGAGAGACTGTAATAAAAAACAATATTAAGCATTAACGATAAAGAATTCGTCTTAATCCAAATATTTCTCAGAGATTTAGTAAGCACTTACGAGCTGTTGTAATACATGGTAAGAGGAATAATACCTTTATACAAATAAATTTAATATAGAAAATGTAAATAAAAAAAATTACGATACGCGTTGTTTAAATACAATAAGGAGTAAAAGAAATAAAAAAATATACGATATCATAAACTGTTTTTGTATGTATATAAAAATGATTAAATTTTAAATCTAAATAATCCTGATTTTTAACTCATTTACCCTTATATCTTATTGATATGTCAGTTTTTGGGTAGGTACCATTAAACTAATAATAAAATTTTGTATATTCTAGTATGTTCTAATTTACGTAATTTACTTAGCTGGATCCAACATCAAAACTGGTTAAATGGTTGACAGGTGTTATGGATTGCATTTGTGAACAGCCAAAATAAACAAGTTCCTTTATTATATTAAATACGGAAACTAAAAAATAATACTATCATGAAACAAATTAAAAAAATTCCCCCCGCAGACACGCTAAAAAACAGGAAATTCGAAGACTTTACAAAAGTAGAGTTATTCTCTTGAAAAATGCATTTATTTCTTCACGGTGCCATATTGACTATTCAAAGCTAAAACACTGAATACAGCGATTTCGTAAATATTCAGGAAAAACAAACCAGTGTTATGAATTAACCGCCAAAAGTATTATTTTCTATGTGTTCTTTAATACGTCAAAATGTCAAAAGCCGACAGCATTCAAAAGCAAATGATCATAGCTTGAGATTTGTAACTGCCGTGTATGATATTAGAATTATCTTTTATGTATGATAAATCTAATGTTTTTGGAAAAAGTCGGAATAAATTCTATATCTTAGTCGCTATCAACTTTATTTATTAACGCAGAATTATACAAATATATGTAAAAAAATAAAACGACATTCAGAAAATTTTACCACCAAAAATTACATCAGGGGGATGTTTTCATTCATTGTCATTACTTCCTAGTTGAATTTTTCGTTACTAAGTTAGCCCTAAAAAAAACATCAAGTCAATCAATATGTAAAAAAAACACCTTATATTTTTAAGACTTCAATTTATATTTGCTTCTGTATATACGTGTATACTAACCTTATGTACTTCGTTCTATTTTTGTAAAATGTGTGAAAAAAATCTTATTAGATGTGTGAAAAAATAATTTGCATAGATCTAAATAAAAATACAAAAACAACACACACTGATTATTACAAAATCAAAAATGTGCTTTACAAATCGCGAAACACAACAAAAGTTACTTGCAGTGTAACTGCAAAAACACCCGAAGCTTGTAAGCTAACACCCATCATAATAATAATACATAATAATACTATCGATGAGTTTTTCGAGATCATTTTGTTTGTTGAACAGTTTATTGAAAGCATTTTATCATCCCCCTTTCGAATAATCGACACACCTATTGCAAAACCTTTTCCGGTTTATTTCAATAGTTCAGCTCTCACACGGTGGAGTATGGATACTTTGTGCCCCGTGGAAGACAAATCTTCTTTATCCGCCCACGTATTTTTATTTTCAGTTTTCCCGCCCTAATGAAATTGCCACTAACGTAAGCAATACAGCCTCCATTTTTTACTTTCGGCCTCTGATATATTCCGATACCGTCAGATGTCACCGTAAGGCGGCCCAAATAAATCAGCGGGCCTACATTCAGTATGACTTGGACGTGTGAAGGAAAGACACAGGGATGGACTGACACTAGTAGACTAGTTCATTCGAGAGATAATCCAAAATATATTTGTAAAAAAAAAAACTTTTCAATTTTTAGTCACCTTCAAAGATATTTCCATAAAACGCAATGCACTTATCGAGACATCTGAATTTGACTTCAGTGATCTTGATGACTCGTAGTTCTTCCTGCGTTTTTTGCTTATTTTTTAGCCGAAATTCGTTTCTCTTTAAAAACATTTTTCATCCAGGGAAACCAAAAAAGTCAGTATAACGCTTTTTCCCTAGCCGGGATTCAAACCCAAGCCCAAAGCAAATAATTATACCTTTTTGTTAGATAAACTTCTAACAATCTTTTTATAAGTCGTAACTCGTAATTTTACTTTATTTTTGTATGGTATTTTTCGTTTAGAATGTTTTACCCGGCACTGAAAAGGTACTAGATAGAATCGGTTAGGCATTATGGACCAATTCTATTAATTCTTTTGTTTTCCATACAGAGATAGGTTCTTCGGAACACCTGTTCCGAGATAAAGCTCGTGAAGCTCTGTTTTGACAAAAGAACAAGAATGACAAATATTTATCCAAAATCGTACTCGTGTTCGAAGTTCAATCGTGCTTCATTTCCCTGTGTGTTTTTCTCACAAGACCAATCATATTTCCTCAATTTGTCCCAAGTGTCTAGGAAAAATAAATATACATTTAACATACAAGAGTTATTACTTATTTTGTTATTGAAATCGATCTTTCAATATAATACAAAATTAGTTTTGTTTTACTCCTTGAGAATAATATACCAAGAAATGTTTTTTTTGCACAATATTATCATTTTAATAAAAAAAAAAACGCGGAAGGTAAATAATGAAGGTAACATATGAAATCATTTTCATAAACCGTATTTTTAATGAGCTTAAATTATATTATAAATATGATGTAACTCCAACAACTCTGCCTCAGAACAAACCCCTTGCCCAATTCACATTTACTCATTCTATTTTATTATTCGTACGACTCCAGGGCTACCCTATATACTCGTATGATTCGTTCATTCACTTGCGCGTCGCATCGTTCATATCACCCCTTCCTTTGTTCATCCGCTCTACATGTCCAATCTATTGATTCGTACACATGTCCGAACCAAAGTGTTTTTTTCTTAATCTTATTTATTACGCTTTCATCGGTTTTGTATTTTTTTGGCGGCACGGTGGCAATTAACTTGCAAACAAAATAAATTACTTGCAGAAAAATTTATATCGAGAGAAGTTATTTTGATGTAAATTCTCGGGGATTTAAAAAAATATATAATCTACCCATCACGCATATTACATTTAATGATTCATTCATATTGTACTCCCAGTAGTTGATAAACTTTATAAGAAAACCTTTTTAATTTTTCATTTAACACTTTACAGAATTTTTTTTCAAGACAGATATTTTAAGATATTATTTGTTGTATTTAAGTAGGTGTTCAAGTTTTATCTCAAAAATATTTTTCTTTACAAAATCACCATGGTATATTTGATATCTTCAGAACAGTTTCCTTTTTTATTACCATTATTTGAATATTGTAAAATGATTTTGAATTTCGTATTCTTTTAACCCTTGGCCTCCCGACGCAAATTGATATTTCTGTTATTCAGAAACATAAAAAATCACTCGAAAAACCTTCTGGCTGGTAATTTTTCTCCCTCGGGTGCCTGATTTTATGTTTCATCTCCGGTTTTACTCAGCTTCTATATCGGTTAGTGAAATAACGTAAGAGCTTTAACATATAAAATGACTTTCAACGAGGTTCTCCATTCTGATCTTTTTATGGTTATATTATTATTGACTTCTACCAATCTTAACTCACGAACTGGCTTTCAGAGCTAATATTCCTTAAGAGCTTTTTTCGTGTACTCGGAAAATTTATTTTTGAAATTCTTTCCATATCTACAGCAGCCTTTTAAGAAATATCTACATTTGAAGGGCCCACTATCTATAAAAATACAATTTGATAAAACTGAAAATTTAGGTTAACTCAACAATAGAATATTCTAAAATATTCTTTCATGTCATGCGATAGTGGACTTTAGAGAAATATATTTTAGATTTAATTATCGCAAAACATTGTCATGTCAGATGAAACCTTTTTATTTCAAAGGCTCGAAACACTAACTTTGATACGTATATTTTTTATAAAATAATTAGCCATTTATCGAGAGCACAAACGAGCCCTGTTCGTAATTTCCGTTTCCAACCAAACAGAATCATACGGAGTCTTAAGGAATTATTCATCTGACTTCATTTATCATTATTCCTTTCATTCGAGACTTCCATTAAGTTCCCACATTTTCCGCTTTATATTGAGGGTTATTCCCCTTTCGCTCCGCCCCCACTTCGTGCCCTCGCCATACTTCTATCATCACAGGCGGCCATGTTTGGAATATGATATATTTATGTGATTTTGACAAAGTTCTAGGTTCTTATTCTATCTGTCGCTCCACACAAAGTTCTTAAGAAAGTCTTTCATCACATTTCTTGCCACGTTCTCTCAGACAAACGCTCCCGCAGCCTCCGCGGTATTCTTGTGTGTATCGATCTCTCTTTTATTTACTTTAATAATGCTGTCTGTTCAATTGACGTCACGTCTAACTTCTGAAGTCAGCTTCCTCGGCGTTTCAGGAAATTTTTGTGACGCTTCTGCCAGAACTAATAAAAGAGAATCGGCTCGCCATTATTATATTATTATGTTTCTGGTTCGAGCTATGCCTAAACAACACTGGTTGTCCAATCACAAAACCAGTTTTTTTGGTTGGCTTTTTTAAGAAAAAATATTTTTTTCTTCATAAAACTAACTAACTAACCATCACGCCGTTTCCCCGCAGGGGCAGGCAGAGAAGACAAACCGCCATACAACTCTGCCTTGACACATACTCCTTGCTTCATTCACATACATCATCTCGTACATACATCATCTCGTACATACTCTTCTGTTATCTGACTCTTCACATGACCCGACTCAAGTATTTGATTTACTTGATCGTGCCATGTCTTCCTTGGACGTCCCCGACTTCTTCTTTCTATGAACTTTCGCATCATATGTTATTTTCGCACTCTTTTCTTCGTTCATTCGCTCTATTTGCCCAAACCATCTAAGCGTCCCTTTCTTGATCCTATTCATTACGCTTACGAGTACATCAGCCTTATATCGGATATCGACGTTTTTAACACGGTCATTCATGGTTTTACCGCACATAAGTATCAGTATTTTTTTTATTTTTTTTAATAATAATAATACCGCACAAGAGTCGCAACTGCTCCAAACCGTCTAGAGCCAGTAAGACTATGGCATCCCAAATAGGGTTTTGTTGTGAGGCTGAAGGTAGTGGAAAGAGGAAGTATATGAGGAAGGGGAAGGTTGGTAAGTCCTTGGCCATTCAAATCTGGTCACCAAACACGGCTAAAGCCATTTCAAGCAACGTTTCAATACTGAATGATGGTCTTTCATCAGGGCGATTCTTAAGTATCTACCACTCTGGAATGTGCCGCAAATATACTATATTTTATTTTATATCAATTAAATGTTTTATGGCACATATTGATAAAATAAAAAAATATTTATTTGCGTCTTACCACTCGACCATGCAGGCCGTCAAATTTCCACAACATTCAGTCTAATTTCATCCTCATAATATTTAATAAAGCAAGCAAATAACAAAGGTAGCTTAAAGTAATTCTAAGAAAAGTTTTTCAAAAACAGTTTTTGAAAAGCTTTCTGACTTTTTTTTACATTGTTCGTAAAAAAAAACAAATCTGTTTTATTTTTGTCATGCCTGATATTAATTTTTAATTATTATAAGCTTGAAGAACCAGTTTTACTATTAGTAAGGCCAATTTTCTGTAAATAAGGTATTTAGGCCTCTCCAACATAACATAATATTTAACAAATTTTCCACTAACGGCTTAGTTATTCACCATTGTGTGTCTGATAGTAGTGAATAGCTAAGCTGTGACCGAGGAAATTTCTGACGTATGTCGACTTTATTGATTTATCCTTTTGTGCCGCAGAGTAGCAGCTGTTTCTGAGTTTTCTATTTACATATTCAGCCTGTTGATGGAGAGGCAGGCTTGGTGAAACTCCCGTTTCCGCATCAGACAAGTAATAAGTGTGAATAAATTAAACAACTATTGGTTAGTAAATTATTGATTGTACTCTTTTATTTGAAATTTGTGAATACATCACAAGAATCCCATCTTCTCCCAACCGTCTAGAGCCAGTGGAACTATACCATCCCCAATTGGGGTATGTTGTGAGGCTGATGGTAGTGGGGAGGGGAAGGAGATGAGGAAGAGGAAAGTTAGAAAGTACCTGGTTATTCAGATCTGGTTACAAACGGCTAAAGTCCATTCAATCAAGCAACGTTTTGATTTTGAATGTATCTACCACTCTGGAACGTGCCCCAAATATACTTTTTATTATTTTTATATAAATTCAATGTGTTATAACACATATTAATTCAATAAAATTTATACGCCGGGTTCGAACCTTCGACCTTTGGATTCGTAGTCGAGCGTCTTACCACTCGACCATAGAGGCCATCAATCATCTAACCTCACTCAAACCTTACATTTAAAAAGCGATGGTAAATACACTTTTTAAGCACTAGTTTTTAAATATTAAATTAACCCTTTAATGTTTTACGCTTCATCGTAATACTGATTACTGAAAGAATATTAAGAATTTTCAAAAAAATATGAAAACTGAAAAAAATAAGATTATGTAAAGTTACATTAGAAAATTTACGATTGTAATTTTCACAGTAAACAAGTTATTTATTTTATGAGTTATTTTGAACACAATGTACGGCATACATGTATAACTCAATTGAATATATAAAGCGAATTTTGGAGCAATGCATCAACTAAAGTTAAGTTTGAATAAAATATAAAGTTTTTTTTTCAAACATTTCCAATAATTTTTTTCCTAATTATATTTCAAAAATTTCATCGAATTTATTCTTTTCAATATATATTTTTTAATGTATTTATTGATTAACTTAAAACTAACTTACCAAAAAATGTTATTATTTCTTTTCATATATTGGTATTTTCCTGATTTAGCATTTTTCGCTATTATTTTTATTCCTTAAAAAAAAAAAAAATTATAATAATAATAAGTGTCTATCTGATGGGACCTGCCAGGTAAGTATGTTCCTGTATATTTTCTTATTTAAACTAGGAATTAATGTGTAGTGATATAAGTAAGATCTGTACAGCGCCCTTGTACTAATGTGATTTTTTTCGCAAAACGGCGCTATACAAATCATCCAAATATTATTATTATTATTGTCAAGCATAACATAATTATACTTTATGATTGTATCCATTACTCAACGCATGATGAGAACATTTTGTAAAATGGATTAATGACCTTACATTTAATTTGTATCTATCAATACATACGAGTATGAGCTATTATTACTCTGTTAAATGTTCCAAATAAGCAATACAAAAATAACAATAAAAGATAAAACAGAGAAAATAAATTATATTGTAAAGTGGAATACGCATTCTTTAAATATTTTTTTAAATACTAATATATAATGTTTTGAATCAAAATTTTCACTGTAAAGATGTAGGTACCCTCATAAAAAAATCTGTGATTGTGTATATGAGGAGAGTATTATTTATTTTGTGACTAAAAACTGTTGCAAATAATTACCATATATTTTTATTTTAAGTTATCAGTGTATTTTTTCAATTGTATTTCTAATTTTTTGAGATCATCATCAATCAATCTCTTTTTTCCGGTTTGCTATTAAAGAAATTCATTCCTTGACATTTGTAACTTTTCTGACCCATTGTATTAAAAACATATTGGAATCGGTAACATGTATTTTTGTGCCTGAGATTCTTTGTATTTTTGAATGGTGCGGTTTTATTTTCAAATATCTTATTTTTTATACTATTTGTAATATTGCGTGGTACAAGAAAAGAGTGTTTAAATTTTCTGACTTTAAATTCTTTAAATATGAGTTTTGAAGGAAACAATTTGTGTTTTTAAAGATTATTTTAATATATTTTTTTGTGCAATTTGAATGGTTAGTGTAAAAAAATTATAAGTGCTGCCCCACCCTATTATGCCATCTTGAATGATGGACTGACAAAAAGCAAAGTAGATCTTTTTTGGTAATTTTTCATTACGAATATGCCTCAAACAGCCAAAGGTGTAGGTTAAATTTTGAACTCTATTTTAAAGATTAGTTATATGTGGTGACCATTTTAAGCATTGGTCTATATTGATGCCAGGGTATTTGATTGAAATTTAGTTTTCTATTTTGGTGCACAATGAATCACAGTGGTGGTGTTTGTCATTTTGTGTAGCGTGAATTTTAGTGTTTATTTCGCATGGTATTTTTTTGTTTGTTTTTGAATAAATGTATATGTTTTTCTGTTTAATTTAATGTTAACTTTTTAATAAAACCCATATTTTCAATTTATTTTTTATGTATGTGTTCCGTTTTTAGTTTAAACCAATAAGTTTTTAAGTAATACCGTGTCATCGGCATTTGATTTTTTTATCCATATTTAGTGGCTTCTGTATAAAATAATTATTTAAAAAAAAAAGTCTTTTGGAAAACAAAAACTACTATCTTACTACCCGGATGTGTATGAGAAATAAAAGTAAATAAATTGCTTTGAATACTTACGACGATTAAAGTAGTCATAAAGTATAGTAAAAAAAACGCAACTTCCGAAGCACAACATAAAAATTACGTAAATATTATAACCCAGGGGTTATATTGATGGAAGATGAGGTAGAGAATGACGTCACACCACAGGTATGGCTTTGAAACTCGCGAGACGGGTGCATGGTAAGCTTTTCAAAACTGCTCTCTGCAAGGTGGAGATTTCAATGATAATAATAACAGTAAGCTTAAATGGCGTAGTTTTATGATAGTTCACCCCAAGTGCGCTTCATACTAAATTAATTATGCTAGTAAAACTAACTAACAAAGAAGAAAACAATGTATAATATGTATACAAATTAAAACTATCTAAAATCACGACCATTATCATAAATCAGGAAAGATAAAGGTTCAGGTATGGGTATAACAGTGCATGTGTACATCAAAAGATTAAAAAAACAATTTGCCAGAAGCCAAGGGTACAAAAATTGAGATAAAACGTATGAATTCATATTAAAATATTTGTGAAATCAAAGAAAAAAGAAATGCAACCAGTGTAAATATAACAAGTAACACAAGAACAATAAATATTTAATGACAATTAGTATTTGGTTTTCAGTAGATAGGGAGGACATTGAGTTATAATGATAGAAGTAACGAGAAAACCGAAAGAAAGCAAATTACGGACGTTTTTAAAAAAAAAAAATTAATAAATTACATTTCACATGTAGAATTTTTAAACAATTTGGTTTTTAAGACCCGTTTGAACTTTGCTAGGCTTTGTGTGTTGGCAATTTTTAGGGGAAGCTTATTTCAGATATACCAAAAAGGCGATCGTAGTAGACAGGTTTATTTGATCGAGATGGTTCAATTAATCGATCAGCAGTATCAACATCTGTTGACCTTAATGGAAGCTGTCTACTATTTAAGGCTTGTCGGACACACAGTGATATTATGTGAATGATGATAGCCAAACATCAATAGGAGAGGATACTCAAATAAAACATCATTGATTAGAGTTAGCTGTAATCTTACTTACTAATTTAGAAAAAAAATGCTTCAATGTATAGTTAGGTCTTTTAACTACAAAACACATTGCATAACTGAAGTAATACAAAGATAATCTAAATATAAAAACCTGTCTTGCCTAGGATCATTCTAAGGACTTCGTTATCAGCTGAGCGCCATTCAGTAGGAACATATTCGTTCATGTTGTCAAATGTGTCTAATATGTTTGAAATTTTGTACCTATATCATTTTTTAACCTACTTACAGAGAATGGAGTAAGACTATTTTTTTAATATTTTCAGAATCCTGAAGGCATATCTAACTTTCCCCACTTCATCTTCTAAGGGTTTTTTGTGTTTACGTTTGGTTCATTAATTTAGGCTTGAAAGTTTCTCGAAATATTGTTGTCATCTCGCCAATACTTTTTCCTTTTCACCTTCGTAAGTCGTTTAAAGATCTGGGTGTAAATACATCATGTCTTCTTGCTCTTTACTTTTCTTCTAGGTTCGGTTGTCTCTTATTCATTGAAATACTTTATATTATACTCATCTTTTCACTTGCAATATACACCTCTAATCTTCTAGACATGTACATTGTATTGAATACATCCTTAAAGATTCTGTGTCATACGTGTCAAGCCCTGAAGCCTGGAATAGACTACCACACGATCTGCGAATAATAAAAGACTGACAGAATAACATAATTCCCCTAATTTACACAGCAAGGCTAACCCGTCAACATCTAAACTTACCAGTTAATAACATCTCGTGCAATTATACACGATCCTCAATCCTCGATCTACTGCCAAACAAAGAGTTTAATAATTTTTCACAGCTCGCGACAACTGTAAATAATTAACATGTAAAAATCAATAACGTAATTTTATCTACAGCTTTAGGTATATAAATAGTTGTATGGTAAATTTAGCTGTAATATTTAAGTTTTGTAAAGCGCCCTTTATGTGATATTAAAAGTTTATTAAAAACCAACTAATAATGCAGTCAAGTGGCTGTAGTAAATAAACATGTGCTTTAATAAGAAAACGATTTTTCTCGAATGCATAAAATAAAATTAATAAAGAAATCATTTTTCAAATCTTGTACAAAATAAATTACACACTTTAAAAGAATTACCAGTAGCAGGTACCTAAAGTTAGTAGAAACATGTTTTGACTGTTCAAAAGCAGTTTTCTAAGTCTATTGATAAGTATTATTTTGCGAAATAATAAATCCACATCTCTGAAAGGCTTTTTAAATAAGTTATCTCAGGGACTTTGGAATTAATAGGGGCCATATTTCCTTCAAAAGTAAAAGTTTTATCCAAAAGTTGTGTATAAAGGTGATTAAGAGATATTTAAGATTTAGATGACGATTTTCCTAAGTCGAAAATTTATTCTATTTCGTTTAAAAACGTACGACTGAAAATACGTTGTTCATAATAATTTCATGGTGTTAAATAATTCAATTATTCGTACTGTTTGCTCGAATTAAGACATATTTTAGCATCATAATTATTTTTAAGAAATACGCACGTCAGAAAACTCTAGTAACTCACATTCTTTTGAATGGATTCTTAAAATATATTGATTGCTACTATAAAATCGTTCAGACAACTAAGAACTGCAACGATATATTATATTTTCTTTCAAAAACCTGTAAATTTTAAACAAACAAAAATGATTTAAAAAAATAACGATTAATAATCAACTAAGCTTAAATATTATACGCTTTCAAAACAACCCACACCAACTGACACAAGTTACAAGATGGTTTAAATATTGTACCTACTTGAAAATTGAAGTTTTTCAAAAAACATCAATAATATTCAGTACCCATCAGTTTAATCACAATTATACTAATATTCACGGTATCGTCCGCACCGATCAATTAAGTTCAGCTGCTATCGCTCTTTCCGGGACAAAGGTATGCTATATCTCTCCCTTTCTTAAATTCACATGTTCGGTCACATGAGCTTCACAATGTGAACTGCTTGGGCTCTTTATTGAACAAAAGATTAAAGAAAAAGGCCAAAGGGCAAACCAAGAATAAAATGGCTTGACGACATTAAAGGAAAAACTAGAATATCGACAGAAGAATTGAAGTGAACCACATTCAAACGAAATATTTATTCGAGTAACTGATTTCCTATTAATTATAAATGGAGTAGACACAATGATGTCTTATGATCGTTCAACGGTCATGACATATAATTAAAATAATAATTTATTTTAAATTATTTCGCTCTTTGATTGTTTTCTATTATTCAGAATTATGTCTTTGGCTTTTTTAACAATTATTTTCTTTGTTTTTGTCAGGGCTGTTTAAATAAAATATATTTTAATTTATTCATTTATTTAACAAAGATATTTACACCCCACATATAGACAAGGTATTTTATATCCAAAGGAGTTATATGAGTACAAACTGAAGTAGTGTGACGCATTATTTATTTATTTATTTTATTGTATACGCCCGAGAGGGCTTTAGCATTAAATGTTTACAATTGACAGTGAAAAAATGAAAATTATATGCACAAACAAAATAAGGTTGTAGAGTAGTCAAAAATAGTGTTTAAATACATCAAAATATTATTGATTAAAGATGAATGATGTTTTAGCCTTCTTTGATCTACATTCCGTGCAGTTAAATACATCAGCCACCTCTGCGTATGTATTACCAACTAAATGCAATCTAGGTACAAGCGAGTATCTGAAAGACTCAGTCCTGATGTTATTGTTACAACTAAATAAAAAAAATTGGATCGAGTAGTTTTTGTTGGTATGTGACATAATAACACAAACAATTTGACCAATGAAAAGGTTTATTTTTATACACATGTTATGAGATAATCGTTGGATTGGAAAGTGCAAAAATGTGTGTAAAAAAATATATTTTATTTTAGAGTATGTAGACCGTTATGTACCCAAAGGTCACTCTTGTACATACATCAAGAAATAGTGACATAGCTCTATATACTCGTATATGCATCTTAATATATCTAAGGTAGATGCAGTTTTATAGAATAGTTCCATCGCTTTTAATATATTGGTGTGTTTTTGTATGAGGATGTTCTGTTTTTCAGCATGTAAAACGTCACATGGTGCCTCGCACGAATTTACTTACTTGAAGCAAACAAGTTGATCTCCTTTAGTATATATGGGTTACAAATACCTACATAAATCAACTTTACCCAAAAACATCTTCCGGCGGGCTTGCAGGGTGTGGAAATCTAGCATTATGCATAAAACGTGTTATATACGTGTTTCATTAGCATTTATGCTACTCTCTCTGAAAAGCCTGGTATTTAAGAAATACTCTAGTTTCGGTGGTCTCCTTTTGTCTCCTACTAGGTCCTGAAACCTAAGGTTATGGTTTTGGCTTCCAAATCATCCAGCCACCTCAGTTTAAATCACCGAAAAGTCACCGTCTAGCCATGTGAATACCTTCCAAAACGGGTTGATTGGGGACCTATAATTAAGAAGCCTGTTTGGTGGATGGAAATCTTCTAACTTTGCTACATGCCCTCCCAAATTGACTCATCTTTGTTTTAAAAAAATTTTTACTCTACAAACAGTTGGCATAGGTCGTGAAATTATTATACTTTTACACTTATTTTTTTAAAGTTCAGTTGAATAATAATATTGGGATAATTTGTATAGCGCCGTTTTTGTTAAAAATCATCTAAATATGCACATAAGCTTTCTTCGGACGGTAACAAACAGGTTTGTTGAGAAAACAGCATTATAATTCTGAACATTTATGTAATGGCCAAAGTGAAATATTTGAATAGTAAATATGAGATTACATAAAAAACGTAATTGGTATCAAAATACCAGCCCTTATTCTAGTTTACCTTCCCGGCGAAGACAGCTAATTTCTTCTCCCGTTACATTTAATGCTTATTTATAAAGCATTTCTAAAGAAGTATTTTTTTAAACGCCAGTGAATATTTGTTATACCTAATTATCAAATTTATATTATGACTACATAAAAAACGAAAATAAACAAAGCTATTATGTTATCTTAACTTATGATTTCGGCTTTATTGAAAATGTTTCGGAAAGGAATAATGCGTCTTTATGTAATGAATTTTCCGTTTTAATATGAACAACTTTTCATCTATTTTTTTGCCGATAAGATGAAAATACATTTTAATAACGTCTTAGGCAACATAATGTGCAAATGAATGCAGATAATGGACAGTTTTTAGCCTATGACTTTTTAAATTTGCCTACGGAATTAATTTTTTTTTTACTAAAAAAAATATTCGCTTATTTGGTTAGCGAACTTGGAACAAACTTACTTATGCCCTTAATAGACGATAGATGCTACGAGGCAGTCTGAAGCGCTAATTTGAAAGTTCAGCCCATTTTGACATCAATGTCTCAAAAAGGGTTTTTTTACTATCGTGTAAATCATAATTGATACTTTTTGAAATTTGGTTTCAACTTTGTTGTTTGCATTCTCTAATTTTAAATTTGGATGTAAGCCTTTACAAAATCACAATGCATTTTATGTGAGTTCCTAAAATGATGGGCGTAGTACTTGCAAACTTAAATTCCTAATAATTTCATAAATCCTAATTGGTAAACGACTTATTTTTGTTTTCAATTTTCATGTTTTTCGAGAAACAAAAAACCCATACCTGTCTATGCCGTGCTTTAAAATTATGACTAAAACTTTTGAAATAAATTTGCAGTGTTTTGTCAGAGGTGCACTTTTTATTTTCGAAGTATTTAAGGCTCGTGAAGAATAATATTTGAAAAACTTTATCTATTATTTCAGAACCGTTTGAAGGTGATTTTCATGCCAACCTAATTTGTATTTTGTAGAAAGTTGACAGTTCACTAAAATTGAATTATTTCTTAAAAAAACAATTTCAAAGATAATATGTCAGACGCAATAGACCATCACTCAATTTATTTTTAAATATCTCAACATATTTTCATTTGATTATTATTTTGTTGAATTTTTAGCAGCAAACAATCTCGAAAGGTGAACTTGAGCGCACCATCATGGAATTCCATGATATTTATTTTTTTACTATAATATGAAGCCTTCATAGTAAAAAAAATATCCATCGATGGTAATTCACCATATTGTTGGTTCCAATATTTTTGATTTTCAAAACTCTGGCAAAGCCAGGTAGTAAATAATAATTCTTGAAAAACGTTCCAGAAAATACCAGTCAAATACACGACAGAAATGCACTTCTCTTACGCAAGAGTTTCAAGACCATGCATTTGTATGGATATTTTTTGCTACAGCATTCTTATATTTTATATCTATTTATTCAACCCTTTAAGTGCTCTTCTTCATGCTTGGCGGTTCACTCTACATTGACCATAGGTCTCATTATATTCCTTAGCCCAAGGGTGGATGCTTGAACAAGTGAACCTACCTACTATCTGAATATCGAAACATCTGGCACACAGCCAGCAGACTGTAAATTGCAGTAAATAAATGTATTTGTAATATTTGTTTGAAAAATAACATACATGTACGTTGTACAATACAAAAATAATAAAAAATGTTTCTTCTGTTTGATTATTTTTGTTTTCTTTATTTGTTGTCTGTTACACTCTACTGAGATTTCTTCCGTATTCTTTTCATAAAAAAAACATATCTGTTTGCGAAAAAAATCAATATCTTTTAACCTTGCATTTAAATGTGACTTTGTTAATTGTTTTTGTGTTTATTTCAATAATTTTCGTGTGGCTGTCGGCTTCCCGGGCTATGAATGAACCAGACGGTATTTAAAAACTCCTACTGCCATTACAATAATCGAAAGATGTTGCTTATGCAATGATGAAGGACTTAACTAGCAAAGGAACTCACGACGCGTTTTTACCCTCAGCTACTAACCGGTCACCCGGTTGAAAAGTAACCCGTTATAAAGATCTCACCAGGGCGAAACTGAGTATATTTACGGCTCTGTTTTGAAAGATTGTAAATAGTTAAATAATATTAACAATCTAAAAAAATATTTGAAACAGAAAAAAGCCAGAAACTAAAAAGAACAATGGTCATGTCTAAGTCATGACCATTGTTCCATTTAATTTCTGGATTTTTTCTGTTTCATATGTGTGTTTTAGATAATTAATATTAAATAAATATTTGATAATAAATAAGTGTTAATGCTTTAAAGTTAATTCCAATTTTATATATATATATATGTATATATATATATATATATTTATTACAGTCATCATCTTATTACAATTAAATTCTGGAGAGTGAACGTTAAAAAATAAACACAACAAATAGTAACAATTACAAAATACTTAAAATCAGTTATTATAATTACTAAGTTCAGTCTCACAGCTTGATCGTTTAAAGGTGGAAGGCGCTCTATGTCTATCTAATTTATGTTTATTTCTTTATATCATGTTTTTCTTGGAATAAGAGAATAAAATGATGCTTGTTTCTATTACAAGCTTGAACGTTAAAAGACAATATTTTGAAGGATCGTGCAAAGATAAGAATGCTACGAAATCGTTTAAGATGTACAGAGTTCAGATTATACATTTGTATAGTGCACATGTCCATAGGACAGCACAAGGATATTAGTTTTCATAGCTAGCGCAGCGTATTTGTAACAGACACTATACATACAATACAAATAATATCAATTTACCTTTCCTGTGTTGGTTTGTATTATGTTTTTGTTTTTGAAAAATAAGCCGTTAGAATAAAAATGATTTTTTTTTTCTTTTTTGTGAAGATTTTTCAGCAAGGCGTGTGTGCAGTGAACCACCAAAACTGAAAAATTCTGAAAACATTAAAAAAAATATTATTTTGAAAAAAATAAAAATCAGTTTCAGCCATAACAACATCAAAACGTCGAGCTTTTCAATCTTAGCACTCTAGCACACCAAAAAGTCACGAGCCGCCGTCAATACTTGTGATCTGAGTTAAATTAATCTGATGAGTTTAATTCTCAAGCGATTTGTAAGATTTTTAATAACACATTCATAAATCGTTTACCGTATAAATATAATCAATATATTTAACACATGAATAACGAAATATAAACATATGTTGGTTAAATTTATTTCGGCAAGTATAATTAGAATTGAATAGATTACCTAGATCTGCTTTCGAAATTATTTAATGTTTGTTATGTTAACTAGTTTATTATTTTTCTCTAACTTATTGACCGTGAAGGTATTGCTAAAAAATATTCTGTGATTATAATGTTGATCAATTAATCTATCTCTTTACAATAGCCACTAAATAGTAGGTTATTCTTTACATCCAATTATTGTATGTTTCTCCATTTTATTATTTGTATACTTTTAATTTACTTTATTTTGTTATATTTTTATTTTAAGTTATATTAACACTTCTGCATATTGTTGTTTATAAATGTACCGAACTAATTATTCTTCTTTTGTTGTTAAATGTGTATTAAGCCTAAATTTGGCGTAAATAAATAAACATATTTTCCTTACCCAATTCGGACGTGAAATGACATACGAGTCAGTAATATGTATTTTTCAACTCACATGACACAATAAGGTATGACGCAATGAAGTAAAGAACAGGCCATTAGACAAACGCATTATGTAAAATAAATTAGACACCAAGATTTGGATCTCCAGCCTAGGCAGATCAAACATTAATGATTTATTTTTTAAAATAAAAACTTGTTGTGAACTTATACATTTATTATGATGGTTTAATATTATATTGTTGTTGTAAAATTCTTTATATTTTTATCTCATTTACAGTGGTAATAATAGCGAAATTTTGGGTTGGGTTGTCATAATTTTTATTTTTATTGTGTGTACAATATTTCTTTTTTCTCTTTTACCTTTTGGTACTTTTAGTTTGTGTTTCTTTTTATTTTTACTGTTATTTTAATTAATTGATAACAGTTAATATTCTTTCATGTATGTACTCTTCGTCTGTCTCAATACAGGTCTATCCTAGCGAGACAGACTTGGTCTGAACCCTTATTTTTTATATTTCTTAATAAGAATAAAGAATAAAAAAAAAAATAAAAAAACATTGAATGAGAGTCAGAACTTTAAATGTTTTAATCACTAAATGGTGGGTATAAACGAAACTTAGAAATAAAAATTAAGGTGTTCTTGTGCGAGTCTTGTAACAAATTTTAACAAGTTATCAGAAAAATAAACACAGTTTTTATTTATAAAATAAAAGTGTTTTTTCATATCTTTAGACGTAAAAAAAGATTACCATTTAAGAAAACATATACATTTTTGAAAAAAATTCTCCTAAAACTAACGCATATGAGTATTTTCCATTCACGTCTTAAATTACTTCCTATTTGTAACTAATTATAACCCAGTTGTTTGTTACTTGAATACTTTATGTTTGTTTCATATTGCTTACGATTTTCACATGGATTAATCAACCACATCGCAGAATATTTAGAAAGTTTTTCATGTGTAAGTGGTAAGAATTTGTTGAATATAAGTCATTAGTGATCAATTCTTCTAAAATTAAATGTTTAAAATAGTTCTGTTTATATTTAAAATACAGAAATGATATATATGTGTGTAAAATTTATACCATCCGCGCTTTAAAAGTGATGATAGTGACCAAAATAGTCATAACTTTATTGTTTATCCTACCGACTCATCAAAATACGAATCAGTTATATAGGTACCATAAGTTGAATAACTAGAGTCTAACATTTTGAATAGAAATTTCACGAAAACCACTCATGACTCACAACTTCGTTAGGTTATTTCGTTAAATGTAATGACTGTTTAATTCCACTAAATGTGAAATACCACATTGTATTATGTTAATATTTCGAACCTTTGTTAAAATTATTGCTCAATGAAACAATATTATATTGTTATCGACTTTTCTTTTGTAAGGGGGTTGTTTGTTTTGTAGGGGATGAATAATTTATTTTAATCTGCTACCTTCATCTAAATACATTTTAAATCGACGTATTTTCGTAGCGATACCGAAATCACACTTTAGGGCTATATCTCACAAATGAACCCTTTTGGGCCAGCGTCGTCCCGTAATGTGTGTTAATTTATAAAACATTCACTCAAAGAAAGGTTTTATTTTAACCTTCCCTTAGACAATATGTCAGTTACCTAGATTATTTATTTTTTGTATCTCCGTAAATTTAAAATTATCAGCCCTTAATCAAAGCTTTCTCTCCATATATTGTTTCTCCAAGTTTTTAATACTATGTTAATTATGCTGTAAAGCGCCTTTTGATTTGATATTTCTGTCACGAAAACGGTGCTATATAAATCAGTTAATTATGATTATCATAATTATTATCATTACTACGATATTATAAAATAATATAAATTAAATCACAAAAATAAAAATTAATATTTTTTTACGAATTGCTCCCTCCTATAACTTCGTTTCCTTTATTATCCCTTCCTAAGTCAACATTTCGGAAAGCTTCGCACCTATCATCTTCAAGGTTGAAAGCTGCCTACATCTAGCTCTACAACCCTAAAAACACAGATTTACGTGCTAATGTCTTCAAGACGAAGCGAAGTAGATGAGATCTGAAACATTTTCAAAGATTGCAGATACCGACCATCATTTAGAAAGCGTCGTCAATTTAGTTCCGACACCACTGCCTTCAGATCGTAAATTAAACTATTATCGATATTCAGACGAAAATGAAGCCTTTGTTAAATGAAGTGTTTATAATTTATTTACGGCATCCACCTTCGGAATGGGGAATTAGACAAAGCAAACCTTTGTTGTATTATTTGTTTTAGAAAATGGTTCCGAAGGACTTGCTCTTGTATTATTACAATAGGTTAAATATCGTCCTTTACACTATGCTTTAATAATTTTATGAATAAATAATAGTGGCTTAGAAAAAATAGTTTTTGTAGACTACATAAAATTCGAATATTCTTTCAACGGTTCACGATAATCATCCCTTTGATCAATTATTTGACACTTGGTAAAAAATGTAATGGAACAGTTTGAATCTAGGTATTTGAGATACCTCAAACACCTCGTCATCCTTCATGTTTACATATATTTGTTTACTTAACTTCATGTTTTTACAATATTGAAAGTACATTTTAAATCTAAGCTTTTCGTACTGATGCTATACGATAAAAACGTATCTAAGTGAAATCATCAATGTAATTTAGTAAGAGAACCATTTAATATATATATATCGTCACCGGGAAGGCGAAAGAGCCAAAGCACCATTTTGTGAAGTTTACACCAGAGGTCTTTAATTTATTTTTGTTTTACAATAAAATTCATAAGTCTTCAGAACCTGGTTGGATTTTGAAAAAAAAAGTAAGCTCAATACTCTCACCGAGTTTCCCGATGTGACAAAAGCTAAAAGTCTCAAACTTGCGTCGCTTGAGTCAAACCTTCTCCCAAATAGTAAATATATTTTAGATGACTGAAGGGTCAAAAAAGTCTTCAGAATCAAACGAGAGTCAGAGCATTCGATGCAGAAAAAAAACTGATCAAAACTGCATATTTAACTCATTTTTTACCAAAGTGTCGCTTAAGCCCTTTTGTCTTTCCAGCGACGATATATTATGCCGAGTATTCCATTTCGGTGAGCATGGTACAGCGAATGATGAAAAGAGGTTGCCGATGTATGAATAATCGTTATGCCGTTATCGTTATTTCTTCTAATTTAAATATTACTTCTGATATAAACATATTATCACTTTTAATTGATGATCATGATGAGAAACCTTAAAATCCAAAAGCAGGTGTTGTTTATTGAGATTCTTAAGAATGACTGCTTATTTTAAATGCACCTTTTTGCTGATAAACATCTTATCAAGAGTAAAAATATCGTTAGATTTACCTAGCTAAATATAAATTGTATTTATTCCAACCGGTTATTCACGTGGCTACCGTTAACATATTGTTGATTATCTCTCATAATTTAAATATTAAAAAAAAATCAAATATTCAAAATTTTGTGGCAAAACATTATCAAATGAAATAGTATAATATTGTGGATTTTATATTATTTTAAACAAACTTATAAAACGTACTTGCTTGATTATTCTGTATATTTGTGAGCAAACATTAAAACATCTTAAAAAATGCTAACCAACCAATTATTTTTAAAGTAAAAATTATGATTTGAATAGAGAAGTTGACTTTTATGAAATACAAAAAAAAACAACTTTTCAGTAAGATATCTACTTGTTGAAACATTACAACAAACAAAAGCAGATGGTCCCTTGGTACTCTGGGTAGCGACTAGCAGAAGGATAAACTTGTGTATTGTATATATAACTCGTAAGTTCAAAATATGAGATATAGTTAACAATCTCGTAACATTCAATACTTGTTCCCGTTTTGCTAAGTGTCCTTGTAAGGCTAAATACAAACGGCACAATATCTCAGAACTTAACAAGTCGGGGAACTAAGCGAACACTTACTGTGAGACTCGATCGCTTCACCGCATTGTTGGCGGTGGTTGCGAAATAATAATGATCAACGGTGGATGTGACTACTTACTTCTGTAGTGCCAATTTACTTCCCTGTTTACATACTAATATACAAACTACTATCGCCTATATCCTGCTCCGTCAGATAACTGGCATCAACATACTTTAATTATTGTTTTGGGGTTATTACAAAATAATAATAATCTACGACTACAACTTACTTCAGAGCTCCTTGCACACACACATCGATAATTGTTTATCGACAATATTGGTTAATTGTTTATCCCTCTCGATAACAGTTCACATCGACTAAAGTAAGCAGATTTAGTGGATTTATTTGAAAACGCTCACCTTTCTCCAAAATAAAATTAACCTTTTTAATTTTCACTTTTGAATTTAAGGGTCAGCACTCAAGATGACGCTTATCGTTGCTTTGTAGCATACTAACAGCAGAAATACTACTAATGATTTATCTTCAAATTTCGTATAGATAGTAAGAAAAATGTCTGAGGTTGCCAGTGAATACAATATTTTCACTGTAATCCTTTAAATTCTGTGAAAAACATGCTGAAATGTCAGTAAAAGGTGCAGTTAGAAAAAGTTTTACTTGAAATTCCAGTATGCGTTTTGTAAAGAATTTATAAAAAATACTGATTAAAAATTGTATTCACTGGAAACCTAAGACGTTTTTATATCTAATTGTATAGAATTAACAGATAAATAATTTGTAGTTTTTCTTGTACTAGAAAGCCAAAAAAAATGTATTGTTGGTCCTTTACGTTGAGGTATTCAGCCAAGCTTTTAATCCTTACTTATGAACCAATGTTTTTGACAGTCTAGCAGTATTTATCATATCAGGTACTTCTTCTATGACTATGGACACTGTCAGCAGTCTGTAAAAGTAACTTAAAGAGAAAAGGATATTTGAAGATGACTAAATACCCCAACAGTACCTCATACAACGTACCTTTTACCGAAGCTTTAGTTTAGTAGCCTGATCTAAATAGCTACAATCTTCATCTTTGCCATCTTTCTTCCTTTTTAAGGTTTCCTTCCACCTAAAAAAATTGTATTTGTAGGTGCTGTAGTCCTACTGACTCTGGTTTGTGTACATATAAAAATAACCTTTACGGAAACCATAACCGATAGAATAGTTTAACCAGTTTAAATTGACAATGAATCTCCCGCCTAATTTTCAAAGAGGCTCCCTTTTTGGTTTTTTTAAATCTCAAATGAGTATAAGCTTTAGTGATTCGTTTATTTTCCTACCCCATCTTCTTGAATGGAGTGCACTAGCGCATTAACTCCTCCCTTTCGAGCTGCTTTTTGGTCTCCCCTGCAATTGCCTAAGTGTTCTGTAATTAATTTTCTTTCCTCTTTCCTTGATACAATTACTTTAATGTGCCGTCATTAATTTCATCTCTTCCTTTTCTTTAAAGCATTAAAGAAACGCAACGAGGCTTCATCACCAATCATGATCCAGCAATCATATTATACAGTTTCCACCCTTTAAATAGAGTCGAGGGGCTTAGAATACGAGTTTGTAGTACCGGGTGTCAAATAAAATACGGGTTTCCACGTAAAAATATGATTGCAGAAAAACCAATTAGATTTGGAATTGCGGCGTTCTTATATGACTATTTATTTACTATTAAATTAAACAAGCATATGGGATAACTAGATTTACCAATTACGTTGTAGTTTATTTCACTAATGAGACCAACAAGTCTGTTCTTTTGCAGAATTAAACTTTTGCAACTTCTATGAAGGTATTTTTTAATTTATTTTCAGTGTTTTTTTTTACGGTTTTCGGGAGAAAGAAACCTAGCAAAACGTAACAGGAACTCGTAATGGAAAATTCCATTGTGATAAATTTTATCATGCAGAAAAAGATTTCGGCTTAAAATCTGGCTCCACCAAGTATTTTTCCTCAAGAAATTGACAAAACAGTATTCTTTTACTTGTTCCTAAGTTCTTCGAAAAATCGTATTTAGATTGGAATAGGAGTTCTACAGGTTAACGTACAGCGTATTATACTTAGGATCGGGAACAAATGGTTCTGGAAATGACTATAAATTATATTATAAGAAAGGTTAACTAGCTCTGTACCTGCGGCCACAAAGACCTGGTATCTGAATTTCCATAAAAAATGAGATAAAAGTAGTTTATTAACTTGTAGACAAAGTGAATTGGCGAGGGGAATTATTATGTCAGAAATAAACATGTAAAAAGGTATCTTATGCGGTTACAAGTAAAAGGATATTGTTTTTAACAATATGAAAGTGAATGAATGCGATAACATTCAACTAAAAATATTATAGGTTTTTTTTGTCTTTTACACACAGTTTTTTTTTGTGTGGTTACTAAATCGTTTACATAAATCATGCAAATATTCACACGGTACGCTGGAGACATTTTTTTCATGAGAAATCAGTGCCAACTATAAAATGAACACCCTTAGAATTTAATATTATGTTGATTTCGAAACGAAAAGTGCTGTTAGCTGGTTTTTATTTTACATATTTCCTGTAATTGTTGTCAATCTCTACCTAAATGAGGTTTAACCTGCTCTGACTGTTGCTAATCAAATACGTTATCGATATTAATTTGACGACGTTTAATGACGACCCGATCAGTGATTAAATCTAACTAGGGCAGGCCGAAGATTGTCTTGGGTGCTTAGCGCTTGGCCGGTAATACGGTGGCGTATCGTGTATCAGCGAATCACCTACCGACGTATCGTCTTTCGGCGTAACATAGCATTTCGTGAATCAACCAGGGATCAATTTGCAATATTGAAAGCCGAGTTTAGTTATTTGAAGGGAGATTTTTTTTGTGAGTCTTCTTGGGCTAAGAAATGAAACTTTTTAACTTCCGCTTACTTCTAAAAAAAATCGATTTATGATTTTTTGTTGTTGACAGAATACCATGTTAACCTTTCCTTAACTATGGTGTGTCACAATTCTTCTAATAACTTTGATATCTCAATAGCCATAATAAATACTGGTTCCATATTTTAGGTATTCCTTCAGAATACATCAACGCATTGAATGAAAAAAATAGTGTTTATATTGATTAGCACATTCTAAAAAACCGCCATGGGATGCAAAGATTCGCGAATAGTGTACGACGCTATTGACGTCTCACTTTTACTTGGCTTCGCCATATGGAAATACGATAAATGAAATCTCAGTTTGCAGTTGTGCTTTTTCCTTTTAGATAAACAGCGCCTACGAGCTCAAGCTACTGGCAGTAGCTTTCGGGCATCCCTTGGAGGTGGTCCTCTTGCCTGTTTTGTGAGCGTCAGTCGATGGTTTTTTCATGTTTTCAACTTTTTAATTTTAACTATTATCACTGTTGATTTTAAATATGATTAATTTATGCGAATGACTATCAATAATCTTATTTTTCTGATTTAAAGTAGCAAATTTTCAGTTGTGTAATAATTACACAGCACCGAAACGCGAAGAATAATTTAGTACAGTAAGGGTAAAGTTAATAGGACATAACAAACACCCTAGTTATAAATCGGAAAAGGGCGTTCCCTAAAAACGTTCGAACACTTAAAACTAGAAAATATTTTTTTCAAATCGTTCATGTTTTCTGTTCTGTTTATTTGTGGAAAAATACAATAACTCTTCATTAAAAAAAAAAAAACAAAAGATATAACCAAGTATTCGTTAAAATGAATTAAAAATTCACGTTGACGTTAGTTACAGAATCGACGTGTTTATCGGCCCACTGTATGTGAACTGTAACTGGAATGACGGTATAAAAAAAAAATACGTCGCACGGCGGATAGAAGGGGTAAAGGATCACTTTGGCGTACTATAATCTCAAATGTTATCAATAGAATCTATTAGTATTTTTTTTTTATTTCAGAGAGATTTGGCCTTAACCGCTAATGTTATTGCTGAAAAACAATTGGAAAATCGTTTTACTGTGAACATTTATATGGATCAGTTTTCATCAATCTAAAATACAAATCACTTATTCAATCACTCATCCCGAGTGCATTCTCTAATAACGTTTATAGTATATGGATTCACCAGAATAATCTCGAGAAAACTGTGTTATGACCTATAACTATCGTTTAGAGGTAATATTTCACCAAAATGTGCTTGTCGTTTTGTTTATGTACATATTTAAGTATTAGTTACCACCCGGTTTCGCTCAAGTTTCAACACTCTTTAATTTCAAATAAGTTTTTAAAAATTAACATAAAAAATATACGGGAAATCGAAGTAGCTATTTGCTTACTTTGTGTTGGTAAAGATTTTATTTCAAAGCTTCATAGCTCATGGTCAAAATGACACTGCAATGTAAAATAATAGAACTACCTAGAAATTTTACACAGCAAAGCAATTTATATTTCATGTTTCAATAAAGAAATAGATTTTACGTTTTATGAATTCAATAAAAACGTACTAAAAAATATCGTTATGAAAAATTAGGTTGGTACTTTTGTGATTTGTTAATAATACATGAAGAAAAACTTTGACATAATTAAATTTCAAAACTTAATTTCAAATTTTCTCATCTGACGTTTTGCCTCTTTCATTACATATTATCTGTGTCTTTCTCTTGTTTCCTTCGTTATAATTTTAAATGTAATTCTATTTTTTTTCTTACTGTTCTCTTATTTTTTTATTGTGTTCTTCCTCTGTATGCATTCCACACACTTTGTATTTTTTGTTAAGATTAATTTTGTACCCTGATAATGCTTAGGCTAAGCAAAACCATCCGGTATTAATTTTTTTAATAAAATCTGTGGTTTTATATAAAGAAATTATTTATTTTCATTAAATACGACAAATCACGAAGTGATTGCTTTCCACAAAAATATATACAATTTCAAACCCTTTTATTCTAGCGCGTTCAACCTTAGAGAACTTATTCTGTGGAAAACCTCGAATATTTATCGAAGCAACCAGTAGGCAGCATAAGTAGGTACCTACGTCTGTAAAACACACAGACGTTCTACAAAAGGTTTCCAACGTTTATACTGCTACCCACTTTGTGGATATTCTTCGCGCGGATGATGAATTACAGCATTAAGTTGCTTTTCCGCTAATGTGACTTCTAATTATTACGAGTACTTAGCTTTGTCTTCTTCACGGGCTTCCGACGTTCCGGCGTTTACCTTCAAAATAAATGTCACAAGTTTTGGGACAAAATGAATGAGGCTTTTGCCGTCAATGTTGTTTTCGTCTCATCCATTACTCATTTTTTCCTATTAATCTTTTTTACGCGAGCATGTTTCCGGTTTGATCAATGGTTAAAATCCTGAAGCTGGCAGTTTTTCAATTTACATTTATTTAATTATTTATAAACTAACGGACTATTGTCCAACTACAAAAAAAATACAGTACACGAAACGGTAAAAAGAGCAACAGAGAAAGAATAGCACAAACATAATATTATAATGAAGCAATGTCAAAAATATACATTAGAAAGAACATTCAAGTCAAAGCCAAGGTCAATTCAAAGATTTGGTAGAGTCGTAAAGAATAACAAAAACCATTTAGACTGGTACTAAAAATTTTAAGACCATGGCTTGAGTTAACAAGTCTCGACATTCTGGACAGTGGAGAATGATACCCATAATTGGTAGAGTGATGATTGAGGGACAGCAATTCATTATTTATGAGTCTACGGCAAGGAATGTTGTACTGGCTGAGTTGCAAATTAGATTATATTCTAGCACTCTCAGAAGCCAATGTGGGACTGTAGCATCCCCAATTGAGGAATTTTGTAATGCTTAAGGGAGTGGGGAGGGGAAGGAGATGTGGAAGAGAAAAGTTGGAAAATATTCTACTAAGTCTTTCACCTGGGCTGGGTGATACTTGGAGTATCTACGACTCTCACTAACTATTTGTTTAATGTACACATTACATACATAGTTAGTTAGCCTTCATAGGCATTTATAATGCCCTCAGAAGGCGAAACAGCTTTCACGCGTAAAAATAATTACCTTGCAGAACTTTTGACTAAAAATTGTTTTTTAATAAAAAATTGAAATAATAATAATTATTGTTTAAATAATATTAAAAAACCTAAAAATTAAAATGGAGTTCTACAAAATAAACTTTAAAACAAACAAAAAACAATCATAGAAACGGTTTTCAGTAAAAAAAAAAAAAAATGTACAACTAACAAAACGTATAAATTTTTCTTTTTTTTTATAAATTTAAAATAAAAAATGTAAAGGCAGAAAAACAGTTTTATTTTATTTAGAAAGAGGCACGCCTGTGTTAAAACTGGTTGGCGTTTTGTTTTAAATCAATGTGGTTTACAGATTATTACTTATTTGTACAGACTAATGACTACTAAAGGTATAACTAACGAAGTAACGAACGAACGAGGAGCAAAGAGAAGAAAAGATAAGCCAATGAAGGTTTTTTGAACTGCTACCCCCAATATTTACAGTAGCGATGTTCCCGACTAATCGCAGACTAAGAATGAGAATCTATGCACATAGTTACAGATCTTCAAGAGTTTATACCATAGTTTTTGCCATAGTCCCACTGCCTTTGGGCATAAAATAAACGTATCCATCAAGTCTACAAAAGCGACACCCCGATTCAATAAGTATATTAATCTGTACACTGTTTTAATTTTAATAATAATAACTATTACAAAGTTAGACATTTAAAAGTATTCTTCCATCATTCTGTAGTTTTACACTTTACCAATACCAACAGACGGTGAAATATTGTGCCATACTTTATGTTAT
The DNA here is from genome assembly GCA_022651775.1 of Drusus annulatus. Classification (NCBI taxonomy): domain Eukaryota; kingdom Metazoa; phylum Arthropoda; class Insecta; order Trichoptera; family Limnephilidae; genus Drusus; species Drusus annulatus. The sequence goes on along the minus strand of JAGWCC010000352.1, from coordinate 222,854 downwards.
ATCTTGTCCTATTTTATCTAAAGGAAAGAGTCATTGTAGAAAGTAATAATGAAAATTACTGTGTAGTTTTCTTGATTGAAAAACGGGCAATCTCGGTGAATAAAAATATGCCTCTCGAAAATTTTTCTCTGGTTTTCCATTGGTAAAACCTCCATTTGAACGAGTACTATCATTTTCCGTTTCTTATCTTTTTTGTTTTTATTTTTTCTTTTGTTATCGTGCATATCTATAGGTCTTTCTTTGTGTTCGAACGACAAAATAAGTTAATTAAATCAGGTTTATTATTTTTCGCATTATCAGATTGCTAATTTATAGTCTTTTTTTTAATTTAGCACCACTATTAACTAAACTGAACAAGTCATTTTCTATTATTTCTAATTTTGAAACTGTTAATTCGTGGTGGAATTCCATTTTAATGATTTAATAAAAACAAATTTTTAACTTTATTCCTCTAGTCTGAAGATGGCCGTCATAGGCTGAAACCGGTCCAGTCATAAAATAAAAGTGGAATAAAGTTAAAAATTTGTTTTATTAAATCATTCAAGTCATTTTCATAATAAATGAACTTTTCAAAGTATCTACAATATTTTAGTTAATTTCTTTTCTCCTTTTATTACTTTTTAATTATTGATATTTTAGCGCTGTTTTTGATGTTATATTAGTTGTAAAAGTTGTTTCTTATTTCACATTTTTTGGCAATCTATTTCTGTTCTATTAAATAAATACTTTCCTTTACTTAAAATTGTATGAACTTTACAATTAATATTTTCTTATTCAACGTACTTCTATTATTACTAGGTAGGTACTGTTGTTGAATTTTGAATTTGTGTTCTTAAGTACAATTCTATTATGTACCCCATCTGTGTGAATAGGTAAAGAGATCACTTTGAAATACGTCAAGTTATAATTATTTTTATTTTTTATTACAATTTTATTTTTTACTTATATTTTATTCTAAATATTTAAATTTTATTGTTATTCATTATTATGTTTATCTTTTTTCAACATTATTTAGCTTTTGTAATATGGCAGATTGGGTATTGCACCAACCACCCAGTTCTGTTGGTATAAAATCTCAAAATAAATATGAAATTTTGTTCGTATCCGTAATAAATAATAATTTCTAATCATATATAATTTATTTTTATGTTAAATTTGCATTTTTTATGAAACTAATTGTTTCCATTCTCTGATACTGTAATATGTAACCATCGGTACTACAAACTATCCTTCTTATTCAGTTGCGTTTTGAAAATACTGTCTGCTCGTATTCGCAAGAATTAAGTAATTAATTAATTAACTGAAGCTAAAAGAGAAATGTGACTGTATTCTTACACTAAGAGTGATTAAACATTGTACAGGTTGCTTGTTCTAAATTCCAGAGAAACGCAAAACAATTTCCTCGACTGTTTCAGTATTTCCACGTATTCTACAATTCTAAACAGCTAAGGAATCTATTTATCTGATTTGTTGTTTTATCAGCTTGAAACTTGAACTTGAACGACTTATAGTTTTTACCGGTCCATAGCCAAGTTGACAAATACATCGAGTTCACATCCAGGCATCGTTGGTTCAATTCGTCTGCTAAATAAGTTTCCCTACATTTTTCGCCTATTATTATGGTGGTAGGAGTTTTTTTTTAAATATTGTCAGGTTTTTTGTAACTCGGGAATGTTTGTCTTTCTTTGAAAAAAATATAGTTACAAATTGATGCAAATTAATACACTTCTGACAGCGATGTCTTTGAGAAAAGTCACTTAGAAACAACATTTTTATTTGTTTACCTCTACCGATTATTATTGAGAAGAAGACAATTAGTGTATCCATTTTTTTTGTCATGTTCGAAAAGTTCTTATAGAGTGCTTTTTTTTTTTTATTGATTAGTTCGAAAAAAACAATATATCTGTTTTAGTGGAGCCTGATCAAATGAAGAAGCAAAAGGATTGACGGACAAGAGTGAAACACCCTTTCATAGTTGATGTCGGCGACATAAGAACAGGTCGTTTTTCCGACCATTTTCTATGTAAAACAGCACACATGCGGAACAAGTTACCTTCGTCCATCTTCCCACCCTCATATTATAAGGTTAACTTCATCAACGCCCTCGAATCACATCCTTTAGCCCTTTTACTTTAACTCGCCCCCCAATATCGCCCTACTGGCTGGTGATATATTTATCCTTGTTGTACACAATACATGTACTTAGCTACTGTGTACAACAGGGGAGCTTTTGTGAGGTGTGGTATAAAAATAAACAACATTCATATTTATTTATGGTTGATTAGGTATTGTACCTCTCCAACCAGTCATGTCGTAGGATTACAAAGATATATTTTAACAGTTGCATCTGGAAAGAATACCACATGGAACAAAATTAATATATTTCTCAGGAAGACATTTCGATACATTAATTTTGGCCCAACAAATCGAATAACAATAAGTCTTGCTAATTTTTTCGGTTTGGTGCTCCATTTGTGCGTCAGAGCTATTCTAGTTACATGAAATGCAAGAGGCATACAATTTTATTAAATTACTTAATTATCTTAAAAACACAGCTTTAATGTACGTGAGCATTTCCGCTTAAATATTTAGATATTGGCATAAAGCTTTAAGTTTATATCATGAAGACCTCAGTTCTTTTGATAAATCAATATTATATCAAAGTTTTACATTATGTTGATAGCATTTACAGTTGTGTTGCTTTTAGTAAACATACCATCGCTGAAAAAGCAAAAAATCTTAAGCGACACGTAATAAATGAGTGTAATATGCAGTTTTGACCAGTTTTCTTTTCTGCATTAAATGGTTTGACTCTCGTTTGATTCAAAAGATTTTTGTGGCTCTTCAGTCATCTAAAATATATTTACCATTCGGGAGAAGGTTTGACACAAGTTTGGGACTTTTTTAATGCTTTTTGTCGCTTCAGGTAACTCAGTGAGAGTTTTTAGTTACCTGAGTAAACTTATTTTTCAAAATCCAACCAGGTACTGAAGACTAATAAATTTTATTGTAAAACAAAAAAAATTCAAAGTGCTCTGGTGTAAGCTTCTTAAAATGGCGTTTCAGCCCTTTTGCTTTTCCGGTGACGACATGGTGAGTATTTCTTAAATATAATAACATGCAAATTTTTTAATGATGAATGTCTCTTAAATAAGGAATTATAATAAATAATCGATTTTACTAACACTGTGAAATATCATGCATTTCGAGAGGTAGCAAAATTCATGAAAATATGTCGACTGTACGTGGATTCATAATGGCTTCGAAGGCTGATACAAAAATGACACCACAAACAATACTATAAGCAAACCAGCGAAATTTAATGATGGTTTGAAAAAAATTATTAGTACGTGGTTGAATTTAAAAAAAAAAGAGTTAAGCTCGGATAACTCAAAGCTCTCACTGAGTTACCTGAAGCGACGAAAAGCTAAAAAAAGTTACAACCTTGCGTCGCTTGAGTCAAGCATTCTCCCAAATGGTTAAAAATATTTCAGATGGCTGAAGGGCCACAAAATCCTTCAGAATCAAACAAGAGTCAGAGCTTTCGATGCAGATAAAAAAACTGGTCAAAACTGCATATTTAACTCATATTATACCTAAGTTTCGCTAAAGCCCTTTTGCCGTTCCAGTGACGACATATTAGGAAGATGTATGATGGCGGATGTAAAATACATAAAAGGTGCACAACCATTTAAAAATTATTTAACAAATAAATAAAAGAGATCAACAAACCATAAAAACCGTAAGCAGATACCACAGATGCACCATATTTGCTATTTAAAAACATCTTGTTAGCTTGAAATCTCGTGAGTTTGCCACCCCTCCCCATGCATACGTACTACGTTATCCGTATGTATACCGCGCCCAGTCAGCGAACCCTGAATCCGGGGCAGTTATCGGTTTTGGGGTTGTTCGCAGTGCGCTATCTGGGTGGCGAAATGAACAATAAGTACTGTCATTACGGCGCTAATGCATCGCCGGTTAGGCTAACATTATTGGAAGCGCAACGTACAAAGCTACCACTACAGTAAGTCTTGGTGGGTGTTTTGGCTTTACAAACAGCGTGAGATTCGCTCTGTGAGACCAACATACTAGCTAAATATCACAATGAATTTATTGCATGCTGTAATCAGGATTAGCTTCTGTGGTGTTTGGTTAAGTTCACCATGGGCTTAAGAAGAGTGATATCTAAAGCACGAAAAATACGTAAGAAAAATTACAAAGATTAATTAGTAATAAATATTAGTAAAAAGGAAATGATAACTTTGTAAAAGACCACATATTTCATTTTAATTTTTATGACCGACCGGCTTCGCTTAGCCTAGGCATCATCAGAGTTCAAAATTAAACTAGTCAAAATATACAAAGTGTGCGATTATACATACATACAGAGAAATAACACAATATAAAATAAAAAAGAGAACAAACAATAGAATAAAATTTAAAATTATGACAAAGGAATAGAGAGAAAGAGACAGACAATATTAAATAAAACAGGCAAAATGTCAATAATTTCATAACCGCCGACGTTGAATTTTTCGTTTTATTTAATTTTGTACCCTGATGATGCCTAAGCTAAGCGAAACCGGTCTGTCATAAAAAATCAAATAAAATCTGTTGTCTTATTCAAAGCTCTTGTTTCAATTTCATTAAATATGTCAAGCCACAAAGTAATTGCTTTCTACAAAAATATAAATATTAGTAATGGTAATAAGTAGTGGTAAAAAATAATTGTATGAGTTTATGTATGAGTAATTATATGAGTGTTATGTATGAATAAAAATAAGAGAAATAGTAGACAACTAATAAATAGGAGTAACATGTAAGATTTGAAAGAACCTGAGAGCAATAATAATAATCGGTACAAAATGTAGGAAAAAAAACTTGTAGAGAGTTTTTTTTAATTTTTTTTTTACATGAATACCGCACAAGAGTATGTTGTGAGGCTGAAGGTAGTGGGGAGGGGAAGGAGATCGGGAAGAGGAAGGTTGGGAAGTACCTGGCTATTCAGATCTGGTCACCAAACACGGCTTAAGCCATTTCAAGCAACGTTTCGATTCTGAATGGTAGTCTTTCACCAGGGCGATACTTAGAGTATCTACCACTCTGGAACGTGCCGCAAATATACTTGTTATTATTTTATATGAATTAAATGTGTTATGACACATATTAATTAAATAAAAGTTATTGGCGCACGCCGGGTTTGAACCCGCGACCTTTGGATTCGTAGTCGAGCGTCTTACCACTCGACCATGGAGGCCGTCAAGTAACTGATTATGGGCAGTAAAATAACTCTCACCTAGCATAACATATTTTGAATTCCGTTTTCTAGATTCACAAAGACCCCTCTTTAAGAAATTTTAAGCTTCTCCCGATCACAGATATATCTACATAATGGAATCATGCCTATTGGTACGGTCATTTTCAGACAGTTTTCTACTAAAATATTCAACACCTAAGGAAAAAACAAAATTTACATAAAACCTAATAATACCCCTAGCCGGCATAAAACGTATTGAAAAGGATCTAATTATATGAAAGTTTATGTACATCACAAGGCATCAAACTCATACATGATTAAGTTCAATTTAAATTATCATTTCAAACTTTCCTTCTGAACAAATTTCACCACCTTGAATACATACTTATCATAAATTTAATAAACTATAATTTATGAATCTGTTTTCTTTTATAACCATCTTCTTTCCATCTTATTTACTTGTTTTGTTACGTACCGGTTCAGCGTTGGTTTAGTTACACCGTCATTATTAGACGCATAAGCCGTGGTTATAAGGTAAGTGTTTTGCTGTTTTGACCCTACACCACGCGTTACATTTACACCTCGTTTATAAGTAAAGGGATTTCTGTTTTCAGGCATGACATTTAATAAGCTTATATGCTTAAAGCTTTAATATGTATTTTATATCGATGTTTACACATTATGATGTTCAGTTTTAAAATATGTATTCTTTTAATGTATTACGTGTCTGCCCTTAATCCTGTACACTATATTTTATTGCGTAATATAGATTTTTTGATTGAGATAAATATTACTGTTCAAAATGTTTGGAGAGAAACGAAATGTATCCTGCCTTCTGTAGCAAGACTGTAAAAATTTTGGCTCTAGGCCCAGAGGTCGTGGGTTCAAAATCCAATTGGCAAATAAGGAAGCATAAAGTTTGTACGGTTTGTTCACATATCATAAATAAATGGTCGCTCATTTTTATTGGTAAGATACTATAAATACTGCATTAGGGAGAGACGGAAATTAAAATTCGAAACGTTGTTGGTGAAAATGGCTATAGTTTTGTTTGGTAACAATATCTGAATAGCCAGGTACTTTCAAATCATCCCCATCTCCTTCCCTTATACCTACCTTTTTTGAGTTAACTACCAATCCTATAATTGAAAATGCCATAGTTCTACTCGTTCCAGGTAGGTGAGACTGTAGTGCAGTTTCAAAAATATTTCACTAAATATATTTATCTCTGGTGTAATAATTGACAACAAACCGTTTTTTGAGACGTTGCAATAATTGAATAATTATTTTCAATGCATACGTTTACCAGAATTTATAGACAAGGTTAGCTAAAATATTTTTTCCCAGCTAAAGAAAATTTTTTTTACGATCCATGTTGACCAAATGAAAGAAAGTTCCGAGGAAAAATAAAATTTCATCGCAAACGTTCGTACTCACAATGTGAATGTTCAGAATCATAAGTAATGAAAAATTCTTTGAAAATACGTTGTTTGAAATACGTAATCTCAGCGGCATCCCTCAAGGCTACAATATGTTACTATTTGTGGGACACACTACCGCAGTGGCACATCTCAGGGGCACGTAGAGCGTAGTTGCTAACAGATGTGCGCTGCTTTCATTTCTGTAGGGAAGTCAATCTGGCAGATGAAATCTCTCAAGATATAGGTCAATATTCAGTAGGTAAAAATAATAAAGCAAAAAGTATCCAAAACACAGAATGAGAGTTCTATTATAATATTACCATATAAATTTGACTGTTAAAAGGGGAAAAAATGCAAGTCGGAGTCAAAGATTTCTTTAAAAAAAAATTAAAAATTATATATAGTTTTATGTATCAAATAAACCAAAAAAAATCTTGATAACATTTTGTAATTTGAAATTTTAAATCCATCAAATACACTCAATACGTTTTCACAATTATTATTGTTTATTTTCTTTATGCTTACTAACTTACTATGCTTTGACTCAAGCTTCATCAAGGCTTAATTTGAACTAAAATGAAAGACGAACGCAGGTTCAATAAGGAAGTTGAGTGAAAAATATTATGACTCTAAAAAAATATGTCTATGTATATTATAATTCTTAGAATTAATAAATGCTTCTTGAAAATTGGTTAAAACGCCATAAAATATAAATGCTTCATGATTAGTCGAACGAACTCCTACGTCAAATTTACCGTTTACGTACGATGTGATGCCGCCTTCATGGGGTTACACCATTTTTTACGTAAAACTGCATTTCTTGGAACGATGATAAATTGCAGTTATGCTTGTATTTTTACACATCAGTACGATGCAATAGTAATACGTTTTATCTCCTGACATGAATTAAAATTAAAAGTGTTAAAATTGAAGAAAAAACACAAACTCACTAAATAGGTGATTGACAGCTGGATAACGACAGTTTTAGATGTCAAAGATAAATACCGTGTAATGCGCTGTTTTCACAAAAAAAAAACAACCGTAAAAATCACTTTTTATTTGAAATTTTGATATTTAAAAAAAAAACCGTTAATTAAGTTAGACGGATAAAATTAATAAAAAAAAATGAACTGGAGTTTCTTGTTGAAAATTTAAAAAAAAATTCCAAAGAATTGCCCTTCTGACGGATGACATCACGCACACCCCGCTTTCTACCTTTGAGATCCTGCTGTTTTGGCGGCGTTAAAAAAAGACAAACTTTTAGAATTAATTTAACTATGAAAACGAACTTTAAAAAAAATAAAACATGCTGGTATTTAAGTTTAAAGGTGGATATTACTAATTTTTTAAAAAAATTGACTCAAATTCCTTATTGATTACACAACGGATTGACACAGTACAAAATAAGAAATCGGAATATCAAAATAGGGTAAAATTTATGTAGATTCTTCCTGGAACACAATATCATATATTAAACAACGGGGTTTATTTTTATTTTTACTAAACTGTTTTTATTTTTTTAGGCTTACTTACTTTCTAGAGCTTTTGGCAAAGATCAAATCTAAAAACATCTTCTATTCTTTCGTTACATGCCTGTCCATATTCATGGAAATTTAATTTCTGTTATTTATTTCATTAATCTTTGCAATGCAAAGGAATTTTTTTATTTTCCTGGTTTCAAAGCAAATAACTGTACGCGCCCGCTTAACATTTTGTCTATTATCATTTCAAATATCAGAAATCTAATCACCTTTTATTCAGTTCTAAAAAGCCATTAAAACCTTACCGATATTAGAAAAGTGACTCCCACGGGAATGCTTTCTGCCAGAAAAGAAATTGGTCGTTTGGCCAGTCGATTTAGATAAACCAGAAAAATAATTATTGTTAGCGTCTCAGTAAAGTCAGTTATTTTTTATTGATATTTACTTCTGTTTTATATAAATACTCTTAATTACTACCCGACTTCACCAGAGTTTTAACTTAACACTCTTTTTTCCGAAAAAGAAGAACTTCTTATTCAACATTAATATGAATTAACCATTAACTTGTCTTAATTTTTTCACAAGTGCTATTTATTATTATTTCATAGCTTCACACGTAATTTAAAAAATAACATTGCAATCTGAAAATAAAACATCAATCTTAACCCAGAAAAAATGTAAACGCCTCAGCACCCAAAATGGCTCTAAACGTTACTTTGTAGCATTCTTATTCAAGCAACAATACATATGATTAATCTATATTTTTTTATGTAGAAAATGACTAAGGCTTCTAGTGAATAAATTTATTTAACTGCAATCTTTTAAAATTTTATGAAAAACATGCTGAAATTTCAGTAAATGGTGCAGTTTTAAAATATGCAAAAGCATCTTCGAACGTTTTATCTAAAATTTCCGTATGCATTTAATTAAGAATTTAATAGATTATTGCTTTAAAAAATGTGTTCACTAGAAACCTTAGGCATTTCCTTTAATTATCTGTATAAAATCACCAGATACATTATTTGTCGTTTTATTTGTACCAGAAAGCAAAAAAGTGCCTTATTTTTTATTACTGGCCCTTAAGATATATTTTTTTATATTCATAATGAACTTACCGTTAGAGAATTCTTGTTGCATCAGATATACAACATTTTTATTTCATTGTAATAAATACTTAAGCGTTTTAAAACATTAAAAAACACCAAATTATTCGGCTTTTCTTTCAAAGCATGGTAATAGCGGAAAAAGATTTATTGCAATTCCAAGATTTGACTTACATAAACAAACAGAAGAGCAAGTCTGCGCTGGACCCAAACCATCCGAGTTAATTCTATTAGCCGATTGAATTTCTCAGGTCAATATTTCCACCAAGAGCTTCCGGAATGAAAATTCCAATAATAATGAAACCGCCGCCATCTGACGTCTGAATTTATAATTTATGCCGCTCTACCTGAAGAAAAACAATTTTGATAAGGATTTCACTTTAGAATTTATACCTGAAGGGCTGGCGCGTGATTAATGCTTCCCTTTCATATTTCACTAGCTTGTGACTATATATTTCGTCTTTGTCATTTTTTAGAATATTACTTAACACCTCCAGCAATATTAAAGCTCTTTAAGGATCAAACTAGTTTGAAATGTTTACCTTTTCAAAAGCATCAAAAGCATTTTGACAGATTGCTTTCATAAATCTTAAAAGTTATATTTGTAAGGTGAGTTTGTTGCCTGGAAACATACAATAAAAATGAATGAAAATTCTATGAAAGGGTCTATAGTTTCATAAATGTTGAGAGTAAATGGACAAAATCTTGATTTTACCTCAGCCTCATTATCAGTTTATATAAATATGTATAGAGGAGGTAAGTAAGACCCTTAGCATCATTTTTATGCTGACATTATTTGTGAAAAGATCGGTTTAGAAATGGACGTAGAAATGATATTTAAGTAATCGAGACTTGAGATTTGAAAAATGTTAACAAACCTGTAAATATATATTTTATATTCTCACATCAAAACAAAAAAAAATACCCACCAATGATTAAATTATGGTATTTTGTTTTTAATTTCAATGTTTATTGTTCATATACATTTTTATGAATGATTAAATTATCAACAATTTTTTTTTCGTAAATATAATTGTAATATGACCATGGTATCCCTGCGGGTGAGTATTGCAAATGAAGTAAATGAGATAGTGGAGGAATCAGAAAGTCGTAGTAGGTTTTAGAAGTAATCAGATATTCTTATTTTTTTTATTTTATTTTTTTCTTTATTTAGGAAACAAACAGTCATATAAGTTTAAATATAGTTACAATTATACATATTTTCGACCAATCAAGTTCCATTAATAAGTACATTTAGGTTATATTAACAAGTGAAGATTTAGGTATAAGCATAACATGTTAAATTAAGTACAGTAGATAGATAACAGTAGAATTAGTATCATTTAAAGTAACACTTCAGTAAGTTTCATTTTATAGGATTTCAAATTATGGTTGAAAATGTCTACATCTCGCAGGGTATTATGAGTTTTACAGATTCGTCCTATCAACGAGTTTTGTGCGCTTTTAGTCTTAAAGTGAGGTATTTTAAACAGATCGTTTGATCTTGTATTGCGTTCAGGCCAACGAAATGCAATCCTTTCTAGGAGATATGATGAATCAACAAGACAGTTCACAACTTTGTATAGGAACAAAGCATCCAAGATTTTTCTACGTTTATATAGAACAATGAGATTAAACCGATACGAAACCGAAACTAAAACGATACGATAGGTGTTTAATGAACTTCTTTTGAACATTTTCAATACGATCAATATAGGTTCGATATTGAGGATTCCAAATTATTGATGCGAAATCAAGCTGCGACCTTACATATGCCATATATAATAGAATCAGAGTGTTCGGCTTAGTGAAAGGTTTTGTAATTCGTAAAATAAAGCCCATTTGTTTATGAGCTTTTTTTTAACATATATTCAATGTGATCCTTAAAAAGCATTTTGGAATCAAGTAACACTCCAAGATCTCTTATTGTTTCTACTCTTTGTAGGGGTACATGGTTTAATTTATACGTATAATTATTTGGATTTTTTTTTCGTGTAAAAGTTATAACACTACATTTGTTTATGTTCAGATATAATTGATTGTTTTTACAGTATTCCATAATATTGTTTAAGTCTTCTTGTAACTTGTTACAATCATCTATGGAGTTAATGCATTTATATAATTTCATATCATCTGCATAAAGTAGGAAAGAAGAATGACTAATGATATGTTTCATATCGTTTATATACAAAATAAATAATAGAGGTCCCAGATGGGAGCCTTGAGGTACCCCTGAGGGAAGGGTTATAATCTGTGACATGTAACCTTTTAAGGCAACAGCTTGATTTCTATTTTTAATATACGAGGAGAACCATCTTAATAGATTTCCACAAACACCAATCTTCCAGAGTTTATTTAATAGTATATCGTGATTTACTTTGTCGAATGCTTTAGTGAAATCAGTGTAAATGGAATCAACCTTATCGAACATAGCTTTTGCTTATCAACTGACGTTTCTGTCCCGAATGGTAGTATTTCACCAGAGCGATACGGAGAAAACAATCTAGTCTCGAATGAAGTGCGTATATTTACTTATTTATTATGATTCAAATAACATATTATATTAAAATAATATTTTAATGTTTTCCCCCACTTTTTTTGTTTTACAAAAGTTGAAATATATACAGTTAATATAAATAAAAATAATATAATGTTACAGTTAATATATGTTCTACCCATTTAAAAATTTTGCTAATGTCCATACCTAGATGATTTATTTCTTTGACTATTTTTAAATTTTACTTTATTTAAATAAAATATTTTTTAAAACTGGGCAGTTTTCTTAAATATTTTATGCACTCGCTGGGTTTAGAATTCATGACCTCTGGTCCAAAAGTCAAAGAAATTACAAAATTACTTCGAGGTAATTTATAGGTTTTACAAAAAAATATAAATATTATATTTAATACTTTTTATTACCTCTTTAATTTAAAATAAAAAAGCAGTGCATTTTGTCGCAAATCATGTATTCTTATGTCACGTACTATTATTATATTCTACTTTTTATTATATAAACCATTTTATACACTACGTATATCACTTATACATTCTACTTATACACACTTCTGTTAGATACACACCATTTTGCTAATAAGCGCCTATATTCATCATTTTCAACATTATAAAAAAATGAGAAACTCCTTTTTATTTTTTCCTCGTATCTTTTCGTAGTTTCCAGAACTGGCAAGAGCTTAGCAATTGAGGAAAATGTAAACCAAGGGGCTGGCACAGCATTAATAATAATAATATTTGGATAATTTGTATAGCGCCGTTTTTGTGAAAAATCACCTCAAGGGCGCTGTACAAATCTTAATTTCTACTTAATATTAATTCTTAGTTTATATAAATATACAGCAACATACTTACCTGGCAGGTCACTTCTGGCAGGACACAATCACCATATCATAATAACCTAAAATTTAGAATTACTTAAATTTTTATTTTTATTTTTTATTTTATTTTATTTTGTTTATTTATTTATTTATTTTTTATTTTATTTTTTATTTTTTTCATTTTTAGGGCATGAAGGCAAATTTAAGATAAAGTATATCGGAGGTATTTTTAACTTTTCGTAGTGAAGAACAGATAATGGTGATAATCTTCTAATGAATTTAAGGAATGAGAGTCTGAAAAGTTTTCTTGGTTCTATTGGGCTTGTTACATCTTGATTATGGATATGATTTTCTGAAAAAATGAGTTTTGAGTTTGGCTCTGAACTCTGCCGAGTCTTTTATTACTCTCAGATCATGTGGTAGTCCATTCCAGTATGTTGTAATATGTTCTATGAGCCATTTACTTATAATCCTGTAGTTAAAGTGGGATTAAATTATCCCTAAACCACTACTTGGAAGCAGTAGCCCTACCACCTTTATGCGCAACGTTAGTTTGCCTTTTAGAATTTCATCATTATGTTACAATGTTGTCAAGCAGTGATTACCCAATTCAAATTTGATCCATCTCATTTAGATCGTCAAAGAAGGGAATTAGGTCTCAGAAATGAATTCCACGTACCGCCGTTCCTCTTAAAGAAGATATAAAATATAGCGTGGGGTGAACCTAAAAAAGATCAGTTTTTAATTGTTTTTAAATGTATATTTCATAATCGTGAATGAGTTTTTATAAACTAAATTATCTTTTTTTAATGACGTACTTTCGAAGTATGTACGAGTATTTTGACAGGATGATACGATACGATTATACCGCTTATCTCCAGGAGTAGTCCTGTCCCGGAGCGAGCGGTACATCGTGGGCTCTATATTTTTAGGTCTTAGAACACCTGCTCTGAGGGTGGGAAGGAGATTGGGGTTTGTTTAGCCTATATACTCGTACACAGCAACTTAGAACCAGTATAGGGTCGTAGAATAGATAGAGATATAGTAATGTATTAGGCATTGGGCGAATATTATCGTTTTGCAGAGTTAAAAAAATGTATGTTTTCTAAAAAAATGTATTATTATTAGAAAATATATAACGCGACCGTAAATGGTAGAAGAAGTCGGGAACCCCTGAGAAAGAAGTGGCACGATACACAATACCCACACTAATATGTATGAATGTGAATGAAAAAAAGGTATGTGTGCCAAGTGAGAGTTATTTGGCGGTCCATCCTCTTTACCTAACCTCTCAGGTAAAAGCAGCGAGCTGGTTAGTTTCTTCTTTCTCATTTCCATCTCTAAAAACATAGCAACACACTGTTCTGATTTTTTTTAAATACGAAAACCGTACAAGAGTTCCAACCGCTCTCAACCATCTGGAGCCAATGAGACTTTGGCATTCCTAATGTAGGTATCTTGTGAGGCTGAAGATAGTGGAAAGAGAATATATATATATTTATATATATATATATATATATATATATATATATATATATATATATATATATATATATATATAAATATATATATATATATATATTTATATATATATAAATAAATATAAATATATAAAATATATAAATAAATATATATATATATAAATATATATATATTTATATATATATATATATATATATATATATATATATATATATATATATATATATATATATATGGAAAAGACGAAGGTTGTAAATTACTTGGCTATTCAGATCTGGTAACAAAACATTGCTCTAATCATTTTTGAATTCGATTCTTCACGTAGTTTCAGTTTGATAACCGCGAAGTTTCAGTTTGATAACCGCAAGAGTTCTTTCACCTTTACTAGGGTTATCTTAGCCATTTGCGAAACTCCAGAACATAATATGGATTTCATTTATCATCAGCCTAAGGTTTCAGAATTTTTTATTTAGGTACACTTTAGTTTGTGTTCATCGTATGAGGGAAATCTTGAGTCCCCTGACTGACAATAATATTTGAAATTCTTAATTTTCTGACTTTCCAAAAAATAATGTTATTCCTGACTTTTTTCCGTTTTTTTGCACACTATCAATCCAAAATTCGTGTTACATCCCCTGTAGAAGTTGTTTAACGTTATAAGCTGTAAACATTTCAAAAAAATTTAAAAATTACACTGCTATGTATTTTTTCTACTGCATTCATAAAATTATATTTCTTCCAAATGAGTTTTAAAGTGCACGCGTTTGAATGACATGACCCAGCACGTTGATTGCTTTGAAGTGAACTTTACCGAGTCTGATTCAATAAAACCTGCAGTAAAAATCCGTGCAGCGGTGTTATTCGTCATTCCATCAACTGCGTTAAGCCATTTCTATGGACAAGTTGTAAACCGTTTGCGCCCTTTGCCCGCTGCCTTTTTAAAAGGTAGGCTGTGTAAATAAACCAACAAAACACCTCCAATCTGCATGCACTAATTAACGCTTCCAACATCCTGTGAATATTCTCGTTAATTATTTCTTATTTAACGACCTGAAGTGGAAAAAGTTTTTTTGTTGTTGCTGTTTTCACTAATTGGGTTTCAATATAAAAGTAAGCATTTTGAGTTTTCATAAAATCACGCAGAGGTCCTTGGAGAGTTTTATTACTATTAAGTGATTTGATTATAATTTACGAGTCTGATCATGTTTTTGTTTGTTACCCCATTAATATGAAAACAAATGTTTTCGTATATTAGAGAAGTGTTGATTTTAAAAAATTTTCATCGATAATTAGATTTAAATGATTATTTTATACAGATTCCTTGAATTCTGCTGTCATATTAAATCCACTGTAATTTTATAATGACATCTCCGGGCTGACTAGATAAATTTATTTCGTAATTTAAATGGCTAAATTTATATGAAATGCAGGCCACCATAATACAAGCATATACGTAGTTTGACTTTTAAATCTCTCGGGTATTAATTTTATAAAATATGTAAATGAAATAAATAAAATAGCGATATCCGTGTTAAGTGACCAGATCTGTACAGTAAGGTTCTTCCCCTTCCCCTTCCCCTTCCCCTTCCCCTTCCCTTCCCCTTCCCCTTCCCCTTCCCCTTCCCCTTCCCCTTCCCTTCCCCTTCCCCTTCCCCTTCCCCTTCCCTTCCCCTTCCCCTTCCCCTTCCCCTTCCCCTTCCCCTTCCCCTTCCCCCTTCCCCTTCCCCTTTCCCTTCCCCTTCCCCTTCCCCTTCCCAAAATACACCAATTGGGTGTGAATTTCATCAAACCAAAATAACTAGCGAAAGATATTTTTGTGTCCTAGATTTTTATTTAACTCTTTATTGTGATGGTAAATAGTTTACGAGCACTGTTTCCGAAGATATATCATGATGCAAGAACGCATGCGGCTTCGATCTCCTGCCAAAAGTGGTGCTCTTGCGGGAAAAAAGCGGAATGAATTCCAACACAAATCTCTAACAAACCGGAAAACATGGCGGCTCGTACTTTGAATCTGGCACCGGATGAAAGTTCCGACACTTTATAAACACGTAGGTTCCCGCTGCAGACGCGGAGGCTCTTAAGGCACTTGATATTGTAACGTGAGACAATGCTCGGGCTTAAACTGTAGAATTATTGGCATGTATAAAGTTTGGAATGTATTGATTCCGATAAAAGAGTACCAAAGTCAGACTAAATGGTAAAATATGCAAGAATTTGAAGGGTATTAAAAATATATTGAACTAATGTTAAAACTAGGTTTATTGATTTAAGAATATCAAAGTGTTAACTTTTTTCCAAATTTGTATTATGAAATCGTTCAAATGGAATTTCACCATGAATTAACAAAACTAAAAGTTATAATCAGTTGACGTTTTGCCTCTTTCATTTCATATTATCTGTTATTTTCTCTCTGTTCCTTTGTTATAATTTAAGTGTTATTTTATCGTTTTATCACTGTTCTCTTATTTCATGTTATATTGTATTCTTCCTCTGTGTGATTGTATAACCGCACACTTGTATTTTATGTTTAGTTTAATTTTTGTACCCTGATGATGCTTAGGCTTAGCGAAACCAGTCGGTCATAAAAAAATAAAATATATGTGTCTTATACAAAGTTATTATTTAATTTTCATTAAATATGTCAAACCATAAAGTGATTGGTTTCTACGAAAATATAGAAATAATAGGTTTGTTGTATTTTTTTCAAAATAAGGAACCATTAAAGATGTTTAACCTTTTTTTTTAATCGTTTTGTGATATTTCACCGCTAGTGCATAATTATGAATAGCCCATAATTGAAAGATTAAGACCTTCTTTAAAAAGATAAAAACGTTTACTGTTTAATTTTAAGTAGGCTCTTTAAGTACGTGTAATTACGTGTTATTACGTGTTATTACGTGTAAGTACGTGTAAGTACGTGTAAGTACGTGTTAGTATGTACAAGTACATGTAATTTCGTGTAAGTACTCGTATGTGTAAACAAGTGTAAATGGAAACTATATTGCTCACCGGTTCCCACATTTATCAAGTCAGCTTTTTTATTCAACTAAATCAATAATTCTTTTTTCATTGCAGGACAATATTTTAGTATCGTAGAGTATTCCACGATTGTATTTAATATCGCACAAAACTGCAATACGACAATACGGGATAAAAAATCCTCATAAAGTAGTCGCCCGGTAAGCGGAAATCCACGGTGTTAACATTTGTATTTATTTTTTTATTTTTTCTCATAAATTTGTTAGTGGAACTAAAGGAAATAACCAAGTATATTTAGATTTTTCATAAAAAGATAATAATTTGTGATGTGAAAACATCACGAATGAAGTGTGTATAAAATGATATGGACGTATTAAAAAAGGGAAAACAAAATGATTATGAAAAAAGTTATGAAGTTTTTTTTAAATAAGTTTTTAAATTAAACGTAAATCGGGCTTTCGAATTGTTTTCTCATTTTTATTATGGCAGGTTTTCAACTAATCAATTTATTCTTAACGTATTTTTTGCAAACGTAGGGCTGCATTGATTTTACAACTGTTTGAAATTGGATATTTATGGGGAATAGCAATACATTTGTATTAGAATCCGTGTAAGTGCTTTCTTATTGGTGGATTTATATTGCATCGGAAACAAATCCAATTACATGCGTTGCTGTAACGTAGCTATATAAAATTCAACCTATATAGCTTGACATTATTTTTTTTTTACATATTAAACATTAAATATACTTACGTGATGCAGAATTTGAAAAGTTAAAATGATACCGTGATTTTCACATCCTCAAACAAACGAATACATCGATATTACATACTAAAATGTGATTTTCAAGTGTCTGGTACATGATGAAATTCATTATTCCATCCATTCCTAATTGGTGCTTGCAATTTATACATAATTATACAGTAACCTCATAATTCATTTCCGTAGAATGTAAGTGGTGATTAATGAATATTTTGTTTTTTTTAAAGTCTAAATATTTATTTTTAATATGTACATATCGTAGCTGGAAAGGCAAAAGGGCTTTAGCGACACTTTGATTTAAAAAAAAAGTGAATATGCAGTTTTGATCCGTTCTTTTTCTGCGTGGAAAACTCTGACTCTCGTTTGATTCTGAAGACTTTTGTGGCCTTTCAGCCATCTAAAATACGTTTACCAGTTGGGAGAAGGCTTGACTTAAGCGACACATTTTGAGTTTCTTAGCTTTTTGTCGCTTCAGATAAGTCACTGAGAATATTGAGTTACCTAATTTAGCTTTTTTTTTCAAAATCCAACCTGGTACTGAAGAGTTATAAATTTTATTGTAAAAACAAAAACACTTTGAAGTGCTCTGGTGTGAACTTCCCATAGCTTCAGCCCTTTTGCCTTTCCAGCCACGATATATGCGCGGATGAATAATCTCTTAATGCCGTAAATTAATTAATTTGTTTTAGGAAATGCTTTATTCAAGGTAAAGATAAATTTTATATATGAGGGTACCTTCATTTATACAATAAAACAGCACAGTAGTATTTGAGACTCAAACAGATCAAATTTTGTGTCGTTATATTGAAGCTAATTTTTAATTGGCAAGAAATAAACCTTGTCATTTTTTTTTCTTGTAAAATTATTATTGTCAAATGTTTTGGTGTTTTTTATGGCGTGTGACTCCGGGCATTCGGAGCGTGCGAAAATTTCCGGAACAACTGGTTATTTTACTCTAAGAACTTTGGAGTCTCAAATACGTGTGTCGACATATTTGTCATCTGACCCCCATAACACGGGCATGCGCCTAGTTTGGTGATTTACAAAAGGAAAAAAAACACCTGTAATTTCTTAATTATTATAATGAATAAAGAAAGAAAAAAAGCGTGAAACGATATTTTAAAGTTATTGTTCGTTGAAATTTTTAACCAAAAATGTATAAATAACGGGCAGAAGTTTTTTTATTAAATTATCTTGGTTACAAAATTACCAACAAAGATAATTTGGTTCCGGAAAATCCAAAAATTCGATAGCATGTTTCTGCGCAGTTGCGGAATAGTTCATATTACCTACGAATAACACTTTTAAGGATGTGTAAAAATGCACAATCAATTTGATAGACTCTCCTATACGGGAGGATGGAAATCTATGGTCGTAGATGTTAGGTTTAAATGCTGTGTTTGCTCTTTTGGTATTTTTGTATTCTGGATAACTCGCGTCACTGTGCCCTAAGCCGGGCTATTTTACCATTATTTCTCTGTAAGAAATAAACAACTATTCGAATTTTGCAATTCCTTATTTCCACAATAAACATTTCACCAAGGACCATGTTCACTCCATCCCTTTCTTAAAAAGGTCATCTCTACAGAATCTCTAAAACTGAAATAGTTATCTTGTTTATAGTTCAGGTTGAGAAATAAATCATAACCTTAGTTCAAAAACATTAGTGCCAATAACAATTATCGCCGAATTTTAGACTCAAAGTATGCCATAAACACTCAACCTTTATATCAATGCCTTGAATCCATTGTATATCCACAGTGCAGTGGAAACATTCCGATTGATAAAATTTTGATTGCAGTTGTGTCAATTGGATTGAGTTTATTCGCATCCACTTTAACGACTGGACCGGTTGTAAATCGGATTAAAAGTGTTAAATGCTCCTATAAACCACCAAATCAAAACATTTATCGAAGGCACAAAAATATAAAATGTTGCCGCTATTTAATTACTAAAAAGTTTTTGATCGCTGGATTTTACAATGTTGACAAAATGGTTACATAAATATCGGAGTTTATGGTTTTGGTGAGTTTAATGTGAATTCACATAAACCAAATGGGTTGTTAACTAGAGACCAAAGCAACCACATAAGGGAGGTTTGAGGCTGTTGTTGAAGTACGTGCAGTTAAAGTTCATTTAATGATGGGCTTAATTGATTTACATATTTTCAAATAATCAGCGGTGTAGCGGTCAAAAAAGAGTTTTTTATTACGAGTTGCGAGTGTAAATATATATCTAGTATGTTGGTTCTATATGTACTGAATAATGTTTATAAAACGAAAATTACACGAGATAATGGAAATTTTCATGTTTAATATTCTACCGTTAAGGATTTTGACATCTCCAAAAGGTTCGTTCTCCTGGTTTTCTATAGAAGAACGAGCCACCATGTAAGTACAAAAATAATATTCGTACAACTACTACGCAATTAATAATGATAAACTATATAATTTACAGGTAAATACAAATAAAACGCATCATAACGACAGTCGAAACAATAGTTATCTAATGCGCATTAGTAGCGACTCCAGAGACAAACTCTCATTTAAGACGTAAAAAATCTCATAGAAGACATCACAGGATACAAAGCAAAACAGGTTTAAATCAATTGAAAAATAATAATAAAGAAGAGAAGCAAAGTACTCATAGGACAAAAATAAATAACAATAAAACCAATGATAATATGAAAAAATATTATACGATATGGCAGTTATAACATTAGCACTCAAATATTTAATATCTGATGGCTTGAATTTAAGCACAGTAGTAAAATCGCTTCACGTTTGGCGGTGTTCATAACATAATGGTGTAAACTACATTATGGAAGTGAATCATTCAATACTGAAATAGTATTCTTTGATTGCCTGGAACTATTCTGCTCTATTTCAAATTCAATATTAAGTTATGAGAATGACGACTTCAGTAAATAAAGTATTATTTTGTTCTAAGAAAATTACTATAGAAAATTGTAGAAAGCTTTTTGTAAAACTTATTTCCAACGATCACTAATAAAGCAAAGCTGTAAAGCTATGGCAGGGTGCTTCTCTCATAAAAATAATATTGTAAAATTTTCCACGACAATATTATAAATGCAGTCTCCTTTCTTTCACAAAAATGCTAATTTTATCTTGCCTTAGGCAGCCATTCCCTGTATAGACAATTTTATTTTGTTGTACTGAAGTTCTAGTTTTGTACCATTTTCTCGCTTCTCTCATCCTTTGTGAGTTAATTTTGTAAGAACGGAATAAATTCTAAAACACCCTGCTTATTCGCTGGTACTTCATTATATACATAAGTAATGAATACATCAATGGTTAACAACCCTTTGTCAATGGCACATAATTTATTTTAGCATCAAGCTTTAACTTCGGAAATTACCAAGAGTTGAAATGAAATGCATATGGAATATGAGGACCACATGAAATTTAGGTATCATTACAATATTCTGTTAATGGAAAGGTATGCACCAAAAGTCTTCCACAAATGATACTGAAAGTTTGTGTCACACGAAAATGATAAGTCGTAATGTTATGATTTTCACTACAAACACTCAAAGATTGCATCTTTACAAATATTTTTTTCTTCAAATTTGAACGGAACGTATTTTCACGTATGTTTTCATAAAAAAACATCAGTACTGCCATCACATCCTCGTGCCCGTATTTTAGAATTTTGGTACAAAAATGTTGATAGGGTTTTTTTAGACGCTGAGAATTTTTCCATGTGTTTTCCTTACCGTTTTTCTACTGAAAATCTTCAACCCAAGTAACCTGAAATGAAATGTAACATCTTGCAAGAAACGAAGGGGTTTCTGTCAGATGGTGATTTTCTCATACCCCTTTCAGAAAGGTTGGGAAATCAACTGAAACTCAGGACAGTAATTCTGAACACATTATTTTACATCCGTACACGCATAGTTTATTTTCCGAAAGAAGATGTTGTCTAAGGTCATGTATAGTGGAAGGTGGTATTTTCTTTACTTAAAAAAGATTTATAAAATCCTAATATAATTATTCCTAATTTTTCAGATGTCAACACTGTTAATGCACCCACTCTGTTTATATTTGTAATTTGTGCTTAAATTTTAACTGACCGTGCGTTATTTTATTGTCATAAAACGGAGAATGACGAGACAAATTTTATAGCAATTTTGTGTTTCAAAACATGTTAAATAAATAACGTGATATTGTAAATCATACTGGTTTGGTTAAATTAAAGTTTATAGCTCGGCTTAACTCGTATGGTTTCGTTGTTAAATAATTCTGTATTTTTACTGAAATTTTGGAATCATTTATTTTACCCCAAATTAATTAACTTGGAGATTTACATTAGAATTACAATTTCATTTACATGTTTAAAAAAAGTTTTGAAAAAACATTCGAATGTTATTTAAAAAAAACATTTGTCAAATTCTGTTATTTTAAAAAAAAACATTTTCAAATTCTAATAACTATTACATAATATTACGTTAGTTCTGCAAACACGTAACTTTTAGTCTATAGAATAATGGTACAGTGTTTTCCCGGTAAGTGAAAGGTTTGAGTTTTGATTTTCTGTCGCACCTAAATCTTTTTTGGTGTATCAACGTTTTTTTTATTCGTATTTTTTATCATGAGTTAAGTGTTAAGTTTCTACGTTTAAAGAACAATATTTTAAAATTAAGTTTATTTTGTTACATTGTTTTTATTTATGGTATTTATTCTTGTACGCACACCCATAAGGCTTTTACTTTACGAATGAGACAGTTTTTCTTCACAAAACAATAGTCAAATAAGATTAAAAAAATCATCTCAGGTCAATAACATAGAAAGTTTTATACAACACAATGTAATATTAAGTAGACAACAAAAATTAGAAACTTAAATAATATTTCGAACAATAATACATTGCTGTGTGAGTTTGAAAGTTTTATACTATTAAAATTTATTTATATTTCCTTATTCGTTGAAATAGTTTTACAGGTTCATAAATGTGGATCATATTATCACCAGATTAAGGACATGTCCGTGTAGTAACGTTGGTTTTGTATTTTGCAATAAAATATAGCATCAATGAAAAAAAACTGAAAACAAAATGGAATAATAAAAACATATTATAAAAAATAATTATCGTAAACATAGACGTACCTACGTTAAAGAAAAAAACAGAAGTAAATGAGTCATTTAATAATAATAATAATTGGCTGATTTAATATAGCGCCGTTTTCGTAACAGAAATATCACCTCAAGGGCGCTTTACAACATAATTAACATAATATTAAAACTTAGACTTGATATTAACTTATGCCTAATACTTAAAACTAGTGACTTATAACTAACATATTTACATTAACTAATATAAATAATGGTTGTTGCCTGTGCTGTCGGACCTAAGGTAGAAAAAATGAAAAGATACCTTGATTGATAATAAACCTAAAAGTTAAAAGATTGGAATGAAAATCTAAGGTAGACAATATTAGTTATTGTTTAAAGAAAATTAAAAAAGCTAAAAATTAAAATGGAGTTCTAAAAAATAAACTTTTAAAACCATAAATACAGGCTTGACTAGTGAGTCAGATTATTAGAATGATAAAAGTAATAGACTAATTTATACAAAAACTAAGCCATCATTTTTAATTTACTGTTGAGGCAATAATTTTTGCAGATTGTGTTACTTTTCTCTAATATATATATTTTTAATGTTTCTGGCTAAAGTAAATTTCTGGAAATATGTTATAATGGAAATAAATAATACATTTAGCTTTATTAATATTTTATTATGGAAAGTGATCCGTTCTACTTCACACCATATAGTTTAACAGAGCAAAGCTGCAACGACCAGATTATGCAAAATTATAATATTTGACCTGGACAAATCTCCATAAGTGCAATCTTGTACGCAAATAGGGTTGTCAGCCGAGTCGGTGTGGTGGAACTTTTGCCATTCACTTTACCACCGACTAAAGTTCCTCTAACTAAGGTGCGCCCGCTGAAAACATTCGCCGCTTCTTACTGAAATTGCATCTTATAATGCAATGTGAGATCCAGACTTTTTCGCCGAACTTATATAACAGAAATGAAATTTCTACGGACGAGTTTGCGGACACTTTCAAAGCGAAAAAATTCCATTAGCTTCGGTTCATTTTTTCTCTTGATCTAAACTGCCGCATTATCTTGAGTAATATGAAACTCTGTTAAAAATAGAATCTTTTTTTAGTATCAAATTCCTACAAATATTTATGCAATAAAAACGGTTTGATCAAAAATTGTAAATGAGGGGTACGGTATTTCATGTCAGTATCCCACCACGTGACTAATAAAAAAACTCGCAATTGGACGTAGTTATGCAGAGAGCATACTACCCCAAAAAGATGAAACTGATAAAAAGACGTTTGAAAATATGACGATAAAAAAGCATCAATATGCGTAATCGGCATTTATAAAGTGTTTAATATGCGTTTTTTTTATAAGCTTAATTTTAAATAAGTAATGTAAAATCTATCGTCTGTAGTGTTTATTGAAAAAATGTATTTTTTATGTTATCATACATCTTCGCTTTTTCATGGTCAAGAAATGGACGATGCTACCTCAGGAAGACATGTACATCCAAGGTTATAGTGATTTCACATGAGGAGCAAAAAAAACATTGATTAACACACTACTTTATACAATGATTTACTGCTATTATATGAACATAAGGGGAATGAGAACCAAAATTGATGAATTTAATATAAATATTCTTAACAACGACCATCAAATAATAAGTCTAACGGAGACATGGCTGAAGGAATCGATCTATGACCAGAAACTATTTGATGACCGCTACGAAGTTTACCGGAAGGATAGACTGCATGAAACAAAAAAAAGACGGAGGAGGAGTTATGATTGCTGTTTCAAGAAAACTAGAGGCTAAGAGGATGGCGCATTGGGAAAGTCAAGCAGAGGACTTATGGATCCAACTCAATATAAATCTCAATAACAGGAATTTTAAACTAAATATTTGTACAGTATACCTTCCACCATCTGAAGAAGAATCCATTGTAAGCTCATTTTTAAGTAATCTTCGGAATGTGTACCTAACAACACCAAATCAACACATCTTAATATTTGGCGATTTTAACAAGTCCAACATTTTTATTGGACTCCCGATGAAATCAACAATCTATTACCTTTCACCACAAAAACAAATACAATCACCTCAGATATCATTGATACTCTATCATTCTGTAATCTCAAACAACATAACAGAATAGTTAATCACCAATCCAAAATACTTGATCTTATTTTATCGGATAAAGAGGACATATCAGTAACTCATTCTTCATTTCTACTAAGCAAAGAAGATTCGTATCACCCTGCTCTAGAAATAAATTTTCAATTAAGTATTCCAACAAACTTAGAAGCCCGTGACATCCCAAGGCCAAACTTCTATACAGCTGACTATACCGCAATTAATAGTTTGCTTTTTGATCTGGATTGGGAATTTATTAATCAGGGCAATATAAATCAATCTGTTGATCAATTTTACAGCATAATTTATCAGATTATCTCTTCTCATGTTCCCATAAAAAATAACAAAAAACACTTCCCTAAGTGGTACTCAAAAGATCTCATTCGTTTGATAAGGGAAAAAACAAATTTCACAAAAATATAAAAAATATGGTAATGAACTTGATCATTTATCATTCAATTTGATTAGAACTAGAACGAAAAATTTGATTAGAGTATGTTATTAGAAATACTTAGATTTAATAAAGCAAAATTTAAAAACGAATCCCAAAGACTTTTGGAAATTTGCAAAAAGCAAATACAAAAACACAACTGGCATACCAAAAGAGATGTATCTTGATAATATAAAAACTACACAAGGTCAAGTTATCTGCGAGCTCTTTTCTAGGCACTTTCAATCTGTTTACAAACCACACGATGCTAACTATTCACCCCAAATTGCTAATAATTTCTGTAACGAAAGCCTCGGTACGATCGATGTTTCACCTTTGACGATAATAACTAAATGTAAGAAATTGAGAACCAATAAGGGATCAGGTCTTGATGGTATTCCTCCTATTTTTGTTAAAACGTCTCGGGAAGTCCTTTCCAGACCACTCAGCTTACTTTTTAACAAATCACTACGAGAAGGAGTGTTTCCAGTCAAATGGAAAACAGCTTTTTTAACTCCCATCTTTAAAAAAGGCAGCAAGAGTGATATTAAGAATTGTAGACCAATCTCAAAACTTGACTGCATAGGAAAATTGTTCGAGGCAATAATGTACGATTATCTATTTGGTCACGTAAGTAAATATATTATTATTGAGCAACACGGTTTCTTCCCTCGGCGTTCCACAACAATAAACCTTCTTGAGTACTCCCAATACATTCGCGATAACATTGAAAACCGAATACAAGTAGATGCAGTCTACACAGATTTTTGCAAAGCCTTTGACCAGTTAAATCAATCACTACTTATCAAGAAGCTCGAAAAATTTGGCATAAATGGAAATGGTTTGAGAGTTACATTACCGAAAGACAATTACAAGTAGTTGTAGGAGGGTACAC
Organism: Drusus annulatus; assembly: GCA_022651775.1. Taxonomy (NCBI): domain Eukaryota; kingdom Metazoa; phylum Arthropoda; class Insecta; order Trichoptera; family Limnephilidae; genus Drusus; species Drusus annulatus. The sequence goes on along the minus strand of JAGWCC010000352.1, from coordinate 196,497 downwards.
CGCGGACCATTTTACTGTAACATCGGGGATTCCGCAGGGCTCTCATCTTGGACCATTGTTGTTCTTAATCTTCATTAACGACATAGTTTTAAGCATAAAATTTTCCAAATTTCTCCTCTTTGCCGATGACCTCAAGTTGGATAGAAAAATCACATCAATAGAAGATTGTACCCTTTTGCAAAATGACTTATCATCTCTTCATGAATGGTGTACACTTAATGATTTATATTTTAATGAAAATAAATGCACAACAGTTTCTTTCACAAAAAACAGAAATAAATTTTCAAATGTGCATCGCATCAATAACGTTAACTAATTGAACACTACTTCAATTAAAGACTTGGGTGTGACATTTGACTCTTCATTAAGCTTCAATAAACATATAGAGACTATTTCAAAAAATGCATCTCAAACATTAGGACTAACTCTAAGAACTACAAGTTGTTTTAAAAGTTCCGAATTAACTTTAACATTATATAAATCGATTGTGCGGAGTATTCTAGAATACGCGTCCAACTATTTGGTCTCCTAATTATGAGATTCATAACTATAGAATTTAATCCATTCAAAGAAAATTAACTCGTATAATTGCATATCGCGAAGGCTTATGTGATCAGTTTGGAACGTACAATGAACGAATTTCGCACTATAAACTTCACTCTCTATCAGCTAGACGTAAACTTTCTGATATATTAACTTTACACAAAATTATACATTCATCAATTGATGCACCAAATATTTTATCCCAAATTAACATCAACATTCCACTAAGAAAATCGACAAGGAGGATAAACGATATTTTTAATATTAAAGCCTACCAAACAAATACGGGATATTTCTCTCCTTTGCCGAGGACATTAAGAAACTACAACACAATTCACTGCACAAACAATGAAGTAGACATTTTTACTGACACGATAAATCAATTTAAAAAAAAATTATGTCAAACATATCAAGCTGATATTGTAATGATGCCCTTTATATGCCAAGATATAGACTGGTTATATAAAGTACCAAGTACCAAACGGCTAATAGTCATGTCTTCAGTTCAGGTGCCAATAATCCATTTATTTATGTTCCACCTTGTTTAATATTATTCTTTTGATTTTGTTTGTTACTCATTTACTTTAACATTTTGCATAAACATTTAATTAATTTACTTACTGTTGTTAAATAAAAATAAATTAAAACACTCATGTATATATGTTTTGGGCATCATGCCTGTTATTTGTACTAATATAAGAAATAAATAAAATAAATAAAAAATAAATAAAATCAACCTTACAATGTTTTTAAAACTCTATTTAAGTCAAATATCTGCAATGTGCGTTTTAAAAAAAAATACCAAAACATCTACTGCATTTGGAGCTTAAATGTTTTCAACAGATATAAATCTCGTATTTATGTTTAGAAAAACATGTAAAACTCGATTTTGGCAAAGTGTGGGTTGGACGCTTTCTGCATAACTACGTCCAATTTGATCTAGGTTATTTTTTAAACTATTTATGATGAACCTTCTTTGCTTATTATACTGTAATAAATTTAATGTTTCCTTTATTAAGCTTGAAGCCATCCAATATTTTTCAAAAATAACATTTGAATGCATCTTTTATAAAAAAGTTTGCATCCTAGATTAAAATTGAATATATTAAGTGTAATTAGATTATATTGTGGGTTATTAACTTTATATACAACACCCTTCAAATGATGGGTTACATTTTACCACACGTGCGCCAAATTCTAATATTTTCACTCGTATCGATCATTTATCCATGGATGCCTTTTTTATTAAATAGGTACATTTAATCCATAACAGTTTCTACATAATTTCAGTAACGTAACGTTTATATGTTTAATATTTTAATCGACTGTTCAACATGTATTTAGGGTTTAAGACGATTTTTTTTGAAAATCTTCTAGAACAAAGGCACCAATAAATAAGTGTTAAGATATTGAATGACATGTGAGAGGATGAGATAAGTAGTCGAAGAGAAGCCAGGAATACACGGTGTGATGAATAAAAGCAGATAGTCGAGACAAATTCAATTGCGTGTCAAGAGCCGGTATAACAGAAAAGAATGAAGGTGTAATTATTTTTATGCGTGACAGCTGTTTCGCCTTCTGAGGGCACATAACTTTTTATCAAGCAGTTTGATAATGCCCTGTGACAGCTGTTTCGCCTTCTGAGGGCATTATAAAACTTTTTATCAAGCAGTTTGATAATGCCCTGTATCAGCTGTTTCGCCTTCTGAGGGCATTATCAAACTTTTTATCAAGCAGTTTGATGGGCATTATCAAGCAGTTTGATAATGCCCTCAGAAGGCGAAACAGCTGTCACGCATAAAAAGAATTACATCGCAGAGCTTTTAAAAAAATTGGTTTTTAAATATTTAAAATAATAATAATTATTGTTTAAATAAAATTTAAAAACCTAACAATTAAAATGGAGTTCTACAAAATAAACTTTAAAACCATTAATAGAATGAAAGTGATTGAAACAAGAAGAGTATGCTGAGATAGACTTGTCTGGTATTCTATCCTCTCTGCTGACCTCCGGCTAGAAAATGTATTTTAATTTCAAATACATCACATTGTCAGATTAAGGAGTAAATGCTTATAACATGCTGAATAATGTTGTATATTTTTTAAAGTAGAAATGATTGTTCGAGGAAACATACGAATTAAGAAACCGGAATATAAAACAGCATATATCCATATTTTCGTAGAAAGCAATCACTTTGTGGTTTGACATGAAAATCAAATAATAACTTTGTACAAGACTACAGATTTTATTATAATTTTTGTGGCCGACCGGTTTCGCTTAGCCTAAGCATCATCGGGGTACAAAATTAAACTACCCTAAGCTAAGCGAAACCGGTCGGTCATAAAAAATAAAATAAATCTGCGGTCTTGTACAAAGTTATTATTTCATTTTCAGGTCAGAAAATATAAAATTGGCGAGTACGGCTGAAAAAGCAAATATGTGTAAAAATTACAATATATCAAGTAAAAATAATATTATGCGAATAACAGGAGATAGTTGAAAATACTTCTCATCAGTATGTACCTCTGAGTATACAGCACGAGTATTACTAATAATACGACCAAAGAAAAAATCCAGAAACTTGATATACTCGTATAATTCATTACGATTTTTTTGTTCATTCAAAACTCGTTTGAAATTAGCCAAGTATTGGGTGTTAAGATAGAAAGGTTGTTTGTTACATATGACTAGGCCAACTACCCTCAAAGTAAGATCAAACTAGCTAGCTTTATTCTGCCGAGACTAATCGATTAACCTCAAAGTAAGCTGTCTATCAATTAGGTCTTATCGGGCACATAGATCCGGCACACAATATATACTGGACTATTTTCTGCAGTGCTAAGAAGGTCACTACACAATATTGATTATTTCAGTGAATCAAGGCAATGAAGGCTTTTTTTAAGAATTGGATTTATGATATAATATTTCAGTTTACTATGGATCATTTTTAATCTATTCATAAGCTGCTGAAACAAATAAGCATAAGCACAACAAAAAAATCCTTTCTAAATTTAGAAAACTATGTTTGTCATCAATTATTTATGTTTATTTAAAAATGATAACCGCAATACAAACTATACATAACTCTGCAATAAGCTGTGGCAAAATATCTAAACATATATTAACCAAAATAATTTTTATAACCTACATCATATGGATTTTGTGTAATAAAAACTTCACCATCGGATAAAACAATCATTATTAAATGCAAATCTAGTCCGCCTTACCACCCCTTCTTAGTTAGGGAAACTAAGACAAATGTTATTGATTTTTTTTTTTTTAATTTATGATAGTTTTTCTAGTTGTTTTTTATTATTGTATTATTGACTTATCCTCTTTGTCACAACTTATTCTGTTCAACATTACTTGCCGTAGATTTAGAAACAAAGAATTGCTGTTCCTCAATCAACACTCTACTAATTATGGGTATCATTCTTCACTGTCCAGAATGTTGAGACTTGTTAATTCAAGCCATGGTCTTGAATTTTTTCGTACCAGTCTAAATTATTTTTGTCATTCTTTACAACTCTGATTAAACTTTATGCATGTGCTATTCTTTCTCTGTTGCTCTTCTTTTTCGCCATATCGTGCTATGTATTTTTTTGTAATTGGACAACGGTCCGTTTAGTAAACAAATAAATGTAAATACAACATTAATAATTACATCTGTCATATTTTGAATTTATTTTGCACAGTATTTATTTTACTCTATTGGTGTGTTTATTTAATTTGCGGAATTTTAAAAGTAACCTGTGAGAAATACAAAAATCTTATGAGCGTAACCTAGCGGGGGATTTTTTTTGTATATGGTAAATAGTTTTAAATTTGAGTTAATAAGTATTTAATTTGAACCCCGATATTTCACGTTAAAATCGTAGTATTATTTTTATAAGCTCACACTAATTCATCTTAAAATATCAAGAAAAATAAATTTAAAAATAAACTTTTAAAGGGAAGGTTCCACTTATTTTCAGAAAGTTTAAAAAATATATTAGAAGGCGAGGAATCCATTATGATAGGTTAATTATAAGTAAGCCTTAATAGCCTCATTCCAGCTCCCTGCTGCCTCCGTATTCTCCCAATCGCCTTTTCCCTTAAGTCCACATAATCTTAAAATCCGCCAATTATTTTACCTGATCGTTAGGTTTTTTAATTACATTTTCACAGCTTATAGTAGCTTGAGGAATCCAGAAGGGATAAAAGGTTTAACAATTTTGGAATATACCAATCTATCTCGTATCTTTCTATTGCAAGCAGAAAGAAAGTAAAATTGAGTGAATACTGCACAAGAATCCCTACCGTCTGGAGCTAGTAAGACGATGGCGTCCCTAATCTGGGTATGTTGTGAGGCTAAAAATGATGTGGAAAGAAATAATATGGGAAAGGTCAGGAATTACCTGGAAATTTAGATCTGGTCACCAAACACAGCTAAAGCTATTGCGAGCAAATTTTCAATTCTGAATGGTGGTCTTTTACCAGGGCCGAGTATCGACCACTCTGAAATATGCTGCAAATGCACTAAATATTTTTTTATTTAAATTAAATGTGAACATGGAAATAACACATTTCAATTAAATTAAATGAATTTCCAAACGCCGGGATTCGAACCCGCGTCCATAGTATTATTATTAAATTATAACCCGATTCATAGTCAAACTTCTTAACCACAAGAAAACGAAGGCCATTGTTTATTTACATTATTTATTTATTTATGTCTGTTTACAACAATGCTTGATTTGCCAGTATTTCCAAAATATTTGTTTTATTTACAAATTAGGAAACTGAATGTAAAAACGAGGTACATTTTAAGTTTCAATCTTTTAACTAGATTTCAGAAAAATTTTTTACGATCATATTTTCTCCAACTTCATATAGCTTATTTACATGGAATGATTATTAAAAATAACTATTAATTACTATCCGATTCCACCTGAGTTTTAATAACTTATCATATTTTTTCTATTTGAAGATTTTATATTTTTTTGTATGTTTCACGAGTATTTCAATATTTCAAAGTTTATGATGGACATGCGAGACGAAGAAAGTTGCCTTAACCAAGAAATTCCGAGTCATTTTTTTTTAATTTCGTGACGCCAGAGTTCACTGTTCCATAAAGGTTGCTGTATCACAAAACAGATTTATGATTTGGATTACTGTAACTTTTTAAGATGCTACAATTTTCTTTACCGACGATCGTAAAACCATATTTGTAAATGTCCTTAAATCGATTATCAATTTTAGAACATCCAGACTAGCAGATTTTATAAATGTGTTCATCAATTAATTTTTCTATCGTGAAGGAATTTGACTCCGCAACTTTCAACTCAATTTTAATGCTTAGACTACTACACTGCGGAAGCTGGGTTTAAAAATTGGAACTCTACGGATGTGTTCAGAAATTATCAAATTAAATAGATACTCTTCAAATCTCAACCTACCTAATAAAGTACTTACCTAAATTATATTTAAGTAGAGATTATTCTATGTTTGAAGTGGGTGGTTTAAAGCAACAAATGTTTTTTTCCTGACAATTCAAGTTATATTCCGTGATTTTTCACGGGTCAAACTAGTTCGATCAATAAAGTTCCGATTGCCCTGCGCCGTTAATGATGGACTTTCAAAAAACCAAATAAAATTTCATTGTAAATATTGCATTACGAACATCGTCGTACAAATTTTTATGGTATCAAGTTCCTCTTTTATTTTGTTCATGTTCGTCGAGTATTGCGTTTTCCGGCATCGCCTTCCTTTCGTACCGTCGTTTGTTCCACTAACACCCTTTCAAAATAACATTGACCCTTTTACAGTAATACCGAAATTATACTTTGCCCCTGTACGTTATATAATCAAAGAGCATAGCAATAAGGAACTGAAATAAATGTATCTCTGTTTTGTATAACACCAATATTTAAAAAAAAAACATGATACACAAATATGACGTATCTAAAATTATTTCAGAGTTGTACATGCTCTCAATGTCACCTAGTGAAATACCAATATTCTTAATCGAAACGATCTTCTAAATTGATTTAGCTGAGCTAGTAATCAGATTTCCTTCTTCTCTCTACTTTTTTCAGCCACAGATCATAGTGTAAGTGCTATAATCCAAATTGTAAATGCTAATCCTTTACAACGGGCTTCATACGAGCGGTGAGTTTGTCAAAAAAAATCCTGACAAAAATTTCAGTCCGTTTTACAGGCCCAATGGATTACACTTAAAAGCTTTATCAGTGTGGCACATTGCAGTTCCGAAAAAAATCCACCGGTTGTCCTAATCGTACTGACTTTGTGTTGTTAGGTCTATTGTGCGATAATCACATACAAATAAAGTAAATTACTCAGTTTTTAATTTACGCCTTTCCTCTAGAATGACAGAAAAAAATGTTATAATAAAAGAAAATGAGAGAGTGACTGAAAATGTTTATACTTAGGTTAGTCTATATCAGAGGTTCCCAAACTTTTTTGTCCCGTAGACCACTTGTCGATTTTTTCTGTTTTGTATTGACCCCCTGCTTTCCTCGTATTGATTTTTTTTAGCGTTGGAAAAAACTTCAAAGTTTTGTGAACGCTTCACGAACTGCTAGTTCTTTGAAATGAAACCCTTGCGGTGAACACTTCAATTGTAGATTTGAAATCGAAAAGTACTAGCAAATCGACAAAAAATCCTCCCCCAAAAAGTGCTAGCAAATCAACAAAATTTACCCTCCGAAAAAAGCACTAGAGATTTTGCGAAAAGTACTAGCAAATCGGCAAAATATCTTCCACAAAAATTATTATTAATAACATAATTAGGGAATTAAAGTCCATTTTAAGATAGTATTACATAAGTACCTACATAGGTACTATCTGTGAGGTGGATTATTACATTTGCGGGAAGCCAACATTTTGGTGACGGCCTGCCTAAATGGAATCCACTCCCGTGGGCCCCCATTTACGTCTCATGCACCCCCAATTTTTTTTTTCATTGACGTGGACCCCTTGCAGGTCCGAATTGACCCCTGGGGGTCAATATAGACCACTTTGGGAATGACTGGTCTATATCATACTGTCTAAGTGAAGAAGGTTGGGTCCAACTGAAACTAGTTGACATATTAGTATAGTAATAAAGTGGCTTAAAACTAAATATCGTCTTACGTAAATTAAAACAAAATAAGGTAGTTTATTGGCCACCAAATAGGACGTTTGTCTAGTAGTCCTATAAACCGATACTCATTGGGTATTCTCTATTTACTCCCATTTCAAAACAAAAATTCTCAGTCAATAGGTTTGTTGGTATTTTAAAATCTTATTTTTATGGCATAGATACCAGCGTCACTGCATTAAAAAATACTCGCAAGGGCATTATTGAAAATTTGGTTTCATATTTAAATATAGATATAAAATATACGCTGAAAGGGTTTTTACATAGAAAATAATTAAAAATGTTTATGTCAACATAATGGGATTATTAAAATCACTCAAAAATCTCTGAAAATCCAATGTATCAATAAATCCAAATGTAAGAAATCAAAAAAAAACAATAATTGCAATCCTTGAGGAAGGTACATATATTTTCAAGAATATATTACCTGACATCATAGAGTATGTGGGGGGCTATTGGTTTTTATATTGGAATTTTTTTTACTTGTAAACGTTGTAAATAAAAAATTACGTTTGGACATTTCTTAAAAACCAGAGAAAACTTATTTTTAATTTTTTGTTGTGTATTTAAATTGTATATATTTTTCCTGTTATGAAGTGTCTATGCTGAAATTGAGACTATTGTTAGCATTTACTTCAGCATTGCAAATATATTGGGGCAATAAACTGTAATGTCTTTTCAGCCAAATCGCTTTGCTGAAATTATTAATGCTCCGGCGTAGATCGTTAAACCGGAAGACATTTGAAAGCAAATATTAAAGATCGGAATTATGAATGTCAGACCATAAAACTGTGTCACTCCATCCATTTGCCTGCCCCGGCGGAGACGTGGCGACAGGTTACTTACCCGCCTGATGAATTATTAACGGATTTCATAAAATAGGTTTTAAGGTAACATCCTATGTAATCAATATAAATTAACCAAAAATAAAGCTTGTTAAATCTATGTCCTTATTTTTTTATATTTTGATTAATATAATTATTAATCTCCCATAAATGTAGCATATTTCAATCAATTTTTTTTATGTAGGTGGTATATATTTCTTATGAATTTTTTTTTTTTGCCTCACAACTGATTTTAACATATGATACTATTTAAAAGATGATTATTTGTACTTTTAACAACTAAATTAATGTTTGCATTAGAACAAAAACCATGTACAATGTGGCTTTATGACGGGGTATCCCAGTAAGGACACATTTATCTTAAAAACTGTAAAATAAAGCTAACAAATATTTATTAAAATATAGTTACTCAACCACGGTTACGGTTAACCACTACCCAATATTAGGTAGGATGCCAACTAGTATATTTACCTATTACGCAAATAATTTTAACAAATACCTCATATCGGAAGCTTCCGGTAACTATACGATTTTTCGTATTGATTCGTTTCAGTCATTTTACCAATGTCATACTATTTTATACACAATGCAATAAAGTATTTTTTTCGTAGCCGAACTCCATTCTAATTATTTTAATAACACAACATTTTTAACTTTAAATAAAAAATAGTGTTAAAAAAAATGTATTATTAATATCATTGTCATATAGCATTATTCTCAAAAGCAAAATTACTTCTCATGTTCTTCCTGTTGCCTAATACGGCGCCGCCAGACGTCCTTCTCCTGGGTACGTCGACGGTCTCCGTCCATTTCAGGTCCAGACACTCCTCGCACAGCCTCCAGAGTTGCTTTCCTCAAATGTGCTAGTCTCGGTCCCTTGGACGTCTTCCTCCTGAAATAAAATCAAGATAAAATAGGGCAAATATTTTACAATAATGATCTAATAAGCTTTTTACTTTTAATTTATCTTGTTATTCTCCATGTCCATATTGAATTTGAAGTAATCCAGTAATTTTATTAATAATTTCATATAAACCCATCTAATCTCGAATTAATGTTCCTAAAAATATATTCTGGAAATAAAATACACCACTGAATTCAAACAGCCTGTTTTCAAAGCACACGAGCGCACTGTAGTTATCTACATTGTGCATAATAATATTCTACATGACCAAATATGATTCTCCCCGACTCAAGATTTTCATATTGCGCCTTAAAGATATACCGATAATATTTTATAGGCTAAGGACCTATTCTTTTGCCAAAAGTTCTCAAAACCATTACGCGTATGTTTTATTGCACATAACTTATAAATGCGCACTAAATAAAAAATCTTCATTACGGCCTTCACTATATTATATTGTCGATCGTATAGTTTTTAACGCAGGATATTATCATATTCTTGCATAAAATATCTTTACAGACCAAATTTATATCTGTTCTTTTTTTTATTCAACTCTCGCATTAATTGACTACTAGTTTTATTTTCCTCCTTCTGTTGAGATTTGAAGGCCATTTATTATAATTATTATTTCCATGGTGAATACCGCACAAGAGTCCCGACTGTTCCCAACCGTCTTGAGCCAGTGAGACTATGGTATCTCCAATCGGGGTATATTGTAAGGCTGAAGGTATTGGAGAGAGGAAGAGGATGGAGAAGAGTAAGATTGGGAAGTACCTGACTATTCAGATCTGGTCACCAAACACGGCTAAAGGCTATTTCAAGCAACGTTTCGATTCTGAATGGTGGTCTTCACCAGGGCGATACTTGGAGTATCTACCAATCTGGAACGTGCCGCAAATATGCATTATATTATTTTATATGAATTAAATGTGTTATGACACATATTAGTTAAATAAAAATTACTGGTACAAGCCGGGTTTAAGCCCGTGACTTTTGGTTTCGTACTCGAGTGACTTACTACTCGAATATGGAGGTCGTCAATTGGCCGTCGTATTTAACAATCAAAAAACATATAGTACAAACAATATGAGGTCGTATTTTTGAAGATTTGTAAAGTTATTTCAAAGCTACTACATAACTCACGATGAAATTAGAATGGATCTAGAAAATTTATGATTTGCCGAAAAAACCTAGCCTATTTGTCTGAAGTAGCAAAACTTTAAAATGGTGAGCTCTGGCATTATGGAACTAGCACGGAATTTTTAGTTTGAAGTTACCAGCACAAAGTATTTTTTTTAGCTCGTAATGTGACCATACTCGTACATATGAGCTATAGAGCATTGATCAACGAATATGATCAAAGAACTTTAAGCAGTAAAAAAACGTTACGTCGTTCGTTTCCTATTTCTCAGTATTTACTGAGTATATTTGAAGCAAGCTTCATTAAACAATAATTTCCTTATGCGTATGTGCGTGACATTTTCAAAATTGGAACTAATGGAAATTTATCAAAATATTAATATAATCATAAATATAAATAGAACATATATACTTTATTTTTAACCACTTTTTTATTTTAACATTTTTTTTATTTTTTTTTATTTTTTATTTATAAATATGGCAAGCCACAAAGTTAATGCTTTTTACAAATATATATTAATATAATCTTTTGAAATACGGACAAGCGATAAAGTAGGTACCTATAATATAATATTTTCAAGATGTTTTTTTGTTGTTCTGCATTTGAAATGTGTTCACTTATGGCTTACTTTCGATTTTTTTTGTAGAAGTGTAACCAATGTATGCTATGGTAAATAAAATACCTATAATGCATTCGATCAAATAACATATTTTGATACTGTGTGAACAAAATTTCTCAGTTTTTATCTTGGCAAGTCAAGTTACATCCTGTGATTTTTCACCGGTAACAACTAGTGATTGATGTTAAATAGTTTAGGTGTGTATTTATATCAGCTAACGAAAATGTAAATTATTGTTTTGGGATAAAAGTTTCAGGAGAGGTCGTGGCTAGATTCTGTACCGCAATACAATATACAACTCACCAGGGAACCCTGTATTTCCATTCAAAAAATAAAATCTCCCAACAAATCATATTTAAACTTTACACTTTTCAAACACCACTGCAAGCATGCTGCAAGTGTTCGTACACAGAAATCAATATCTTATAATAATATTAATAATCATTTCAGAAAATGTACAGTAGTAGTGCAATGTAATACATTCATCAATTGGCAATAATATTGTACAACAATAGTAAATAAAAGAACATAAAATAAAATATAGTATAGTAATATTTGCACAATAACAAAGAAAAGCATAAATTCATAGAAAAATGGTTAATGTACGAAGTTTGATGGTCTTCTGTCTACAGAGGGAAACTATAAATTACATTTGTAATCGATTTAAAATTATTTCAATTGATTGACTTACCGTATATCTGTATCCGTTAATATGTATGTTCATTCAATTCTTGTTGTCTATTCTTCCATACTTTTAATGGTGCGTTTGCTTCCTCTTTTGTTCATTTGTAAACATCTTCGAAGGTCATTTATCAACGGCTTTCTAGATATAAGAGTTTTATAATATATTTCTTGTATGAATTTCTATCTTTATTTGGCGACCATTGGGTGAAAAATGAATTTCAAGAAAATGGAGTCAAAAATATTTCAATAGATTTTATTGACTTTCTGTTGAATCAGAAAATACCAACCTAGCATTATACTTTTTAAATATTGGACGTAGTTATGCAGAAAACATCCAACCTCAAAAAATGAAACTGAAAAAAAGGCGTTTGAAAATTTGACCATACAAAAGAAAAAATAATTATCTTTCCAATGTTATTCTTCATTTTAATGTTTTTAAACTTCAATTTAAGTCAAATATCTGCAACGTGGGTTAGTACAAAATTGAATTACCAAAAATCTATTTTATTTGGAGCTTGGATGTTTTCAGCAGAAATAAATCTTGTATTTATTTATAGGAAAACATGTAAAACTCGGTTGTAGTAAATTGTGGGGGGATGCTTTCTGCAAAAATACGTCAAATCGTCTTTTAAAAGCTGTTTATAAAGGATCAACCATTCATAAATACTTTCCGCATGTAAAAAAATCAGTATGCTTACTATTTTTATAAACAATACAAGAGTATCATCGATTCAGATTCTCTTAAAAATATATTCACCCTTTTAGGAAATTCAAGGATGAAACGTTGAAATTTCTTGTCTGAAAAAAAATATTTAAAAAAAAGAGATTTTTTTCAACCAATTGCAACGGTATGTTAATAATTATCATTTCTCTCACTTCATCAATCCTCCCTCACCCATCTAAGACCCTTTTCCACCCCTATGAGGTCTTTAAGGTTTACATTGCGTACCATTAAAATAAATCATACGGTCTCAAGTTCCATTATCAGGCGAGTGCCGTTGCGGCCGAGGCTTTCAAAAAATAATTTTATGTACAGGAAGTAACTTGGGAAGAAACGCTATTTTCGGCGTGTCATGCTTATTCGGAAACTAAAATCCCATCGTAACTAGTCTACGTGAGTATTTTTTTTTCGTATTTTATTTTTTTTTATAATCAGTTGGGTATTTCAACATCACCTACCTGTAAGAACTCTATGAATCATTTTTTCAACGTTTATATTATTACGAATATCAAACCTTTTTTCCTTATTCAACAATCATTATTTAATTTAGAACAGTAAGTTATTTCATAAATATAAACTTTGTGAAATTTTAAAACGCGATAGCTCATGATGAAAATAACGTTCTGAGCTAAAAAAAAATGTTTTCCATAAAATTCCAGTAAAAAAAAATCTGCCTTAAATTTCATGACGATCTTACGCTCACCGATCGTTAGTTTTTTATGCTTATTTGACAAATATAATGTATGTAAAAGAAATATTTATTTTTACGAGTACGAAATTATTTTTGAAATAACTCTCTTATTCCTGACCATGTAAAGTATGCGAATATGAATGATATAATGAAAACGAAATAATAACTTTGTATAAGACCACAGATTTTATTTTATTTTTTATGACCGACTGGTTTCGCTTAGCCCAAGCATCACCATGGTACAAAGTTAAACTGCACAAAAATATGTATTATTTTATTTTATTTCATATTATCTATCTCTTTCTCTCTGTTCTTTTGTTATAATTTAAATGTTATTCTATTGTTTTCTCCATGTGCTCTCATTTTATTTTACGAGTATATTGTTTTCTATCTCTTTATTTATATATAACCATACACTTTGTATTTTTTTGATTATTTATTAAATATGTCAAACCGCAAAGTAATTGCTTTTCACGAAGATAAACTATTATATCTTATGAAAAATTATCGACATTTACTAAGCATTTTACCCGTGATAGATGTCATAGTTAATAATTAAAGATGATACAAAACGTTTCGTTTTGTTCCGTATCAAAGAAGCCATGTCAAGAATATTATTTGCTTACTTTGATATTCGCAACTGTAATAAAGCAAAAGTTACAAACAGAAATTTTCTTCTTGTAAATTACAACACAATAAATTGCTGGTTCTCGCTTAAAGAAACGTTGTCATGTTTATATAAACCTCTGCGGGCTGCTTTCAAATTACGATGATAATTCAACGGTTTTCGTATTTAATGTTATAAAATTAATAGATGCTCGAAATAAAGACTGAAATTTTTTTTCAGATCATCAAAACAAGTCAAATATTGACTTTTATGTTTTATTTTTTTCAATCACTTTCTTCGTATTTTCAAATTAGGAGCTTTGAACCTATGGATGTGAAAGTACAGCAAACTATATTCATATATCTAAGATATCCTAGATATTAATTGATTATTTGGAGAGTTGAAAAACAAAAAATCTTCATTTAATAATCTGACTTACTAAACAATTCAATTAATAAAAATAATCGACAAGAATAATATTTAAATTTGTTAATTATAAACATCAGGATGATTACCAAAGAATTTGGATATTTTTTGACATACAAAAGTGAAGAATCAAATTAATGTGGCGGAAGTTGATTTTTTATGAAAGAATTTATTTTATTAAAATTTATATTGCCACGTTACCACAAACTATTAATTTCGTCGCCAGAAAGGCAAAAGGTCTGAAGCGCCATTTTAGGAAGTTTACACCAGAGCACTTTAAAGTTTGTTTTTGTTTTTTTCCAATAAAATTCATAAGTACTTGGTTGGATTTTGAAAAAAAAGTTAACTCAATGGTTTCACCGAGTTACCCGAAGCGAAAAAAGTCCCAAACTTGTGTCTGTTGTAAATATATTTTCTGAAGGGAAAACAAAAGTCTTCAAAATCAAACGAGAGTCAAAGAATTCGACGCAGAAAAAAAAACTGTTCAAAACTGCATATTTAACATTTTTTTTTTACCAAAGTGTCACTTTAGTCGTTTTGATTTTCCCGCGACGATATGATGAAAACAGAAATAAATTATATATTTTTCCGAAGGATTAAGTTTTCGGGTATAATTACGAGTATTAATTATACCCGAAAATATAATGATCAATTTTGGGCTTAGTTTTTACTTAAAACACAATATAAATATTTTATTTTTTTTACTTTGTCTTTTAGAACCACAAACCTCCAGCCACCACTGACTTGGACTAAAATTAAAGATAATATTTAAATTTTCGGCCCATTTAATGAACATAGTTATCTTTGTCATAAAATCGAACAATCAACCGCCTACTTCCAATCAAGTTATGAAAATTAACAATGAATATCATCAATTCTGAATTAGGTATTTGATTCAATGTGTCAGTAAACGTTTTAAATATTTAGAAAACTATCAAACAAATTGATGAACGGAAAATCATTTTGAAAATGGATTAAGCAACTTTAATTATTTTAGTTACTATAAAATCACCCCCATCATTATTTTTTCCATTGCTCCATTGTTTCGACGAGGCTTTTGCAAGCTTCAATGTGTTTTTACTTCAGCACAATCAGTCCATTGTTAACGACCATTAAAAATAAACAAAGTTACATAAATCATTAATTTTATAATAGTTTCACATTTATATGGTTATTTCATAAATTATTTAAAAGTAACTGAACAGATTTTTAATGTATTCATAAACGCATTAACTTTGTGGCTTGTCATAATTATAAGATAAATAAATACATAAATATATTGTTTTAAACCACTTTACCACCACCTCCCCTTTATTTGCCTCTCATTCTAGCATTTAAATTTGTATATATACTCGTATAACTAATTGTCAGTGTGTATATAATATCTTATTTTAATATTATCCTGATGGTGGAGGGGTACTTAAAAAAAACCAGTCGATCAAAATACTAAAATAATGTACGAGTACATATTTATGTTATACATATTTTAAATATTTACAGTTCTATGGAAGTTTAATAAATTAAACCTTGCTATTGTGACACATTTATAAACCATTGAAATTTAATTATAAAAATGAAGTAGGTATTTTAATCTTAATTAATTTCATTATGCCACTCAAAGGGGATCAGAGCTTAAAATCACAAAAGAAGAATTTAAAATCGAACGAGATGTTTTGTTCGTAAATAGCTTTAATTATAATCCTTTTCTAAATAAATCTCATAATTAGCCTTTGATAGCAAACAATGAATATCCACTGTTTCACTATGAAAATTTGTAGAATATAGTTCTATCGGTCAATTATTTAAATTTCAATTAATCGGATAGAATTTATCCATGGTTATTATTTCGTTAACTTACAACGTTAAAAACGGGAAGCATCTCATTTATTGATCATTGAATTTAGGCAAGATAAGGTATTTCCGTTTTTCAGCTCTATTCTACCGAATTAACTGGTATTTTGAAATTGTGCCAATAATGATTGTCTGAAAGAAACCCTATAATGGACATTATTCAAATGAGTGTCTTTTTCATGTCCAGAAATCAGCACAGAAATATATATTCAGAAATATTATCTTATGAAAAACAATGAGCATATTAACACACCATCATGTTTCACCACCGTAAGATGAAATAATCTTAACACTAAATTTGCCAACAAATAACTTTTAGTTAAGCAACAACAATGTAGTTTGGAGTATGGAGTGGCTCTGCAGCGTAGGCGAGTTAGTTACAATCTCCACAGGTCCATGAAAGATGCTGAGCAAGCATCTGGCGAACGATGCTGCTGCAGTACTTCCCGTTTTCCGCTGGTTGCAATCATTATATTCCCCAGATGTGCATAACTTCCCAAGGTAAAAATTTACACCCCCAGACACAGTAAATTTCTCGTTTACCCCAGATTTGTTGACTTTTCAACAATCAGGAGGGTGTATACGCTTTTTGAACATTGTTCGTTGAAAATATCATTTTTTGACTCACAAACATTGCGATCTCGCTATTGATAATAATGATGGAACTAATAACCTGCCGAGAGGTAATATTGAGTGTCTTTTAGAAAACTTTACAGGTTTTAATCTTAATATTGTTTTGGTGCAATAATGATCCTTACCTTATTTTTAAATAAAAAACATTTATTTGTAACTTTTATTAATTAATAAACTCGTTGTTAACCGTGAAACTTTGGGGTATAACTTGATTTTCTAAGCAAAAGTGTTATTTGCTTTTATTCACCCATTTCAAATAAAGAATAATGTCTGCCAAAATACATTGTAGGTAGGTAATTTATTAGGAAGGTGGAGATTTGAAAAGAATATTTCATAAATGTTAAAATTAACAGCAATTGCAAATTTGAAAAGTTTACACTCGTACAAACGTTAAAGCATATTATTTTTGGTTGGTAAATAATGTTTACCGATAGAGGTTATTTTTGAGAATACCACACAATAAAACGCACTTTCCAGAACTGGTTTTTAAGTTCCTGCATATTCGGAGATAATCACTAAACATAGCTACAACCATTTTAAGCCACCTTTACTTTCTTAACAACAGAGTATCTTTGACTCCAATAAAGGAACTATATTATTTTATTTCAATTATTTATGAAATAACCAATAAGTCAAAAGTTTGAATTGGTAAATTATTTTTAAATTAGAATTATCTTTCTAGGTTTGCAAATTAAGTGTTGTTATTAATGATATCAGCACGTCAACAATAAATTTACAATAACATTGAAAGAATATTAATCATCTTTTTCATTAACGTTCACCCGACATCGTCTAGTGCGGCAGGTAAAAAATACATGTATTTGTAACAAGCAATTTGATGTCAATAAACGCCCGTGTTGCCGAAACCAAGATGAAGAAAAAAAAACAATATAGATGTTAATATGAAAATAAACAAAATGGAAAAGATTAGTTGTCTTGATCACAACCGAATCTTTTATTGTCTGTGTCTGTTTCTATTTTCATATTCTTTGAAGATTGTTATTTTTTTTTAAAATCAATGTTGTAGTGAAATGAAAAGATTTAATTAGTGTACTTTAATTTAAAAGGAAACGTATTAGTTTAGAATTCATTTCCACGTTCGTCAATATTTGCTTATCTTATCAAGCAAGGATTTTTTTTCGTATGATTTAAGTGTTTAAGGGTAGGTGCGTCTTCTTTTATTCCTGGTGATGGATTAATAAATAATATTTTTTCAAATCGAAAAATCAGTTCCCTTGAGGATGGTGAGATCGATTTGGTATATTTACATTACAAGATAATACATATTGATTTGATAAAGAAAACAATTTAAAAACACCTTTTTATCTAGATTTGTTATAAAATCAGTTGCTTGAGTAAATAAATTTCACTTCTTGTTCCTACTTTTTTTATTGATTGATTCGGACTTAGGTTCAGATTTTTTGGTCTTTGATTTTGACTTAGATTTTCCTTGTGAGAGAGATGCTTCTTCATTTGCAATGGAAGGAATCTCGTGGAAAGTCTCTTCATTATAAACACGGTTTTTCCTCATTGTGGTTCCGTGAATCTGAAAATAGAAGGAAAACATTTCTCATTTACCACGAAAGAAAGCGGGAATTTTATTCTTTTTTTCTCAAGCAGTCTTTGAAAGAAACTTAAATATTTAAGTGAAAAATGATTGAAATTCCCTGGTCCTTAAAAACTGTAGTTGGGGACATTATTTAATCATTTAAATATGTCTCTCAAACCTCTGAAGTTATTCATCAACATAAAATTAATGATTGTATCCACCAGTAAGGTGTAAGAATCATCAGTATGAAAATAATTATGTATAATTGTTTTAAGTAGATTAAAGTAAAATGGTTTTATAAAGCGGTGAAATTAAAACAGACCACGGCTTTAATGAACCTTTGGTTACTGAAAACAGATAATGAAAAGAATTGATACCACATACTCACTCATTGTAAATACGAAGGTTTAATATTTTTAGGTTCATTTATCAATGATTGGATTGAAAAGTTTAGATTTATTCTTAAAGTTATCTTTTTAGGAAAACATAAACATAATTTAGGATGAAAAATAAAATTTGTCTTAAAAAGCTACTTAATTTTTTTATAACCACTTAAAAGAGAGTTATAAATTAGGGCGTAAAGTGCCTTGCGATCTTAAGAGAATAAAATACACCTCATTCGAATTTGTATTATTTGGTAAACTAAAATAACATAATTATGAAATATCAGTGGCGTCTCTGCCTTCACCTGAGTTATTCAACACTCCTTTCCTGATGTATTTTTTTCATTTGGAAAATGTGAAAAATATGCGGAAAATTCGTGGCATCTTTCCTTATTTTTCACGACAGAAATTAAGGGAAAAAACAAGGGATTTCAACAGCTTACTGGGAATTTGAACGTTTTTTTATGATTTATTTTCGTTGAAAATAGGATGTAACCTAACTGTTTTAGTTTTATATCTGGAAATAAAAATAATTCTTACCGTATCCCATATTTTGATGTTGAATCCAAAGTTGACGTGGAAGAACTCGTGATGTTTGTCATGGAAGTCCGCATCGGGTTGCCAGGGCTGCCACCACTGGGCCTTGAAGTTGATGCCGGAGTGGTCGATGATTCCGTGGTAATAGGTGTATAAGGCTAGCATGTAGAAGGGGACTGCAAATATAACATGATAATGTATTGGAATAAAGCTTAATTACCGTCCCTGGTATTTAAACGCAGAGTAAGATTAGTGGACGTCAATTAAGTTGCTTAAAAATAAGGCATTTAAATAATGTGTTTTCGTCATTTCGACATTTATGCGAACAATATTTTTTTAGTTTTGAGACTGTGGCATATATTTTTATCTTTGAAATATTGTAAAAGGGTGATAAATATCTGCAGTCAGTGGAATCAAGTTATCCCCGATTCGGGGAAAATTGTGAGACTGATTCAAATTAGGGGACGGAACAGGTATCTAGAAAGGGCACGCCGAGATGTAGGTGACCATTTAGACTTATTCACAAATCATGACCAAATATATATAAAAGCAACTTTCTAATTTTTAATCACAATCTCTTATCAAGGCTTTTCTAAGAATAACATTTCGAGAAAGCCAAAAGAGCTAAAGCACCATTTTGGGAAGTTTATACCAGGACACTTATAAGTTTGTTTTATTTTCCAGTAAAATTCATATGTCTTCAATATATGGTTGTATGGTTAAATCGTTGAAGGGTCATAAAAGTCTTCAGAATCAAACAAGAATCAAGGCATTCCATTTAGGAAAAACTGACTTAAAACTGCATATTTAACTCATTTTTGACCAAAGTGTCGCTTAAGCTCTTTTACCCTTCCAACGACGATATCTTCTTTTCTTGGTGTGCAAATTTATTATATTTGAAGTTGTCGAAATCAATTCTTGAAAAATCTCACAAAGAATAAATCATTAATATTTGCCTATATCGGGTTATAAACACGCGACTACCAGGTATAGATCGATATTATCCTCGCCACCGTGCTACGAAGTTCGTCCAAATGGTCGGAGTTGGTAAACTAAGCGAGAAATATAGCAGAATATTATTGAAATCTATTTCTAAGAAGAAAACAATATGTCGGGCGATAGACAGCGGTGTAGGTATGCTCGAAATCATTTTTTATTTTTGTGTATTTTTCGACTCCGAAATTCTTTCTCTCGAGAACTAGTGTAAGCATTGTTCAGATGTTCTGAGAACCATTCATCGAATATAATTCTTTGCGTGTTCCCTCGAACAAAGGGATACTTATTTTCTTCGATATACAAAGTAAACTTCTGCTGAAAATACATTGAAATAAAATAATGGTCTTACTGGATAAAATATCGATTAAGCCGGAGAAAATAAATGGCTACGACAAGAACTATCGCGAAATTAATGAAATGTAAATATTATTTACTGTTTTTTTATATTGAAATCGTACACTTCTTAATGGTTGTCATCAGTGGAGCTAATGTTATAAACTACTTTGTCCATACTACTTATCGGACATAAAACGAAAAATAAATCATTGCAAATACATAATGCTAACTTTGGCATTGGATACTTTCCTTTGTTGAAGTTTCAAAGAAAGTGACACAAAGACGACACACATAGATAAGAACGATCGATCAAGAAAGCAAAATACAATGATTTAGGTATTTTCTTCGTGTTTTCCAAGAATAAGAGTTTTGGGAAATTTTTGTCTTCTAAGAAGCCTTCGTACATACTGATATTGGATTCTTTTCGAAATAAAAAATATACACACCTACTTCTCGAGTGAGAATAGTAACAGAGTGAAAAGAAAAATATGAACAGAATGTTTAAAGACCACTTTTGCAGCTTTTTTTCTTGAAATTGATGCGGGGGCAAATATTTAATACTACCAATTGTTAGTGTCACCGTGTCACGGTACAAAGCTTATATTGAAATAAAATCTGTTTATAATATCGTAGCTGAAAAAAAAGCAGAAAAGATAAAAATGAAAGACTATAGAAACGTTGCTTAAAATAAAATAGCCGTATATAGTGCCCAGAAAAAAAAAACCGTTATTTATGAATATGGTGGTTACCCTCCTTTTAGTGGAAAATTACTTATTTTACACATTTGTAATCTTGCACACCCATAAAAAAATCGTAGAAAGGAATCAGGTCACAAAAAACTAGTTCTTAGAAAAAAACGTTTTACTTTATTTTAATCTATGGTATCCGAAATACACAGCGAGTAAAACCGACTTAACCCACAAGTGTGCCTCAATTATTCATTTTCTAAGTAATGAATAGTACTTAGAGAAAATTCACAAAAAAACTCGGAATTGATTTTCTATTATTATAAAAGGTTTTTTGTTTCTTCTGTAAAATTTTGATTTTGAGGGTTACTATATTTTTCCTAAAGAAAGTCGAAATGGTTGATAAATATTTTATTAGAAGATATTCAGGAAACTGACTATGAAAATCACGAATATTTCACATTAAAAATAATTTTATTGGAAAAAACCATTGCTTGTTCTAATCAACTTTGACTTGAGGTAAATAAATACCTTTCTAATGCCATGTGTAACAGTATTAACCCTCTTGAAACCAATAAGAAATTTACGGATTAACGTTGAATGTTTTATAGTATTGGTTAGATTAATGGCTTAAACTTTAATTTATTTTTACGAACACGTTACCCACATCACTGTTACATGGTGTCGGGTAAATTTAGTACTAATTTGTTGCGTAGTCAAAAATATCCATTTTTATAAAAATGGAACCCTTATATTGGAGGTTGGCTATCATCAGGGCAATCTTCACCCTGCAAAAATCATCGCAAAATAATTAGGCGGAACTGCAATTGTACCAGTCACGTAGATTTTGAAGTCACGAAACGCGGCGTGCTCAATTTCTCCCATTCACGGTCTCCTGGATTAGCAATTGTGTAATCTTAAGTTATAAATTTTATACGACCAAGATATTTTAGTTTTGGTGGGTAGTATAATTCGACGTCGTATGTTGTGAATCTGAAGAAAGTGACGAAGGAAAGGTCACGAGGAAGAAGTTGAGGAACTTAGCAACTAACTATATACAGCTGAAGCTATTTCAAGCAGCGTTTTGATTCTGAATTGAAGGTATTTTGTTAAGGCAATACACGGAGGACTACCACTCAACACTCACACATGCTTGGGTTGGTGACCGTGTTTTCATTTCATACAGAAGAAAAGAGAAAAATAACAAAGAACAATACTGATTCTTAAAATTTAGACATAGCTCAATGTCACATTGACATTCACATTGATATTGACACAGGCAATGATCTACCACATACGTTTATAAAACTTTTGTAATCAGACAAACTTACACCAGTGCACTGGAATTGTAAACAGAGGCAGGCACATGGTCAACTGAATGTGCATAATCTCCACCGGGTGAATGGCCGTGACGGAGAAGGCGGTGGGCTGCTTGTACTTGTGATGCAGCTTATGGAAGTGCTTGTACAGGAAGGGGGTGTGGTACATCCGATGTAATATATAGGTTGTATAGTCCTGCAAAATAAAGGTTAGTCGTTATTGTTGTTTTTCAAGAACACTATTTATTTATCGTCTTGCAAACGTGCTCATTTAATCGCCTAGACTTCGATCCCTACTCCTGTCGTATTTTTTCAGGGACTATCGCATCATACATAATTTAATCCCTAATATCATGTTATTGTACTATATTCCAAATTGCCTGTCTCTTTCTCTATGTTTCTTTGTTATAATTTAAATGTTACTGTATTGTTTTCTCATTGTTGCTGTAATTTTATTTTATATTTTATTCTCCCTCTGTATGTATGTATAACCGCACACTTTGTTTTTTTTATTTGGTTTAGTTTTGTATCCTGATGATGCTTAGGCTAAGCGAAACCAATCGGTCAAAAAAAACCGTGGTCTTACACAAAGTTATTATTTTAATTTATTTTTTTTTAAATTTATTTGTTTACACATAATTCTAGTTTTTAATAAAACTTCTCGACAAAAATGACATTGAGATTCAAAAAATATGAAAGACATCGGCTTAGAAATTCGCAGTTTAACATTTTGTAAATTAGTCTATGGATGCCCTATAGCGTATTTTAGTAGTAAAATCTTCAGGGTCACTTTGTTGGATGTCAATATTTAAAAACTCTGTGGCTTTTGGTGAAAATGACTGTGCGAGCTTTAAATAGTTGCGTTGACCTAGAAATTTCATACGAAAAAGCAATACGCAGTCTATGACGAAATTAATTGGTAGTAAATTGTAAAGTTATTGCTTTACAGTTAAGATTTATTAAAAGTTAATTGTGGCCATTCAAATAAAGTTATATTAAGTCACATTCTTTATTGTAACTCATCCAGTTGAACATTCCTTGCCGCAGACTTAGAAAAAGAATGTCTGTTCCTCAAGCATCACTCTACTACATATGAGTATCATTCTCCACTGTCCGGAATGTCGAGACTTGTCAACCAAAGCCATGGTCTTGAAATTTTTTGGTACCAGTCTAAATGATTTTTGTCATTCTTTACGACTCTCCAAAACCTTGTTCAGGTTTTGACTTGAATGTTCTTTCTAGTGTATATTTGAGTTCTATTTTTGTATTTTCTTCATTAAAATAATATATATGAGCTGTTCTTTCTCTGTTGCTCTTTTTTCCCATTTCATGTTGTGTATTTTTTTGTAATTGGACAATGGCCCGTTAGCATGTAAGTAAAATAGATAAAGAAAATTCGATATAAGTTTGAAAGAAAGTAAGTTTAAAAAAAATTGTGTAAAAGGAAAAATTAATCTTAAAAAGAAAATAATTTAAAACACTATAATTAATTAGAACCCATCGAATAAAATATTAAGTTGTTCACTTAGGCACTGACTGTCCGCTGAATCAATCAACTTGGTCAGATTATTTCTATCATAAGAGCTTTATTCTTTCGTCAATATAATTAGTTGATTGAACCCACCTGATAAACGAATATAACTGCGAACTGCAGGAAGAACCAAGTCCACCCATACTCATCCATCTGGTAGTAGATGCTGGAAGGGTTTCCGTTGGAAATGTAGCAAGCCAGGGTGGCGGAGTAGGTCCCGGCAAAAAACAAGGCAAAGCACCCCACCATGATCTCATGGCGTTCTAGCTCTGGGGAAAGCCATTTCGTGGGTTGGAGCTTCCATTCTGCCGCTTTGTCTCGACGTTGGACATAGAAATACCACTGAAAATAGTTTACATATTACAATCGAATAATTAAATAAAAAGGATCAACCACAGAGCCGTTTAAGTAATACAATCACAAAATAGGCGCTTTGCGTTGGTAATTGTTTGACGAAACTTTTTCTAGAAAGTGTATTTTTATTGAAATGTTAATGTTTTCAAAGTCAGATTAAGACCTCAGACTAAATTAGAAGAATATGATGCCAGAGCGTTAAATTCAATACAATTACTTATTTCTTTTAAAAATATAACACAACTACAATTTAAATCGTTTTTAAAGGCATATAAACAAAAAGGTAAAAGGGATTTACAACAAAGAGAGTAAAAAGCATACATATTTACACAAAATAAAGAAGAATTAGTGATAAAAAAATATAGTTATATAAACAAACATGATGGATGAAGTAATTAAGCAAGAAACAACAAGGCTTGCTGTTTAAATACACTTTCACTGACGCAGTATATGTTGATATCCAAGCAATTCAATTCAACAGCAAGAGTTTCCTCCCCACCGGCATGACCATCGGCAAGTTAGTTCTGCAGGCCGGGAGATAAAACTATATATGCTGTCGATGACGGCGATAACCATCGGGAACATAAAAGTTAATGCTCTCCATAATATCCAAGATTTAGATGTTAAATACGTAACCCGCCATATAGAAAAAAGCAATACGAATGCCAATAAAGAATCAAATATTATTATTGATATTAGCAATACAGTAGGTGTCCTGTAGTTAAACATTATTTTTCTACAAGATTAATGGTGAAACACTTTGTAGCTTTGTGTCCAACCTTTTATTAATACGAATATGCTATCTGGTATCGACACAACTATTAATATTTAGGGCAGATATGGCATATTTATTCGAAACCGGTTTGTTCATTCGTTTATATCGTAGTCGCAAGGCAAAAGGGCTGAAGCGCAATTTTAGGAAGTTTACACAAGAGCACTTTGAGTTTTTTGTTGTTGTGTAATTCATTAAAATTCATAAGTCTTCAGTACCTGTTTGGATTATGAAAAAAAAAGTTCATTCAGGTAACTTATTGCTCTCACTGAGTTACCCGAAGCGACATAAAGCTATAAAAGTCCCAAACTTGTGTCGCTTGAGTCAAGCCTTCTCCCAAATGGTAAATATATTTTAGATGGTTGAAGAACCACAAAAGTCTTCAGAATCAAACGACAGTCATTACATTAGATGCAGAAAAGAAAACTGATCAAAACTGCACATTTCACTCATTTTTGACAAAAGTGTCGCTTAAGCCCTTTTGCCTTTAGAGCTACGATATAAGTTGGTACCTATGATAATATTTCAAGTCATCATGTTTCACCCCAATTTTATTGAGTTTACACATACGAGTATACGATTATTGTGTTAAAGATGCTTAGGTACTTGTAAATATGTACACGGTGTTTGACGCTCCGTTTATTTTTAAGCTGGCGCACTTACTGAACACCTAGTGTCTAACAAAATCACGTAGGTACTTCGTACATATCTCATTCATAGATATGTGTTCACGTGAAACATCACATAAAAAGGTTTCTATTAAGTAGGTAATCATTATGTATTCTGAAGGCTCCCAGGCTTGATGACAGAGTGGGTGCAAATACGCCTACTGTTGCAAAGTCAATAGTTTACCCGCCCACTGAAAGCTTATACCAACTTTTGTTCTTTGCCAACAGACAAAAAAAGAATCTAAAAACGAGGAACTGATTTCTCAATTTTAAAGACTTCTCTTTTTTAATAGTCAAAAGGGATTTTTCTTAATTTTCTAAAAAAAAGCTTTATTTATCTAATATTTTGATCCAATTAATATCGGCATTAATTCTTCGAACCGGATTTGACCATGTATTTCCATACATTAATCGGCACATACGTAGATAAACTTCTGTTATTCCGACGCTTTACTTGAACTGACACGAGTATTTGATTTACTTCAACATGCCATGTCGTCTCCGACTGCTTCTTCTATTCGCTTGCGCGTCTTAT
Source organism: Drusus annulatus (assembly GCA_022651775.1). Classification (NCBI taxonomy): domain Eukaryota; kingdom Metazoa; phylum Arthropoda; class Insecta; order Trichoptera; family Limnephilidae; genus Drusus; species Drusus annulatus. The sequence continues at coordinate 170,024 of JAGWCC010000352.1, read as the reverse complement.
AGTCTTATAACTTTCATTCCTTCGTTCATCCCACCACATGTCCAAACCATATTAGCGACCCTCTCTTGATCTTGTTTGCACTTCTCAGGGATCTTATTTCTTCGTTAATCGGTCTACGTTCATCCTTCTCACAACCCAACTTGATTACTTTATATTAGCGGCTACTGCAATCTGAATTTTGAAGCCCTAAATTCAAGTTTTCCTTCAACACCGAGAACATAATTCCAAAATACACCCAGTCATCATTTTTTTTCATTTACATTCAGCAGTATTGCATTCCTCACCATTTTCATAATGTTTTTTTGCAATAATATTCCCATAATTCATGTATTTTATTTTAATCTGCCACATCGCTTTCCGTACACACTGCCGTGTGTTGAAATATATCAAACTGAGATATTGGCCTTTAAGTTTAACAATTTTACTCTGTTTATGAATAAATTAACATGAATCTAGATTTTTTACAAAAGTTTATATGATAAAATAACCATATTTTCGTAGAAAGCAATCACTTTGTGGTATAACATATTTAAACCACGGTTTTTCTCAATTCGCTTACATCTTATTGGTAAAGATCACACCTCCAATAAAAGCACTGGTGCTCATATTCTGCACAAAAATGATCATGGCAATAGATAAATAATTTAAAAGCACTAGAAATAAATAAAGCCATTAAAATGAATACTCAAATATTAGGTTTATTTCCTGTTACGTCGTAAAATTTATCATTATTCTTTAATCACCCTCTCAGTTGACGTTTTTTTTCTCTTTTGATTCATATTATATGTCTATTTCTCTCTGTTCCTTTGTTTTAATTCAAAAATATTTATATAACTGCACACTTCTCTCTGTTCCTTTGTTATTATATTGTTTTCTCATTGTTCTGTTATTTTATTTAGTTTTCCATCTGTTTGTATATATAGCCGTACACTTTGTATTTTTTGTTTAGTTTAATTTTGCACCATGATAATGCTTACGCTAAGCAAAACTGGTCGATTATAAAAATTTAAATAATATTCGTGGTCTTATGAAAAGTTATTTTTTCATTTCTTTAAATAAAATAACTGTCTATTGCCGCAGTTTTACATCATTTAAACATCAAAGAAATACATCTAAAAGACTGACGTTTGTTCAGTATTCTTGTGACACATTTGATTTTATTGTATAATGTGACAACATAAAATTTTCAGACTATAACCGGAAAACATTTAAATATTTGTGCCTGAGTTTCACCAAATAAAAACATAACGTTATTGCTTAATTCGATACAAGCGGCCAGCGTCATGTAGCAATTTCAACCTTATCTCCGCCAGGGCAAAGAGTGCGTGATTTTGGTTGAGTCGGTTTTGATTGGATCGCTTTAACTGGAAGTACTTGTAGATATGTTTGTGCGATATAGCAACAAGTTGTTATAAATAAAATAAAAAATATTTGGTTCGATTCCCAGAAAACGGTTGATTTCACCCAATCTGACAACAGCGTAGTATGTTTTTTAGCACACCTTGTTTTATTCAAATGGACTAAACTTACATGCAGGAATCCGCCGATGACGAAGTACACTCCGTAGGAGACTACATTGGCGCCTATCCAGAAGTACACCCAATTGTTCATTTTGAGTTTCTCAAGGGAGAAGACTTCGGACAGGGTCAATTCCCTGTCAGGCACACCACCGGTGGAGTTGTAGTTTCCGCTCCACTGCTTCATGGCCGTTACCAGGATGATCACCCATTCTCCTGAAAAAAAACGTGAAACAATATACGATTGTCCAGTTCAACATTCCTTGCCGTAGACTCAGTAACAATGAATTGCTGTTCCTCAATCATCACTCTACTAATTATGGGTATCATTCTCCACTGTCCAGAATGTCGAGACTTGTCACCTCAAGCCATGATCTTGAAAGTTTTGGTACCAGTCTAAATGAGTTTTGACATTCTTTACGACTCTACCAAAACCTTAACTTGACCTTGGCTTTGATTTGAATGTTCTGTCTAATGTATATTTTGTCCTTTTTTTGTCATTGCTTCATTTAATATTATGTACTAACATGTGTTGTTCTTTCTCTGTTTCTCTTTTTCCCATTTCGTGTTTTGTATTTTTTTTGCAATTGGACAGTAGTCCGTTAGTTTATATACAGATAAATTATTTAAATTGCTCTATAACTATTTATTTAAAAACAACATAATTCGAAAAAAAATCTTATGCGAGTTCCATTTGTTTAGTGACATTGGAATTACGACGAAAAATAATTGGGAAAAATTTGTAGGGTCGAAGAAAGCGAGGAGGGGCTGTAGAATAGAAGGGTAAAACGAAGGTCGGGAAGCATCTGCCTATTAAGATTTAGTCACTAAACAGAATCGAAGCTATTTTCAGCAAAGTTTAGATATTTTATGGCAGCCTTACCAGGGTTATTTTGAAATAATGTGAAACGGGGTGTAAATATATGATAATTTAAACGAAATTATGTGATTTAAGTAATCAATAATAAATAAAACACTGTCCCTGTAACAAATTCACGACTTTTCGGTCCGAAACCGAGTAGCTTATTGCTACATGTTATAAAAGAGTTGATCGATAGCCCGGTGGTAAGAACACTTGACTGGGTGAACCTTTTCAGAACAAGCGATGCTTCGTGTTAGATTCTTTGGGTAGATAAGTAGGTACTTTAAATCTTTGAGTTTGCAGACAAAAAAGGATGTATTATTATATTACGAGTATGCAGCCTTTTGTAACATATAAAGTTTTTTAGGTAGTATTTTAATTTCCATGATAATAATCAAAAATACCATTTGAAAGGCCAGACCGTAGGTATGTAAGTACCATTCAAAATTGTATACGTTCAGAATCAGATAAGATTCCCACCTGCTTGCGGTTCAAATCCATTATATTTTTTTTATCATTTTAATTTTTTTTTGCACCTGCATACTTCAAATAAGTAATTTATATATTTATTAAGATTGGAATTGACTTTGGATCATTAATGGCTAATTATTATGAAATATTTAAATAATATTAGAATAATTTATAACCCAACTATGAAACAGAAAAAAGTCAGAAACTAAAAAAAAACAATGGTCATGACCGAGATTCGAACTCGGAACCTGTACTCTATGCGGGAGTAACGCGGGAGTAATGTAAAGGTAATAACAGTATGTAAAAGGTAGCAGCCTAAAATCGTAAAAAAAAACAAATATAATTAATTTTCAATAGAAGTATGAGTACTTTCTAATGATTTCTTAATAGCTTAATTGGCAGAGTGTTACTCCCGGATAGAGTAGAGGTTCCAATTTCGAGTCCATTGATCATTCATCATGACCATTGTTCTTTTTAGTGCCTTTTTTCTGTTTCATATTTGTGCCTTAAATTACTAATTTCATTAAAAAATATTTATATTTGATTAAAAAAAAAACCTTTTTTAATTATTTCAGATGGGCCATTTTGTCGCTATAAAACTACGAGAAAATACGATTGTGCTTTACGTGTTAAGTACGATTGCTTAATAAGTTTTTCATTAGTTCAAGAATGATTATGATCCGTGTGGATAGTTACCCATAAACTTTATAATCTTTAAAACAAAAAACGTTAATATAATAAAATTATTCTGATTTTCGACTTCAGTGTAATGATCGAAGAATGATACAACTACCCAGAACACTCAATAAAAATAATTTACTGTCGTTTATAGGCATTTCAAAAACAATAATATTAGAAATCTACTGAATAATTAATTGGATATCAAAATATACTAAAATTTAATATATAATTCAATCACTCATCCCAAGTCGCAAAATATTGCTTTTTGATTGCCATTATCGTATCTTTGTAAATATGTAGATACTGTTATGTCATCGAAGATTAATATATAGTATTTAATAATCATTACCAATGAAAAATGTTATCAGGTACAGGCGTTAATAGCCAGGTAAAGCAATTTTAATGAGATAAGCAACACACAATATTGTTTAGATTTAATCTTACCATATTTTTTAGCTATCTAAAAAAATTATCAAGACTGGAATTTTGCATAGTTTTACAAGTATTTTATAAATAATAAAAAACAGATTTTTTTTTTCGTGTTTAAAAATCAAAGAAACGCACTGGTGATTGCAACTACACTTTGTTAAGTATATTAAAAAAATGTTATAAAAAGCATAATTTACTGATGCTATAGTTTGAAAGTGGATGAGGCCGAAATGACAAAATCATTATAACAACTCATTCAGAATACTCGATTATGTTTTTTTTAACGAACACACTCCTGGGATTTTAAATCTCAAAACCAGATGTATTTTTATGCGAAAAAACACTGTGATTAATTACGGTAAAAAACTGAACACTCGCAAAATATGAAAACACCGTCAAACATTCGCTTTTAATTAAAAGTGCCTATATTGTAAATAGGAGTAACTACTTCAAAAAATATTATCACGAGTTTCAGTCTTCCATAAAAAAATGGTAAAATGTCGAGTGCATAGGTGTAACAGTTCCCGTAAATCTTAAGTAAATATACTACATCAAAAGGCAGAAGATACATATGAATTTAAGAATTATTAGAACGAACAAAGATAATAATATTATCTATTGCATACGCTTTTGGGTACAATAGATGAATAGTACCTATATACACTTTACACCGTTATATTTATATATTTTAATTTCGAGTGAAAAGTAAGCATTATTCAAATATAGTAAAAAGTTTTAACTTATAGACAGATAATTAAATTAGGTTATTATCAAACCAGTTTAAAAACATGTTTTTTTAACGGGGGGCGTTAACAGTGTTCTGAAAAATTTATCCCGAGTTTTTTAGGCAAATTTTCTTGTTTAACATCGTTGATGTTTTTTATGTAAATACCACACCAAATTCCAAACTAAAGGGAACCTGTGGAAAAATGGCATCCCCAATTAGGGTAGGTTGTAAGGCTGACGGAAGTGAGGAAGGGAGTGAGATGTAGAAGTTGAAGGTGGGGATGTACCTAGCTATTCAGTTCTACCATTCATCAAGCACGGTTAATACCATTTAAAGCAAAGTTTCTATTCTGAAAGGTGGTCTTTCACCAGAGTGATACTGATAGTATCTACCATGTTAGAACTTGCCGCAAATACAATTTTAATGAAATTTTATTTTAAGTAGATGCAAAATTATTCATTTATCTTTTTATTATGTGTGCATGCCTGGATTCGAAACCGCGACCTTGAAATTCGTAGCCGAGGATGTTAACTGCTCGGCCATAAAGGTCGTTGATTACATGTAGAATAAACATTTCATTCATTAGTAAATTAGGTTAGGATAATAGAGTAAACAAAAATTTAGAGTGATCACATTTGGGTCAAATTGATGCGTTTTCACTTTTATTATAAAAGGTTTCCGTAATAATAACTGACCTTTAAGGGTTGCTCCAAAGGTGAATACCGCTAATGTTGCTATAAATTTACTGAGATAATCTGGCATGGTGTTCCAAAACCTTTCAATTTTATCTGCATGCCTCTCGGACCATTTGACGCCCTCCGTCATGGGATCAAATAATTTCATCTTCTCATTAGTTTCCGTCATATGATCATTTTGCTCGAGGGCTGGTTCAGGTAGCTTTTTTTGCCTGCCCCCCCCTGAAGAATTCTTCCCCATCCTTCAACAGTAGTGACTGAACCTGGAAAAACATTAAATTACTCAATTATTTACCACATGACTTTCATCGAACCTTAGGTGTTTCTGAATATATTGCGGATGGCATAAATAAGATTTTTTGTGCAAACGATCCTTATACTTGAATAATTTGGAATAACGTATATTTAATGAAAGGATACATAAACCTATCATATTTTTTAATTCTTTTAATAATGTTATCTTGTGAAGTACGCCAAACGTGTTTTTGATTACGAAAGCTTTTTTACAATGGTAGCTTTTATGTAAAAATTATGCTTAAAATCAATGTAGGGCCCTGAATATTTGTTTATATGTGTTCCCATTAATGGATTTTCCACAACGTTATCTTTGGAATAAAACCAACACGCCAAATGGCAATTTCATGCGAGAAAATCTGATTTGATACCTCTAAACTAAAGGTTCTATTGAAAATCAATCCCATCCAGTTAGTTATTTCATTGATTCTAGTATCATTAAGGATTTCGAGGAAAGAATTGTGTTTCACGAAATTACTATTATGGGTACATTTTTTGCCCTGGAGTTTATTTGTTTTTCCCGTATCATGAATATTTGTGATTTCTTTTTGTGCAATATGTTCAGTGTTATATTGGGTAAGTCAAAAATATCCATTATTGAAAGAAGCTATATCTACCCCCCCTACCGCCCATCAGAATTTATTTTTTTAAGTATACCTCATCTTCTATGCATAAAACATGAGCTCATGTGCCATTTTTATCTGGTGAGATTGACATGTTTCAACATTACAAAAATATTCAACAACGGGGTAGAAAATATTGACGTGAAATGATAGATACATATTACAGGTCTTTGTAACTTCTACCGTATTTTTTCCATACATGACGTATATATGGAAGTACACAAAGATCTATCACAGAGAGAACAATTGGCATCATGTTATTTTACCTCAAAGGGAGGATACAAACAAGATTGCATTCGGGATGTAATTGATCATACCGGGAATTGTACGGAAATTTCCCGTTTCACATTTCACTCACAAAATTCTGACCGACTAACGCTGAATTGCGAAATGTCAAACGGAACAAAACAAATGATTTGTTCGCCCGAAACAAAAGCTGTTAAATTTGACAGTGATTTAGATTTTAATTCTGCGATCGTACCGATTTAACGATTTGTCGAACTGTCCATTTCAAAGGTTTTTTATTTAATTTAATTTGCACTTGATAGATTCCTAAGAAAATTGTTTATCTGCAAAATACCATCGCCACAGAATGTTCAAAAATGGTTTCAACAAATAAGCTAAACATTTGAAGAATCGAAAGATTTTATTACTGCACAAAAACTGTTGAGGTATAATATGTTGTTTCGGTCATTGGCTTGCATAAATAAATTATATAAACCTAACCACATATCATCACTCATCCTACAGTATTTATTTCATCGAAGAGAAACAATCGTAAAAATTGTAACAAACAGAATTATTTAGAAAACAAATACACATGTCGCAAGATAATAATATATGTAAGTTCTATCAAAATATATTGTTTTAAAAATACTTAAAATTTGCAGAGCATTTTAGTAAAAGTCAAACCACACTACCTTTCTTTGCCAAAGAATAAACTGAACTGTGAATCGAAAAACCTTTATGATCGGTTAGATATGTCATTGTTATAATCTGCCTAATTAGTATTCTGTGATTGGGTACTTATCAATTCACACGCGAGTAATTCTTTTATAGTGATTAAAATATTTATTGATATTTGACAGGTGTGATTGACTCAATAAGCCAGAAGTCTGCAGAAGTTGCTCCGTCCCAGGTGACCTTTACATCTTGTAGATAACTGTCAATAATAGCCATGTATTTATCGTGGTGTAAACCACAAAGTGATTGCTTTTTTTAAATATAAATTCTATTCAGTGTCATGTGACCTCAGACTCTCAAGTACACTGAATATAATTTAATTTTTTGTGGAATGCAATCACTTTGTGGTTTAACATATTTAATGAATATTAAATTATCACTTTGTATTAGGTGATTAGAGATAAAAAAATGCTATTACACTTGTCCAATATTATGTATATTTCCTGGGAACTAATACAATTTCTCATTATTCGTTAATCACCTTCTCAGTTGACGTTTTGCCTCTTCCATTTCATAGTGTCTGTCTCTTTCTCTGTTCCTTTGTTATAATTTAAAATGTTATTATATTGTTTTCTTACTGTTTCCTTATTTTATTTTTGTATTATGTTCTCCCTCTGTATGTATATATAACCGTAAACCTTGTATTTTTCTTTAGTTTAATTTTGTACCCTGATGATGCTAAGGCTAAGCAAAACCGATCGGTCATAAAAATTAAAATAAAATCCCTGGTCTTGTACAAAGTTATTATTTCATTTTCGATAAATTACATTATTTTCAGAAAACTATATACATAATGATATACATTCAGAATAACAAATAAACTTTAAAATGAATTCAGTCAGTGGCTTAGGAAATACACGTTTGTTCAGAAATATTGCTCAGATCTCAAAACGAGCCGAGCGAAGATTTTTATACGCACAACAAGTGAAAGAAACAATATTTTCGGCATTGGGTTTAAAACCTTTCCGTGCCGATTCTAGGAATAAGGACGTTGAGTGAAAAAGATTATGACTTTAAATAAATATGTGAAAGTAGATAAAAAAAACAGCGATTCTGAATATACATATATATATTTAATTTAATATGTATATGTACATTTTTTTTTTCCATGTGATTATTTTCAGAATTAATAAATCGCTTCTTGAAAATTAGTTAAAACGCCATAAAATATAAACGCTTACTGATTAGTCAAACGAACTCCTACATCAAATGTACCGTTTACGTACGATGTGATGCCGCCTTCATGGCGTTACACCGTTTTTACGTAAAACTGTATTTCTTGGAACGATGATAAATTGCAGTAATGCTTGTATTTTTACACATCAGTACGATGCAATAGTAATCCGTATTATCTCCTGACATTTTAGAAGGTTTTGTTAAATTAAAAGCGGTTAAATTGAAGAAAAAACACAAGCTAACAAAATACGCGACTGACCGGGATATGCAAAAAAAACCAACGGTAAAAATTAGTTTTCGTATGAAACTTTAAATATTTGTAAAAATTATCTTTTATTTTTAAATTTTACTTCACGCATACATTAGCTACACTTTTAAAAATATATTAGTTATCCCGTCTTTTCCTATCCGAACCTCTAGAATAACCGGCTAGTAATCCTAGTGCGTAATGAACTCAAGTTGTGTAGTCCTTGGCACTCATGTATGTCGCAATAAGTACGTAAGTACATATTTACTGAAAGCAGTCCACGTATACGTTCAACCTGCAAATGATCAAGTCTCAGCATTATTAGTATCATATTATAATTATGAATATCAAGAGTTTATTAATTCTGATAAGAAACATGACATACTGATGCCAATGCAATCTATATAAAAAATATTGATGATTTCTAGGTATTGCCTCAGGTGGAAAAGAAGAAATAATAAAATATCTAGATGCAAGAGTATTCGACTAACTTTTTTTTTTTACAGTGAATACCGCACAAGATTTCCAACTGCTCTAAACCTTCTAGAGCCAGTGAGACTATGGCATCCCCAATTAGGGTATCTTGTGAGGCTGAAGTTAGTGAGGAAGGAAAGGAAACGGGGAAGGGGAAAGTTGGGAAATACTTAACTATTCGATTTGGTCACCAAACACGCCTAAAGCCGTTTCAAGCAACGTTTCAATTCTGAATGGTGTTCTTTCACCTGAGCAATACTGTGAGTATCTACCACTCTGGAACGTGCCGCAAATATACTTTATACAAATGAAATGTGTTAATACACATATTAATTAAATAAAAAATCTTTTCGCACGCCGGGTTTGAACCCGCGACCTATAAATTGTAAAACTGGGCGATTGATCTAACACATGAGTTATTGCGGTAACCTATGTACCATTAAGTTTGGTCGATATGTTCTTACAAGGTACCCCTGTTTCAAGTATTCAGATATTTATTTAATTTTAGGGAAACAAAAGTTGTACATTTTATCAGCTAATAGGTGCATGCAGAATCTTTAAATAAATTATAAATAAATACTAAACGAAAACATAAAACATTAGAAATTCAATATTATATTTTTATTTTTATTGATGCCTGCACCTGAAATTTTATTTGAACATAGTTTCACTAAGCCTAATCATCAACAGGATACAAAATTAAAATAGTATAATATTGTACTCTGATGATGCTTAAGCTAAGCAAAACCAGTCGGTCATAAAAAAAAATATATTCGTGGTATTATACAAAGTTATTTTATCATTTCTTTAATTATGACAAACCACTAAGTGATTACTTTCTGCGAAAATGTAAATTATTAGTATTATTGAAGAGTTGAATGGCATCCAGTTCTATGTTTTTGAGGAGAAATTGGTTGAATATTGTAAAAGTTTGCGATTAATAGATTGAATAATAAATTGTACGAAAATAATTTTCAATACGTTAATTAATCATCATCGTCGATTTGTCAAGCGATTGATATGTCATCGACAACTTTGCAGACTCAATCGAAAATAATATTCACTGTAATGTAATAATCTATTAGACATTTTTGTAATACGTTTTTGGTTAATTTTATTGACATAACCATTGTAAAATATTCCAAATATAATGGGTACCATATACCAACTTTTAGGCAAAGAGAACGGACACCGAATAACAAATTAACTAATGCGGTTTGTGCAGTAATTGGATTATTTGAACAGTGATATTTACAAAAGCTCATGACATTGTAAGTCATTGCGTACATTCAATTTTAAAAAAAACATCGTTTATTCTACGCAAGTCATACAAATGTGTTCATGTTTCCTCAAAAACAGTGTACAAGATGCATCCGATGATTTGTACAAATCTCTAGAAATTTGGCGATTTTTGGGTATTGCCTAGCCTGGTCGTTTATTCTTCAACATAGAAGTAATCATTTAAACAAATGACCGGTCGGTAGCTGAGTGGAGAAATGCGTCGGATTCTAACCCGGACGTCGTGCGTTCAATTCCTCTGCAAAAGCAACATCTTCCGCTTCTTATGATGGCAGTAGGAGTTTTTCAAATATTGTCAGGTTATTCGTAACCCGGGAATGTTTGTCTTTTTTTTAAATAAAAATAAAAATTCTTGATTGCAGATATTAATTATATTTATGATGGGGAATACAAACAAACACAAAATGTGTTTTATAATTCTGTTTTACCGTCAATCAGTCAACTGTATTTTGACACATATTCCTTTCTTTACCTATATACAAATATTTTTCTCTTACTCTTGATCAGGGAAACTCGGGGGATCCTGGTAGAAAAAAACCGCGGATTAATTGAGATAGGTACGAACAGATCTCACTGATTTTTACTGGATTTGTTCTGTAAAAGCACTGCACACAAACAAAGATACCAACACAAATAAGCCACTTGAACTCGCGTACAGCTCACAGCATACATATTTCGTGTAGTCTAGTCCTAGTGACCATATAATAATACTCTAACGTTGGCGGCATTTGGGCATATGTAGTTACTGCTTTTGACACGTTATAGTAGGATATCGGTGAGGCGTTTGCGGCGGTGCCATTGGCTGAACTTACGTATTTTTTAAATTGTAATTTTATATCTTAATATTATTTATTTTAATATTATACATATTTGTACGCGAGTACGGCAGGGTAGGTAGTGGTTATGTGCCTTTGTGGAGAGCCTGCCTCTGGTCACTCTGAGCGTGGCCCGACTTGTGTATTTCATTCTTAGGATTAAGCATACTCAGGACAGCATTCAATTATTACTTATCTAAATAAAATGATGGAAAGTGACATACTCCTTGGTGAGCTTTCCAAAAAAACATTCACGGATTAGAGGAAAAAACACAGAATTTAATTTCAGGTTTAATTTCACAACCTTCTAAAACTGTTGCGTTACGAAACTCCGAAACCTTTTATAAATATATCCAAATAATGTGTTAAATTAAATTAAATAAAAGATCAAACGGCTTGTCGTTTAAACCGAAAACCACAGCTTGTATTAGAAAGAATCACGATCAACTGCCTCTAAACTTAAATCTTATAATGCGATCCTGAACCGAATTAAATGAATGTCAAATGCAGAGAAACAACCAGCAAACTGTTGGCCAAATATATTATGTTTGTGCATAAAATAGAAATAAATTTTTGTTGTTCTGAAGAATTTCCCCCGTCGAATAAGTTTCTGAATAAAAAGCGACTAACCTACGTCTGCGGAGAATTAATTACTTAACCATTCGGGGAGAGTAAGGCTTTGAACTGATAAATTGGTATTTAGTTTTAATATAAATAAAATATAATAGATACCATAATAAAATATAAAATACTCAATGAAGATTAATTTTCAATTACACCAATGAAAAGGTGATTTTACAACAACGAAAAAATTTACAAGAGAAACGCTCTTAGCACGTTTAAAAAAGCTACTGGCCATTAGATATATATCAACTTGATCGTGTATCAATAAAAAATGATCTGAACTGTTCTATAACAATTTTTTTTGGCCGCCTTGATTGTTTCCCAATTTAAAAAATAATAATATCTGATTGAGGTATTTAATACAAGATATATAAATATATGTAGTTAGATATATATATATATTTTTTTTTTAAGTTGTGCCGTTTAAAAAAAAGTCCTTGGAAAATGTCGCGTCAAGCATTTGAAGCCACTTTAGTGGCGTTGGAACAGTCCAGGCTATCGGCGAGACATCAGTTTAGTTGTTTTGGACGGTTGAGTGGATATATAAGTAAATAAATAAATAAAAACACCAAGCAGGAAACAGTGCTACAAATGCCAAGGAAAACAAAGAAAATGGCGTATTTTAAATTGAACTAGTGCATCACGCCGGTCGTGAATTATATGTAGATAAAAGCACTCGAGCTTTTAATAAAGTGAAAGCCGCCTTATGTGTTTTAGGGAGAAATTGGTAGGCGTAAATGAACTAGACAAAACTATAAACTAAACATGTATATAGCTTGAAATCCATTCATGCGTAACGGATATAACTAAAAAGATGTGACAGATTTAAAAATATCGATGGGTACTATTGGCAGGCCAGGCTGCAAGGAAAACAGTTTTTGCTGCATCGTGATAAACTGATCAGAAGTGGAAAAAGCCACCAAGAAGATCGCAGCAGATATTGAGAAACGATTTTTTTTCAAATGCGAATGGCTAAAATGACAAGACATTTCCCAAAATTAAATTGTATTCTTTGAGTTTACTTAAATTTCTGAACGTAGAATTATTTGCGATATGGCGTGCTTGTTTAAAATTGTTCATTCAATGTTTTATACCCCTGAATTGTTATATTTAAGTGCATTTCATGTACCTGCCGGGACAGTTACAAGACAGTAGCTACCATATTATTGTGACAATTCTACTTCAACCTCACAATACGACGCATTCAACGTCTGGGAAACAAATACTCCAATGTTGTAGATATATTTAGTATATCAATATCACAATAATAGCACACCCTAGTAAACTTTTTTTCGTATAATAGAGCTAATTTATTTGATGAAATCGTTTAACTCTGGATGTACCTCTTGCTCAATACTACTTTTTTTTTCATATTGATGTTTGTACTGCTTTTGAGTATAATATATTTTTAAATGTAAATATTTGTGTAAAAGCCTTTAAAGGGCGTAAATAAATAAATTAATAAAATACGAATCTTTTGACAGATGCGTAGGATGGGTAGAGAGAAAAAGCAAAAAATGGGATATATTTTATTATAGACTAATTTATTCTCTTTGATTGTGACATTTAATATAGCAATAATGTAAAAATAATAAATTGAACGATTGAAAAATCAATGACAATGATTGATTAATGGACTTGGAATTCCAATATTATTGCTGATATACCAATCTGGTTATCACTATCTAAAGTTGTCAAGTACTCTGAGACTTAATGAATTACAACATACGAGTACGTATATCTTCCTGAACAAGCGTTGTTTACAGTTTCGTTAGTATTTAAATTTCAAAATTTCAATTCAATTCACCGCCTTTAGAACTACGTACATATTATTTCATTCTCATTAAGTATTAAATTCCATAAAGCTATCTACGTATCATATTAAAAAAAAATACTTCTATAGTATGGTCAACTATAATCTAAGCCTGTATCAAAATACTGTTTTTCACTCCCACGGGGGGTAATTTTATGATTTAATAATATCGAATATTATCAAATATCGCATTGATTTGATCGTTTTGCACCTACACCTACGCTGATAGATCAAACTTGTAATCATTTGATATGAATGATTTCGGTATTACGTCACTAACGATTAAGCGTCACGCGGAAAATTGCGGTTAAGCGAACCTGAAATTCTCTACTCAGTCACGTAGGTAAGTAGGTACAAGAATGTACGTGACAATGCATACGATTGCACTAAAACAATGAGTGTATCGTGTGTTAGAAAAATCGTATCAAACAAAATGTGTCATTGCATTTTTCAGAGATTGAATATCATACACACTTTTATTATAATTTAATTACTACGTTAGGTTAGGTTTAGCTTATGTGACTCAGACGAAGCTCAGTAGTAACTTGTATAATTAAAAGTGAAAAAAAAAACAGTACGCAATAGAAACAAGTAAGGGTAGAGGAATTTTAGAAGAATCTGGCTTTTCAGAACTGGTCACTGAACTTATTTTTAGGCAACTTTTGTAGGTATTTTAAGGAAACAAATAGTAAAATGGGTATAATAACTTTAATTGATGAACACGTAATTAAAGCAATTACCTAATATTTTCAAAGTTCTGCAGTGCCTCTACAATGTTCACCGAAGGGAGGGTGCACTTATTCCCCGCCTTACTTCGCCACCGACTAGCCAGCTTCTGGGGCAGGACACGGAATACAACCAACGGCATTGTCCAGCTGCATCTGATGCAGATGATGCGGAGACCACTTTGAAGCACGCTCGATTAAAGTTATTTAAGAAAATATTTTTTATTCAAATTTAATTAAAAAAAATTTTTTTTTTTTTTATGAATCTATTAGTGTTATCTTATTGCATATAATGTATTACAATTCTCAGTTTTGTTTTTTGTAATGTTATTTTTTTGTGTAATTGTTAATTAAGGAATGCATTGCATTTCATCATACCTACATAATAAAATACCTTCTGGAATAAAATTATTATTATTATACAAGCGCTTTGTTGAATTCTGCTGAACTTTTGTGACCATTTTGCAAGTAAGTTTTGATGTTATTACGCAACACCTAGATGGAAATTACTCGGTTGAAAATGAGTTTTAATTAGGTTTTTAATGAAATATTATAATATAAAGTAAAAGTAACGTCTCTGTCACAACTGTTTCAGCAACTATTTCCAATATTTGAGCAGGTTAATAAAAAATGTTTTTTTTTCCAGAAAGCTAGAGATTTTTTATCCAAAAGCTCAGGCCTGCGAGCTTTCCAGATATCCTGTAGCAATTAGCTGAAAATGCGGGTCCATTAATCTTCATTATCTAAGGCTTCTGGTCTCAGAAACGTCGATAAGGGACGACATTTGGAGTATGTACTCATCATACTCGTAAATACCGAGAAGCCAAGAGTATCCCAAAAACAAAGGGAACTTTAAGATAAGTTTTATGTATTGAAAACAACCTAACGACCTGAATAGCGTAGTGGTGTGAGAATTTAAGAATCGTTGGAAGTGGGTTCGAATCAATACGGTAATGCGTTGGAAAAATACGAATCATGTCAATTTTTTATTTAATTTAACTTTTTTATTTCGTATATCATAGTTTCCTCAACATAAAGCAAAAGAAACCTCTGACATGTCATTTCAAATTCCTACATTTTCGTTCGCCTCTAAAGATTGTCAACAATAACTTTATTTTTTATGTTATGCCTATTTTACCAGTAAAAATGCAGATTTTCAAACTAATATTGCATTTTTTATGTTTTCAAAAAAAAAATGGAATAATATTTGTTCGGATCAATCATTTTTGTTTTACATGAAAATAATGAAGAATTGTGTTTGAAATTACTAAATATAAATAGATTGTTTTGCGATAATGCATTCGGAGCGCAAAACAATTGTAGTAAAAATATACATACTTAGCCGAACTTTTAAATACGTTTATTTATATATTTAGTTTAATCCAAAAGAGTTTTATTATTTATTAGACACTTATTCCTTTCATCGCAAGTATTCTTTTTACGACGCACGAATTATTTTTATCAATTTTTAGAGTCATCTACAGTCCAAATACTACACTAACTTATATTTTTTTGAGAAAAGCGTTATTTCTTTATGAAGAGTTTCATCTATGAGACAACTGTAGAAGCTATTCAAAACTCATGGTGTTTAATTGTAGACTTTACCTTAGCAAAGATCCGACCCAAAACTCTACGGTAAGTTTCGTTCTTCCTCCGCTAGAGGCTATACTGATAGAAATAAAACTAACCGCGAACTTGCCTATATGGATAATGAAGAAAAATAATATATCAGATAAAATGAAGAAAGATTCATAATTTATTTATTTTTTTACTATTGGGGTGTTCAGCTATAATGCGTTTCTTCTACTTTCTTTCTTGCTTAGGAAAGCATATCAATGTATATCACCCGGGCAAATGTGTGGAGTATAAATAAATATAATAATAATATTTTAGTAGAAAAATCACTTGGTGGTTTGGCCCAAGACATTTAAAAATTGTGTTGGTGGTATTATACATAGCCTGTTCAAAAGAAAAGGTGAAATTTGAATTTTCGCGGGCTGTGTACATTCGATTATGGTTTTTTTTTTGTTATGTTGTTACACATACTATGTTTATCATATGTTAGTATTATCAGCCATTTTGGATTAGTGGTTTGTTTTTGACAACTGGAAAGGTTAGTCACGTTTTTGTGTGTTCCTCGATTTTTTACTTTTGAAAAAAAATGGATCAAAGAATATGTATGGTATACACAAAAAAACATCGATAATCGAATGTACACATCCCGCAGAAATTCAAAATTCACCTTTTCTTTTGAAAAGGCCTCGTAGGTGCAGAGTTATTATTTCATTTTCATTAATAATAATAATATGTGGATAATTTGTACAGCGCTGTTTTCGTAAAAAGTCAATTTTTAGGCTATATCTTACTACATATCGTAGCTGAAAAGGTAAAAGGGCTTAAGCGACACTTTGGTCAAAAATGGGTTAAATATGCAGTTTTGATCAGCTTTTTTGTCCATCGAATGCTCTGACTCTCGTTTGATTCTGAAGACTGTTGTGGCCCTTCAGCCATCTAAAATATATTTTCCATTTGGGAGAAAGCGTGACACAGCTTTTTAGCTTGGTGTCGCTTCTTGTAACTCAGTGAGAGCATTAAGTTACCTGAGTCAACTATTTTTTTTCAAAATCCAACCAGCTACTGAAGACTTATTAATTTTATTGTAAAACCAATTTTTTTTAAATGTTCTGGTGTAAACTTTACAAATTTTGCCTCTCCTACGACGATATAATCTATGATATATCAATATTTATTTAAATCATGTACGGAGATAAAGTACAGAAAACACTTATCAGACAGGTCACTTCAGAAAAACACAATTATTTTATTTACTTCTAATTTGCAGAAAGATACAATTTGGCAAAGGAGATGATTTTGGCAAAATTACAGTTGGTATTCAATATAATTATTTATGTTTTTATTGTTGTTTGATTTTAAGTCATGAAACGAATTTTGTAAAGGGCTTTCTGAATTTGTAGTACAGTAGAGGAATTTGATTGAAATGCACTGTTTATCAGATTTAACTACTCGTATAAATGAAACCGCGTTACAATCTAACGAATAACGCGTTACACTGGTTCTTTCTATAATTCTTCAAAGCCGGGTACACCTCTGTCATTAGGCGAGCTCGATAGCTTTTTGAACTTCCTAACACCATGAATTTTATTTAACTAGAAAGTATTTAGAAACTACTCTAGGTTACCCCGTATAATTAACAAATTTCAGTATTCGAGTTTGAGCATTTTTGCGTCATGATCTCATTCGTAAAAAAATCGACAAAATGTTCAGCCTCTTATATGATAGTGTTTTGGTGGTTTCCTTCGTTTGGTCAGTTCGTCCGTGGATGATTTGTGGAATTATGGTATTCTTTATCCGGAAATCCGATTTATCCTACGGAGAACACTTATGATGCATCGTGTAAAAAAAATTTCCACAATATATCAATATTTTGTTTAAGCCAAATTTTTCAAATAAAATTCTTAAACAATATTTCTTTACGATATCGCATTTTAAACCTGAATGTTCTTCTCAATACTGAATTTGATTTTCTCTTTAGACCGATCACAAAGCCGCCCTCCGGACCGTATACAGGTATACCTCGTCAGTTCTCCAAAATCAGAAATAACGTGTGCGCTCGTGCAAAATAATCTCATGAGGTCCGCAGCGAAATTCCCGCTAATCTGTGCAGCATCCCTCAATCTCACCTTAGCGGCGGACCACACAAAGAAGCCAATCCCTAAGCAGATCATTCACGCTCCGGTGCGCTCTCAAACCAGTTGCTCTAGTCGCTACAACGTCGAACCCACCGAGCCGGATAATAATGGATCAGCGTTTTAAGGAAACCCTCGAGGTTCTGAGATAGGCTCACCTTAGGCGAACGCGTGGACTTGACACTTGCACATGATCCAAGCAGATCTAATCACCATCACAAAGGAGCTCTTTGAAGGTGGCCAGTTAACTTGGGAGGTAATGAGATTAATTATTAACTCAATCGCTTCTGTTGTAACTTGGACGCGGGGTAACTCTGATGTTCTTTTCCGCCTCAAAGGAAACTCTGGAATTAAATTTACGCAACATTTAACAATCTGAAAGTGAAAACCAATGTTTGGCCTTTGTATTTCCAAATTATGGTGAGGGTGTATTTGAAACTTGAATAATCATTACTTTTTAACTACCGACACCAACGCGATGTATCAATTTTTGAAAACCATATTTGTTACCCCTTATCCATAATCAGCCGGCATGGAGGATGCCAAAAGCTACTGTGCACTTGATACAATTCTACAACATTGGCTACACTTACAAATTGTTCGTGTAATGTCGTTTGGCTCATTTGACCAAATAGTAGAGAGTGGTAAGAAGTTTTCGCACGTACAATATTCATACTACGATGTTCAAAATTTTACTTCATTGTGCCCTTCCTTATCAGTGCGGGCGCTTCTCCACACTTGCTGAAAGACAATATCTGAAGAGCTAGGCACCTGTTATATTTCTTCGTTTCCTTTCCTTGTTTATTAAGCCGCAATAAAATGCTGATAGTCAGAATGAGAGAAATATGAGTAAATTGGGTTGCGGAAATAGTTTTACCTTGCAGACAGACAAATAAGCATTCACCCAAAGATATTGCAAAACGATGATGCAATTAATAATTTACACAAGTTATCGCCATACATCTAAAGTGCAGCTCTGTTTCCCAAGCTTTAGTAAAATGTTATATCAATTTCGATGTTCTGATTTCTAATTTATTTTCGCAGAATGCCTTATGAGTTATGAGAATCTTAACGCTTACCTAATTCAATCGAATTCAAATATGTCTAACAGAAGGTATTGAGTGAGAATAAATTAGAAATGGAACATGGTTCACGATAGGAAATATATAAATGTCAGGGTATAGCAGAGCTGCATTTTCGATGTATGACTTAACATTTAAATCTTTGATTTGAAGAAAAGGTTAATGATATCAGAAGTTGGGATCGCCCGAACGAGACATCACACAATTAAATGATTCAAACCGATTAGTAGCTAAGTGGACAAACCCGTCGGATTCCCACCCGGGCGTCGTGAGTTCAATTCCTCTGCTAGCTAAGTCCTTCATCATTGCACAAGCAACATCTTCCGCTTATTAAGATGGCGGTATGAGGTTTTTCAAATATTGTCAGGTTATTCGTAACCCAGGAATGTTTGTCTTTCTTCTTTTACATTATAAAAAAAAATTGAATCGGGTCATGTCAAGAGTCAAAATAATTGAACAGTATGTGTGAGACGGTGTATAAATGTAAATGAAGCAAGGAGTGTGTAGAGTTGTGATGTGATCCATCATCTTTGCCTACCCTGCGTAGAGGAACTGCGTGATGGTTAGTTAGTAAGTAAATCTAAGATTTTGTACAAGAATCTGTTCGCTAGTGTGGTGGGTTCAGAGCAATAATATACCAGCAAGGATAGCTTTGCGAAACTGTGTAGTCAGGATTGTTTTGATTTTTTTCCGACTCGGGCGTGGCTAGGGTTTTCATGGATACACATTTTTACATCCATTCACAGCACATATCGGCATAATGTTTTGTTTATTTGTATGACCACTTTTTCACAGTATTGTTATCAATAGAAATATAGGGTATAACCTTGGAGTAACAATGTATGGAAAGAGAGCTAAATATTTTTATCTAACCTATACAAACTTGCGATAAATCACTTTTTCCGGGTTTTTACATCGTACACCATGAGAGAGAAAGAGACAACAAATATAATACACCGCTTCATATGTACTGTCACAATGATCTTGGGCTCCTGGGTCACCGCGGGACTCCGCCCACATGTTTTATTATGCCACTAAACTTGACACAACTAAAAGGTTTTTTAGGTTATTTGCTATATTTGTGTTGATAACAGCACTGTGAAAAAGTGACTATACGAATAAACAAAAACATTATGTCGATATGTGCTATGAATGGATTTATAAATACCCTAGCCTTGGTCTTAGCCACGCTCAGGTCCGCCGAGTCAGGTAAAAATCATCAAAAACTGACTTCACTACCTTGGATACATACCACTCCATATACTCTAAGGATATAACCCTAAAAACCGTTAAGCCATGTCGCATAACAAAACTTAGTGGGCGGAGATTAAGATAAGCCGTACACTTTAAAACTAGTTTATCATTATGTGACAACTTATAACACGGGTAACATTTACACCTCGTTTATAGTAAAGGACGTAAACATATAACCTTAGAAACCGTTGATTCGATGATTTATCGGGCGGACTTGTAAAGGTTGGGTAAACGCGATATTTAGCTCTTTCTCTCCGTATATAAACACCCGGAGAAAGATTGGTTGATCATTTATCGTAAATTTGTAAAGGTTGGGTAAAATTATTAAGCCATTTAAATGTACAGATATGCGGTGAAATTTTCGGTATTTCAGTCCGAGGGGTTAACCACGTGACGGCGGCCTTTTTCGCAGCGGCCATTCGGCCAGTCGCTGTTATTACCGGCAATAAAACATCGCGGGCGCAGATTAAGTTTGACGGGCATAAAACACGCTGACGCATGCGCACCGAGCGGTCTCAAACACGACCCGGCAGGTGAAAAATGGCGCACTTCGCTCGGGTGTGTTTCGCGAGACGGCCCCCATACATCATGCGAGAAAGGAAAGTCAAATTATAAACATGTACCGCGAGGCACCTCGACACGTGAAAAATAAACTCACCTCGGTAGCTTTTGGAACACAACCAGATTAGATATTGAAGTAATTTATTGAGATACACACATGCGTGGTGCATCCATCAAATCATAATGAAGATACACCACAGTCTATAGACTGTGAAGTGTGAAGGATAAATAGATGGTTGCGATCTCGGAGTAAGAATCTAATGGAGGGATAGCTAATTTGTTTCACCCAACCCATCCTAAATTGTAATAAATCACTTTCTCCGAGTTTTTACGTCGTACACCATGAGAGAAAAAGAGACAACAAATTTTTTTGGACCACTTGCACGTATCGTAAGGATGATATTAAGGTCCTGGTTCACGGCGGGACTCCGCCCACATTTTTTATTATGCCACTAAACTTGACACAACTAAACGGTTTTTCAGGTTAAATGCTATATTTTTTTTGTAAAAATACTGTGAAAAAGTGGCTATACGAATACACAAAAACATTATGTCGATATGTGATATGAATGGATGTATAAATACCGTAGCCTTAGTCTTAGCCACGCCCAGGTGCGCCGAGTCATGTTAAAATCATCAAAAACAAGTCCAAAACTGACTTCACTGCCTTGGATAGATACTACTCTACCAACTCTATGGTTGCGATCTTGCAGTAACAATATATGGAGAGAGAGCTAATTATTTTTACCCAACCTATACAAATTTGGGATAAATCACTTTTCTCCGGGTTTTCACGTCGTACAACTTGAGAAAGAAAGAGACAGCGAATTTTGGCAAATTATCTATCACACCGCTTTCAAGTACTGTAAGAATTTTCTTCGCGTGTCCCGACCACACGTTTTCCGCGACATAAATGGACATAAGTCAACGGTTTTTTAGGTTATGATGACATAAATTGAAAAAGTGGTTATGAATAAACCAAAACATTATGTCGACATGTGCTATGAATGGATGTATAAATAACCCTAGTCCTAGCCACGCCCAGGTTCAGCCTAGTCCGACAAAATTCATCAAAATTGACTACAGCGGCGCTCTTTCTTGAATATTATTGCTCCGAGGTTGCGATATTAATATGCGTTGGTAAACTCTAAAGAAGCTTTCTATAGAGCCCATTATCGCATGAGATTTCCGTGGCATATTCTAACGTTGTTATTCCAAGGGGTCGATTTATAAAAAAGCATTTGGTTTTAATCTAAAATAGTAAATATCATATCGTAGCCGGAAAGGCAAAAGGGCTGAAGCGCTATTTTAGGAAATTTACACCAGAGCACTATAATTTGTAAAATGCGTAAGCGTTCACTACCTGGTTAAATTTTTAAAACTCAGGTAACTCGATGCTCTCACTGAGTTACCTGAAACGACGAAAACCCAAAAAAGTCCCAAGCTTGTATCGCTTGAGTCAAGACTTCTCCCAAATGGTAAATATATTTTAGATGGCTGAAGGGCCACAAAATTCTTCAGAATCAAACGAGAGCATTCGACACAGAAAAAAACTGATCAAAACTATATATTTAACTCATTTTTGACCAAAGTGTCGCTTAATCTCTTTTACCTTTCCAACGACGATATTATAATATGTTGCTCATTTTCTTTGGTTGAATTAACAATTACGTATTCGTAAAAAGCATTTACTTTGTGGCTTGGCATATTTATAAATAAAACAGATAAACTTTGTCTATAACCACTTTTATTATTCAATATTATGTCGACCGGTTTCATATATTAGATTATGTTATTCTAGTTTATTTTAATATTGTCCTGATGATGGAAGGGTGCTTCCGAAGCCGGTCGACATAATATTGAATCATAAAAGTGGTTATAAACAAAGTTTATAACCACTGTTCTATTTTATTTCATGAATTAATAATTGTTGCATTATATTTCAATATGTAGTAGGATACACAGATAAAGTTAAAGATTATTTCAGTTTAATTCATATAAAATTAAAATTTCATCCAAAAACTGGCCAAAACCCGGAATAATCAACATGTATCGATGCGGGAGAAGAATAAATGCCAACGAAGTTAATATCCTATCCTTCTCAACAAGGGCTGATTGTTATTTAAATTAAGTTCGTTAATTGTAATTTGATGTTCTCCAATACCCGTCGTTAAAAATAAAAACGCCACAAAAGTTTGACGGCAAGTAGCGGCACTAAGAAAGCATCACTTTTTGCTTCGACCAAACGTCTCAGCGAAAATCATTAAAACATCACCGCAGATGGCTCGGCCGCCTCAAAAAAGTGAAATAACACCGGACCCGTTAAGGACGATCGCACAGAAATTCCCAAATCAATTTTGTCGTTAACGATTATTACCGAACGTTGGACAGGGCTAAAAGTGAGTTATCAGAGGCCATAAACATTCCCCGGCCATTATCGTTTACTGGCAACTACTTGAAATGTCCAACCAATCGCTATCCAGCTTTACGTATGTTAACTGTGTGTTTATACCGCATACTTAATGGTTACCTAGTTTGGGATTGGCATTTTTGCAGTTCCTGTTATTTCAATTCCTACGGAAAGCTTTCAAATGTGAAAGGGGCGTAGTTTTTTTTAATTTCCTTCGAACCATTTTTTTCTTATTCGGTAATTTATAAAAATAAATAATTGAAAATACTTTTTTTTAGAGGCTGTCTTGATTACTTCAAGCCGCTTTATAAATATATCTATTTAGCAATTAATAAAGAACGAAGCAAATTAAAAACGGATCAATGCCTATAAAATTAAAAGAACTACTTAACAATAGAAAACTGTAAAAAAATAACATATTACCTGATTCCTACTGATTTATTAATACCGCTATTTTTCATTTATCTTTCTTTTACAAATAATTTGAATTGCATCCTGCATACTGACCTTACGTCTAAATAATACATTTATTGATATATCGACAACCTATTTATTTATGTACTAACGGACCAGTGTCAAATTAAAGAGAAAAAAGAACGACAGAGAATGAACAGCTCATACATATTTTTTAATGAAGCAATGACAAAAACAGGACAAAATATACATTAGAAAGAACATTCAAGTCAAAGCCTGAATACCGTTTTTAATAGTCGTAAAGAATGACAAAAATTATTTAGACTGATACCAAAAATGTCAAGACCATGACTTCAGTTGACAAAGTCTCGACATTCTGGACAGTGGAGAATGATACCCATAATTAGCAGAGTGATGATTGAGGAGCAGCAATTCATTCAACTTATAACAAATAACGAATTTAAAGTGCTGAAATTCACTGTTTTCCCGGTATTTGATTGACATCTACTTCCGCACCTAAAGCATGTTTTTCTGAAATTAATACCTAACTAATTTCATAAAGAACTGGTGCATTATATATTATCGTCATCTTTCCTTTTTACACGTTTTCCACGATGCTTTTTACTTTTTACATATTTCCTTCTCATTTTCGTTTTGTATAGTTCATATTTTCTTCTCACATTCTTCTTATTTTCTTTTTTTTTCCTTCTTATTTTCAACTAATTTTTTTGTTGCTCTTTTATTTTATTTATATTATCATGTTTTTACTTTCGTCTCTTTTCCTATTCATTTTCTTTTTGTTTATATTAATTTTAATTGTTTATTTTCTAGGTATAAGAAAGCTGTGTGAATCCCACGTTACTTGAATACTTTTCCATATGGCTCAGAATGCAGCCAATGAATTGTCAATAATACTTGTACAGTGTAATGTTAAACGTTAAATTACATCTGAAATGAATTGAACGCAATAAGTTAAGTTTTCGTATTTTTTTTCAAATCGAACGTGTTAACATGCGGTCGACCTTTTAGCCAAGAGAGAAAATCAGTATAAATTTATTGGTTTTTATAATTTCTTTATTGAAACAAGTCAGCTCTTGTAAATATAGATATTTATTGTGTACATTTAAATAAAACTTTAAATGGCTACAATTTATTGTTAAATATAGTGAGTTGATTCACACGTGTTTATGTCAGGTAATTTCACATCCATCCAATTCCGCTTATATAGATCGGATATTTATATTTTTCGTCATCAATTCAACAATATTATACGAATCACAGACGACGCCGATCTTTAAAATTGCATTTCTTCACCTCAAAACTACAGAATTTCTTTAGACGTAATTACGAAACACTACATTGGTCAATCGTAAGCAACGTAGAATTTCATTTTTTTATAACTTGATATTTTTTGTTTATTTATAATATTACAAAGAAACTAAAACAATAAGTTGCACAACCCAATAGGTACGTTATTTGTATAATACACTAATATTTCATTGATCTGAACGAATACATAATAATAAGGGCCACTTAAAATTATTATTGTTTCTAAATTTCTATTCATGTAGAATTATTTAATGCTCATAATTACTATTTCGTTTTGTCAAAAATTATTAACTGTGTTGTTACTTAATGAGCAAATAACATAAAATTATAATAATAAACATAATTTTATTTTTTTAATTTTGTTGTTCGTTTATTTCTACTTTTTTCTATGCTGTTAAAAGCTGAAGCAGTAGCTTAAAAAATATATTTAGATTTTTCGTTTGCCCTGAAAATGTTACGGCAAAATAACAAAACTCGTAGCAATTTTCAAAACATATTTGTAATAAAAAAGTGAATTAGACAAAGAGTAAAATTTACAACACCGTTTTAAGGCTTAATTTAAACTTTAATTGTTGCGTAAACAATATTGATAACATTCGAACAATATGAAGTGGAAAAAAATGACAGCTCTCGAGAATTGAAATGGAAACCTTCCGCTTTCCGGCCAAACGCTCCACCGATTGCGCTACCGAAACTTCTTTACGAGTATATATATTTTTTTAAGAAAGTCAAACATTTCTGGGCTCACGAATAACTTGACAATATTTGAAAAGCTCCTACCGCCATCATAATAAGCCGAAAATCTTGATTGTGCAGTGAAGAATGAGTCCTCTGGGACTTAACCAGCAGAGGAATTGTACAAACGACGCCCAGTTGGGAATCCGACGCATTGGTTTACTTAGCTACCGACTGGTCAATGGTGTACGATTGATGAAAATCCCCAATATTGTTTGAATTTCAACAAAGTTAGTTCAATGTGGTCCTCCTTCATTTAAATGCGATAAGACGTGTGTGATTTGTAATTTGTAACATTTACATGATTTATTATTTCAATTAATGTATTATTTTGAACAACCCTTTACATTTTTTCGCTTTGAATCCTGATTACTTGATATCACTTAAAGTGAAACCGGCGCCATATGTGGGCTTCCCCTTTTACTTAGCATTTTTCTCGCAAGGAAAACAGCCATTAATCATTTCGAAGAAAGCCAACAGGAAGTCTGCGATAAACATCGTTTCCCGCCTTTTCATACACAGTTGTCTGAACCGGAAATATAGTAGCGGTCGTGGGGAGGCTCCGGTGGGGTGCTTATGGATGGGGTATAGCTACTTGCTACCCATCACAATCAAGACTATTTATCTTATCGAACAAAGACAAGATTTTGTTGTAAATTGATAAATCATTTCAATTTTCTAACATTGCTTTGTTCAAAATAAACGATTATTAATGATATTTAACTTTTGAATTCCATATTTTGTTTGAAAATGATGGTATCTTTCCTTTAATAAACTGACTTTTCACAAACGAGTAGGTTAATTTGATAGGAAAAAATACGCTGAAAAAGAAATTTAGTAAATATCTTAATAGGGAATATTTGAAAGAAAAATATTATCACTCCAAACATATATATTCAGATGGAACAAGAAACATTGATTGTGGATAGATAAGTTTTATTGCATGTATTATTGTCTAACAGATCAAAATGCCCCTGACGTCATTTTACTCTGTTTACAGCGCCATTGCGGATCAATGTGGAAAGATGGACAATGGTTATGACGTAATCTTATAACATATCGTATGGAGCTCTTAAAAATTCAAATCGAACATTTTTTTTCCAAGGAAAAAACACCATATTTTTTAGTTCATCCTGTTAAGACAACTGAATTTATTTTAATTTTAAACGGCTAATACTGTTCTAAAAATGGCTTTTAAATATCAACCAAGTCGTGGTCGATGGTTTAAAAAAATGATGTTAGTCATCATATCCATCGTTTTCCTTTTAATCCTTATCATTTGGTTGGAGAGTTTGTAGAGACTGCATTACATCTAATGTCGCAAGGAGAACAATAGATATGGCCTTTAATACTGTTTGTTATATCTCTAAAAGAGTGTTATTGGGGACAGTTTTCAAAAGTGTTTTAATGACGTCATAAGTGATTTTTCATCAAAAGTAATTCCACAAAAAATGATTGATTTTCTTAGATATTTGGTTATTTTTTACGTGGTGGGTTATTGGAATTCAAGTTGAAATTGATTCGCGTGTAATTATCCTGTAGGAACGATTAGTGCGATCTGACATCTGCGATTTCCCAGATTCTCTAATGAGGGGTTAAACGTTTAATAGGCTGCATAATTTATGGTTACGCATTCAGCAGAAACAGGTTGCTGCTTGCAACTTA
Organism: Drusus annulatus; assembly: GCA_022651775.1. Classification (NCBI taxonomy): domain Eukaryota; kingdom Metazoa; phylum Arthropoda; class Insecta; order Trichoptera; family Limnephilidae; genus Drusus; species Drusus annulatus. Next base: position 142,432 of record JAGWCC010000352.1, on the reverse strand, counting down.
ATACGGTAGTTGCTTCTGCCCACTGAAGAACTGGGGTGGAATGTAAAGGGTTGTTTCAGGATTGGATATTATGCTAACTGAGTTTTTGAAATGGAATGATCAATCAGGTGGGTAAAATGACCACGGGAATAATTTTAGAATATATTGGACTCAGGGACGGCTCATTTATTCAAGCATATAGCTAATAGTACGTAGTGGTGCGTTTTCACTGATATCATTCTGGGCTGGTCATTTTGTACGGATATTAGAAAGAGAGGGACAATCAGGACTGACCAGTTAGAGAAAATATTTCAAAGGAGAAATATTGAATTTGAAGCACTGCACAAATGAACAGACGTGCATTCGGAAGTATTCGGTATACGTCCTGCAAAGGAGATTGGGGAAATGAGAGGGGTTAGGATTATTTCTATTTGGTTAAACATTTGTGCTAAGGAGTCGACGGTCTGGCTTATTAGCTGATAGCCCACATGTTTAGTTCCACATGTTTAGGCGCATTTAAAAATAGTTGGTAACAGGATTGAAGAATGAATTCAATCGCTCTGCATTAAAGAAAATGAAGTTGTTTTTAAGGAACGCTTAACTTTTTTTTTTTAAATGTCCATTCTAGACTTCAACTGATTAAGAAAATTATTTTCACGCCTCTAAAGGTGGTAAAATATTGTTATGAATTTACTTATCAGTACACTTTTTTTTTCTATTACACCCCTTATTTTTTGGTCATCGGCCATCACTGATTGAAGAAGGTGTAAAACACGCATATTATTAATTGTGTACTAATAGAAATTGATATCATGAACGGTCATGCAACAATAATATGGCAAATTATTAAGTAAATAGGTTTCTGGTTTGATAATATGATCGCCTTGAAATATTATAGATGTTTTTATTAAAAACTGCGAATAGAACACATTTGAGTCTTTGTTTGACCAGACATTTTTTTAGCGAATCATTATGTCAGACATTCTATAAAAATTTTTTGAAAGGTAAAATCTTCTTTTTTTCATATATGTTTAGCTTCATAAAATAAAGTAAACATGCATTATTTTTTTTTGCATAAATTAAAACAGGCAGTAAGTGGCAATCTCATCACTACCAGCGTAAAGAGTGCGTGATTCTGTTCATGCCGGTTCGATTATATCACCAGAAGAAAACTTTTGATAATGATCTTTCAAGTATTACCATTATTTTTAGTTTATGTTTAAATTTGGGGTTTATATACATTTAACAAATAAAACATCAAGACAGTACCCATATAAACAAACACAACTTCGAATAAAAATAAAGCAAGAGAAAGTAAGTAAAAAATAAATAGTATAAAAATTTCATGGAGAAATATAAAATAACTGGAACTTAAGAAAAAACTAGTAATTAGTGATAATTTCCAAGTGATTAATGTTGCGATCAACTCAAATTCAAACTCATATTCCTTAGCAACATATTTATAGCTAATAAGTTAGGATAAAATAATAAACTATAATAGTTAACACAACAACAATGAAATAAATTCGAAGCAGAACCAGGTGATTTAATCAATTCCAGTTCTACTTGCCGAAATAAATTAAATCAACATAGGTATATCTATATGAATATTTGTATTGTCTAATGGAAACAGTACAAATATCTTTGTTTGATTATTTTTAACGATCATTTTCGTAATTTATGCGAACGTTTGTTTTTAAAAGACTCCCGTAAGTACCTACTTACAAACTTCGAGGTGAGATATTTACTCTCGAAATATCTAAAAAATATCAGAGCGCCTAATATTTAGGTACACTAAAACTTGTAAAATCCATAAGATTACAAATTCACTCTTCTTAAAAAAGCGCGTATCAATATTCAAACCAGGCTCTTCAATTTTCCCAACTTCCAAGTCAACGTGTGTAAATTTTCGTTTTTCCAGTAAAACGGTCCGACTTTGGGAAAGTTTCCCTGTTTGGGATTATTTATCACGTCCGAGCTGGGGGTGTAAAATAAATATTTACACCCTCTTACATAAACAGTCCTAATCTACGATGGTGTTAGGATAGAAGGAAAGAGAAACTCGAATATTTCTTACACTTCATGGGTCATATTTTCCCGGGGAAGGAGCATGAAAGTTTGTGTCGTGTTTAGTGCCCCTCCACCAGGAAACTTATGGATAATGGTTGGGGGAAATATGCAAAAAGTATTTGCTGATAAAAGCGCTTAGGTGATTTTCGTTGAAATAGTTATGGAGTCTTTATTCAAATTCATGCCAAAAAAACTTTGTCGATTCGAAGTCATTATTATCAAAATCGCAATTCTACCTTATTAATATTTTACAACTTTTGTGGTTTGTTAATATTTCTTCGGAGAGTAGCCTTTCGCTAAAAGCACATTGAGTGCGTATCTACCTACGCAAATGCTGACTTATTGTAACACGAATTATCTAAATTTTGTAAGGTGAGAGTGTCTGATTTGCTTGTGGAAATTTGGATCTTCTTTATAAATTTTGTTAATAATTTTTAACATTTTAACCATCCCGTAAATCACAGCCGGCGATATCAGTAAGTATTTTATTACCAGTTTATAATATAACCTATGTGAAAAGCTAAATCTTTGGTAGCAGTTGTCTTAAGTCTAAAGCGCCATTGAGGTGCTATTTCACAAAAATTGTCTAGTTAAAATTAGCCTATTAGCATTAGTACCTGTTCATATTTCTTAAAAATAAACTAAAACTACGTATTTTATTTTATTACATACCATGAACCAACAACTAATGACTTTTGGCGAATTTTTAACTAATTTTCTGATCTTAATTCAATAACTGAAGATAAAATAAGCTAATACAATTTAGTAAAATAACAAGTGTGAAATTGTGTTTTAATTCGCATTTTAATATTTAAAGCTTACATTTGCATTATTATCATTGTCCGTGAAGGGTGAAAAAAGGAATTCGAATGTAAGTATGATATTTCATACCTAAGTACCATGAACAAGTCTGCTTTCAAGAAAAGGGCTGATGGTATCAGAACGATAAAAGCCTTCTGAATAACTCGACGTCACAGATAAGACACCAGAAATATTCCTTAAAATAAAGGTTTTTGAGGTTGCTATTAATATGAAAGAAAAATTATTTAATTTTACATCTGCAAGAATTTGTACCCTTTCGCGCATTTAAGACACAAAAAATATTTTGAAGAAAAAATCAGTTGACTATTTTTTACAGCACCTTTGTTATGAAACATTACCACAGGGGCACTTTACGAAGAAAATAAATAATTTTAAACTGTCGTTCGAATTACCTTCAAAACACGGATAACTTCTACTCATATACATACTTGACGATCAATTAGGAAAAATCTTCGTTACAGTATTGATAATGTGTAGGTACGTCAATAATTTTCGATTTCTACGCACGTAAAGGTATTGTTTAGGTATTGTTTTCAATAATATAAGAAATTTGGATTGCATGCTTGTTATGAATTTATTTTACTTATTAATCTATGATGCAGCCAAAAAGTAAAAATTAACGGTATTTTTGAAATGAGACATTTCAGTTAGTTTTAATAATAATGTTTGAATGATTTATATAGCGCCGTTTTTGTAAAAAAATCACCTCAAGGGCGCTGTACCTCTCTAATCTTAATTTCTTCTTAATATTATTAATTTCTCTAATCTTAATTTCTTCTTAATATTAATTCTTTGTTTATTTACTGCAACATACTTACCTAGCAGGTCACTTCTGGCAGGACACAGTCACCATATCATAATAACTTAAAATTTAGCTGATTCTTACACATATTTTTTTATTTTTTATTATTATTTTTTTCATTTTTAGGGCATGAGAGCAAATTTATAATAAAGTATATCGGAGGTATTTTTTAATTTTTCGTAGTGAAGAACCGATAATGGTGATAATCTTCTTCATCTTCGCATATTCCATATTTTCCATGTCGATATCTTTGCATATTCCATATTTTTCATATCTTCTGTAATACACATAGTAATAACAAATTTAAAACACTTCAATGCTTCTATCCTAACTTCACTTATTTAAAACTTCTAAAACCCTTAAGATTTAAAAATGTATTTTTCTGCACGGGGAATCCCAGTTAGCAAGACATTAAAATAAATCTTCATTTCCTTAAATATAATATCGTTGCCGGAAAGGCAAAAGAGCTGAAGCGCCATTTTGGGAAGTTTACACTAGAGCACTTTAAAGTTTTTTATTTGTTTTAAAATAAAATCTTCAGTACCTTATTGAATTTTGAAAAAAAAGTTTAGTTAGCTCAATTTTCTCATTGAGCTAAAGGGAATGAAGCGAGAAAATGCTAATAGAGTCCCAAACTTGTGTCGCTTGAGTCAAGCCTACTCCCAAATGGAAAGCACATTATTTTATATAGAAAATTGACAGTGGTATTATAAACAGCCCTGATTTCCTTTCACATACCAACAATAACTACTCGATCCAAAATTTTATTTAGCTGTAACAAAAACATCAGGACTGAGTCTTTCAGATACTCGCTCGTGCCTAGATTGCATGTAGTTGGTAATACATACGCAGAGGTGGCTGATGTATTTAACTGCACGGAATGTAGATACGATAATGCTATAATATCTTAAATCAATAATAATTTAATGTATTCAAGCGCTATTTTTGACTACTCTAGAACTATTCTTTATTTTGTTTGTGAATATGATTTTTAATTTTTTTACTGTACATTGCAAACCTTAAACGGGCGTGTACAATTTTTTTTTGTTCTACCAAAATGTCGCTTAAGACCTTTTGGCTTTCCAGCGACGATATATTCATATTAAATACATTTTTAAAAATGTTATTTTTATTTGAAGTAACGGCCTTCATTAATAAAATATAATTCAACGTTGTAGGCGTGGCATACTACGGTTGAAGAGGAGACTTCATCAAATTTGTCTGTCTACAAATGAATTAATAGGGGCTGGAGTCAATTTGTTAAATTTCTCCCTCAGACGCGGGCGATTCGTGAGCAAGTGATTTATGCTCCCCTTTACACTCACTTTAGGGCAAATTGTTCTCGAGTGTCTGCTTCCCTTCCCATAACCTTTTTTCTCCGGTCAGGCCTTCCAGATACAAGTGGCTTAAAATCATTTCGGCCTACGATGAAATAATATATTTTCGTAAATAAATGGAAACCTGCCTATTCTAGGAATAGATTATTGCGGGATCATTTTTCCATGCATTGAATTCGAGCAAGTAACAACAAATTCAAAGATGTTTTAACTCAGGCTTTAGAAATGGACTGAAGAATAATATCTTAATCTAAATGAATTACATAGAACACCAGTCCCCCCCCATCTAACACCCCCTTTCACAATATAAAAAATAAAATTTACTACGTGAACGCACTAAACAAGATTAAGATAGAGACGCTTAGATGGCTTAGTCGTGTCTTAATAAACGTTAAGTAGTTTTGTATTTAGCATAGAGGGCCTACTTCGTTTTTTGAATCTTTGAATCGATGAGAAAACAAATAAGACATCAATTATTGAAACAAAATCAATACTTTTGAAACTAAATTTGAAACAGAATTTAAATTAAATAATTAAATAAAAAGCAAAAAAAAACACGGAATCACAATACATATTTTTAGCACTCGTTTTAGGCATATTTTTAAAATGAAATTTAAAAAAAAAACTTTGTATGAGACCATAGATTTTATTTTATTTTTTATGACCGACCGGTTTTGCTTAGCCTAAGCATCATAATGGTACAAAATTAAACTAAACAAAAAAATACAAAGTGTGCGGTTATGTAAACATACACAGGGAGGACACAATATAAAATAAAATAAGAGAACGGTGAGAAATCAAAAGCAAACTGTTAAATTATAACAAAGGAACAAAAAGAAAGATACAGATAATATTTAAAAGTATATATTTATAAAATATATAAATACATATATATATATATATATATATATATATATATATATATATATATATATATATATATATATATATATATATATATATTTTTTTTTTTTTTTTTTTTTTAAATAGACTCATATTGCCGGGTTATGAATAACGTGACAATATTTGAAAAACTCCTACTACCATCATAATAAGCGGAAGATCTTGCTTGTGCAATGATGGGGGACTTAGCCAGCAGAGGAATTGAACCCACAACGCCTGGATGGGAACACTACGCGTCTGTCTACTCAGCTACCGACCTGTAAATTGAAAAAGGCAACTGAGAAGGTGATTAAGTAATAATGAGAAATTTAATTCAAAGTTATTTTTTTCATTCCATTAAATATTTCTAACCACAAAGTATTTGATTATCGAAGGCAGCAAACACTTTGTAGCTTGACATTATAATTTTAAATAAAATATAATTTTGTTTTAAGCCACTTTATTTATACACGTATATAACAATTCGACCGGTTTCGGTTTATACTTATACGTTCCTGATGAAGGTTAAGTCTAACCGAAACCGGTCGAATTGTTATATGTGTATAAATAAAGTGGCTTAAAACAAAAATTATTTTTTATTTAAAATTACAAAGTATTTGCTTTCCACGAACATATTTTTTGTGTTTAGTTAAAAAAAATCTTAAGTTTTAAAGAAGAAAAATCATCTTAAAACAGAAAAAGAATAAAACGGTATTTTGTTTCTTTTTACAACCTGTTAATAGTGTAAATAGGTATTTATTCAAAGGAAAAAATTTAAATCAATTGCAACTATTAGTCGTTATTCTCCTGTACAACATTATTTACACAGAATCGTTAATTTTGCCACAATTAGGCGCAAGATAATATCTGGATGTCGAGTCATACGCGCACACTAATAAGTCCCTCGCTGGAGATAAACTTCGCGTTATTGGCAGGTGCATAATGATGCATATAGTAAACGCATTAAATGCAATTTGTGGCTACACGAATCGAAGCAATCACTGTATGAATGACCCGAAGTCCGTTTGGAACTTGCCCAATTTATCTTCCTACAAATTGGTTTACCTAGATTTGAAAGAAAAAACATTTTAGAATACTACACAGATATTATGGTTGCCGCTTTTTTGTGTTTATATTTTAATGTAGCTGCATTTTTTGGCTTAAAATGAGTTTTATACCTAATTAAGTAATATTCACGCCATTTTAGGCTGGAACTATACATGTCCATGTCTCGTCACACACTTTTTGCTTCATCCACATTCAAGAATCGTCTCATAATAGTGACTAATTGACTAAGCTATCTTTTTTTTAGTATCAACTAAAGAGCGCTTGCTAAAAAATAACTCAAAACTATGCACACCTAATAGAACACCGCTTACATTTAAATGTATAATTCTAAGAGGCCCAACTCCTCGGAGCCAGTGGAACTATGGCAGACGCATTTCGGTATGTTGTTAGGTTGACCAGAGTGGGAAGAGAAAGGTTAGGAAGAACTTGGCCATTTCTATTATTATAGATCTTGTCACGAAACACGGCTTAATCCATTTCAAACAACGTTTCAATTTTGAATGGTAGTCTTTAACCAGAATTATACTGAGTGTATTCACAACACAACGTCTAAATAATAAATGTGGGTTCATAAATAATGATATATTTATAAACTACAAATTGTTTCCTTTGTAAGTACGTTTAATCGAACTAGTGTTGAATTTTACGATTTGGAACTATGTTAGCTGAAATCAATAAATTGTGAAAATAATATTTTCTAATCCCTATCTACCTAATAAAGTACATACGTGTAATGTATTTTACTAGACATTATTCTGTATTTGAAATAGGTCAATATTTTTCTTGGCAAGTCAACTTACATCCCAAGATTTTCACGAATAACAACTGGTATATATATGTATGTATATATAATTTTTTTTTATTAATTTTTTGTTTCTTACATAACCTACCTCACTAGGTCATAAGAACCTGTTCTGAGGTAAGTGACAGTGAGTACAAATATAATAATTTAAAAAAAAAAAATGATAATATTTGTTACACAATGTTCTAGTTTGTCATGGTGAAGAATTTCAAGTGCTATTTTAGGAGGTCTTCAATTTCCTTGCGGTCCTTACTCATTAGCCATTTAGTAATGTTTTGAAGGAATACATATTGGTGATGGCTACAGTCTATGGTGGGAGTTTGTTATAAGTGTGAGGCATGTATATATATTATAATATTACGAAATGTGTAACGAGATAATCAAAATCTCCCGAGATTACAATTTGCACATATCGTTGAACAAGAATTATTCAACTTTATAAAGCGCGTTTAGTGATTAAATCACCTTAAGTTTTTGAATAAGAAATTTATTAAATTAACCAAGTATTGTTATAACTGTAATTTTTATTTAAACAATATATTGAATGAGCAACTTATTACGTTGACTTTTAGCTTTTTAAGAGGTCACTCTTTCACCATGCTATTTTTCTCAACGAAGAGAAGTCGAGACGTGTTTACTATGTTCCTACCTAAGTAAGTGCCTCGTACCTCCTGATAATGAAAAAAACCCTTTAAAAATAGGGGAGTGATTCAGCGGTTTGCTCCCGGCTTTCCATCGGTAAGCAAGAGTAATGATGCAGTGACCACCAATGGCAAATGTTCTACGCACGAACGCCGATCAGATTAATCTTTTGTACTACTTTTGCGTGTAATCCTTTTGATGGATCGGGCTTGTTCCACACCCGCGGATGAACTGTGCCGGCGTGCAAAAAGGATCACACACAAAACCTTATTGTAATATTACAAATACAAATGTTCACACATTTTTTACGTGTTGGTCATTTTTGATGGATATTTTTCGGATTTGTAAGATTTTACGATGTTTGAATAAAGTAAAGGCGAGCCGGCAAGATAAGTGGCGTGAATGCCGCCGGAATTTTATCTCTTATTGGGAAACATAGTATTCTTTTTTTAAGATTTATGCACCTTTCTTATTAACGGAGGCATATGGGTTTGATGCGCTATTGAAATCGAGTAAGCTGTTTTACATAGAGCCTCATAGGAAACCGAATATAGAGATTTTGACGAATATTTGTACTTCTACACCATAATATGTTTAATCCAAGTGATAGATTTCAAATTGATAAGTTGTCAGGTTCTTACCTTCGTGTTTTTCATCTAGTTCCTACCTTATCCAACCATTTTGCAATATCGTATTTCGTATGGAACAACATGGTGTTCGAAATAAGTGACAATCGAAACAGAAGAGTTTTGATGTGAAAAAATGTGTTTTTCGTGTTGTTCATTGGTCTCTCGCTTGTTCTTCGGTTGTTCTCCAAGTAATAAAAAAATAAGTGTGGTGTTTTATCGTGATTCGTTTCGTTAACAATATAGCTGTAAAAGAAAAATCAAAACTTTCTCTTCAACTACATCCGTGAGTGAATGGTTTTCCATTTTCCCTTTATTCCAATATTTTTTCCACATTCATAATAAGACGCTTCCATCAAGTAGTATAGTTTATCGTTTTACAGTTCACTATTTTTCAAATTCATCTGAAGCTGAAAACACATTCGGTGTTTTATTACAGCTTCGGATCCAACATATGTTGAAAAATAACTGGTCAAGTAGTGAATTAGTTTAATTATGCATACGGTTCTTTAAGGCTAAAAAGCTGTGCAAATGTGTATAAAACCAAGAATATAAAGATAAAAAATGTGATAATTATTTTTTTACTACTTTACTGAAACTCAAACAGCTTTTCTGCCTCTGTGGACTGCAGATGTAGGTACAATGGTGATTTGTTTTCGCAAAAGAAGACGAAAATTCCAGGTTTACTAATAACTTTAAAAATATTTTAATTTTTCCTACCCCAAACTCCCATCATTATAACCGGAAATTGCTTGTTAAACTTGTGTATTGGTGGAAGATTTGACAATATAACAGAGGATTGACGCCTCGGTGAGACCCAATGCTTTAGACCAATCGGTTACTAACCAGCCTACTTATCTTCGTACTTGATTGCAAAAGGTTTATTAGTTTTATATTTAATGATTATATAAAAACATTTTTTTAACTTTTTTCCACTTTTTTATTTTTTGACTGGACCGGTTTTAGCCTATAACGGCCATCTTCAGACTAGTACAAGTTGTTCTATTCTACTAGTCTGAAGATGGCCGTTATAGGCTGAAACCGGTCCAGTCAAAAAAAAAAAGTGGAATAAAGTTACAAAATTGAAATAAGTTATGTATTTGTTTTTCTTGGCTAGGAATGTAATACATTATATTATGCTGAGGATTTTGAACTTCATTTATTTGTTTTACCAAAGCATAACATAAATTTTAACCCTATGATTTATTTTTCAAGAGGCTTGATACCGCCATATTGTGATATCATTTCGTTTCAAATCACTCATTGTTAAAAAATATTCAATTCATCCTAGCGTAATGGATACCTACTGCACACATGATGGTCTAACCAAAGTAATTACTTTTTCTATTGTACGGCACCCCCCACAGAGTCGCGCCCTGTGCCTCGCACTAATCTTTACACTTATAAATTTAGAATGAATGAACATAATATTATGTAGGTCTGAACACGCCACAGTGGGGCGGAAATGAGTTAGTTATTAAATCCTGAACTCAAAATAATTCCGATGATCGCACCAAACATGATTTGAGGAACCTGAAAATGACGAGGGATAGTTTTTTTAAACTTTTGTGTATAGTCAGATTATCATATAAAATCTTGAATATCATATATTATGCTTGAAGAGTTTTGGCCACCTCTAGAAAACATATCCATTCTTGTCAGTAGGCTGTTTTTCCCAACAATTCCGAAGGATTTTTGTAGATAAAAAAATTTATGCAACGACTTTTCAACACGAGTAATGAACTTATAATTTCTAGATATGCATTTTTTAAATGGAGTACATACTAGTTTAAGTCTTTACACTGAAATGTAGCACATTTTTTGTTACGTAATGTAAAAAAAATATTATGTAGCAAATGCGACCATACGAGCATTAACCCTCGCAGAGCGTGGGGGTCCAGGAGACCCGCTGGGCCCCGCACAAAGAGTATCATTACTGCAGCAGCCGTCACCGGACTTAATTAGATTCTGGAGTACCTAGTAGTAAAGACGGCCTGATGGCGTTTGGTAGACCCCTGGGTTGCATTGTATCCTTGTTGGCCCGACCACTGTGGGGTTGGAGCATGAATGCTTTCATTATGTCGCACTTTTCCCTGGGGTTGGTATTCTTTTTATATTTCGACTGGTTTCACTACTCAACTTCCTCCAAGGTTCTAGTTACATTTCAGTGTTTGAAAAAATATATTTTTAAATAATATGGCGTATTGTCTCTATCAAAAAAAACGAAACAGAATGCTTGAAAGTTCAGATTTGGCTATAAAAAAGCTGTTTCGAGTGATATTTCTATCGTGAATGGTGTTGAAAATGGAGAGATTTTAAGAGAATCTTTCAGTAAGATGATAGTATTTTAAAAAAATCACACTTTTAAAATGTCAAGTTCGCCCTCGGCCTTCGATTTCACGACTTCTGGGCCCAGACACATTGTAGATGTCGACTTTTTAGTAAGATTATCATTATTCTTAATCAAAAGTTCACTTTTTAGAATGAAGATGTGGGTAGAAATGAAACAAAAACAATATTTTCGACAATTTTCAATCTCAGCAATTTGGTACATTTAACAGCCGCCACCGGCTGGAGGTGATTTTTCACCCTCAGAGCAAGAATTTATATGAAGAGAGAGTTAAATATTTTTACCCAACCAATACAAATTTATGATAAATCACTTTCTCCGGGTTGTAACTTCGTAAAATGTGAGAGAGAAAGATATAAGACAAATTCTAAGGATGTTTTACATCTCCCGTGTCTCCGGCGACTCCGCCCACTACTTTTTATTATGCGACATAACAGGACATAACTCAACGGTTTTTTTAGGTTAAATCCTATATTTTTGTTGATGGCAATACTGTAAAAGCATGCAAAAATAAATAAATAAAACATTATGCCGAGATGTACTATGAATGGATGTATAAATACCCTAGCCCTAGCCCTAGTCACGCTTGAGTCAGAAAAAAAATAACAATTCTGACTACACAAGGTATCCTTTCTGGTATATTATTGCTCTGAGGTTTCATCATTATGTTGTTATGTAAACTAGCTAAGTATTATAACTACATATTAAAATATGATTATATTCTATTCCTCCGGAGTAATAATCTCAGAATCACATACCCCGAAGATTAAAACCCCTCAACGCATTGAACTTTTTCAATGACCAAAATTAACACTTTTGAAAATTATCGTCTCACAAAAGCTACAATGGTCTCGAGCTTTAGCTTGACTACTTTATTTTTTCCAACATCAACTTCTTTTATGTAGAATATTGTCGGATTGCTTTCCAATTCCGACACAATGTTCCCAAAAGCTCAGAAAGTAACATCAAACACCTTAGCCGCGTATTATGTACATCCACAATAAGAACTGCTACATCCGATGATTCATAATATCCAGGAGGAGTCCTTCTCCATAAAGCAGTGTAGTCATATTGTGACTACTTGAGCACAGAGAGAAGTTTTTTGTTTACGTTCAGTAGTTATTGGCCACAGACGAAAAACAATATATCTAAACTATAGCATAGGTGGAAAGTGGAAAATCGTGATCGTTTTTAAAATTTGCTAAAGAAAACGATCTTCCGGATTATACTTTTTATTAAGCATAAATATACCTATTTAAAATCAACATCTTGAATAAAATCGCAGGAAAAGTTTCAAAACGGCATTTTCGATTAGGGCTGATGATGTCGACTGTCATATTAGACAACCTTACAAAAAAAAGCTGTATAATTATGAGACGGAAACAAACAAAATAAAATTTGGCAGTTCTCAACTAGGATGTTAGCATCTGGATATTTATTTCGACTTACATACTTACAATCCTTTTTTTTCATTGTGACTAGACATCGGGTTATATGCATTAAAAATGCCTAAATATGATAGGCATATACGATGAAAGGACAAAAAGTTGCGAAATATGCTTGTTTGATTGAAAAAGCTAAAACTTTGTATAGTTTGTTGCATTTTTAATTTCCATGGGGAGGGAGCAAAACGAAACTCAAATCAACACACAAGGTACACAACAGAAATCTGGGAAGTTTTTCGCATTGGGGATTTAATGGTATTTAATTTCGTGGAGAAGGGTGAATACAGAAAAACTGCAATGTTTTAAACGTGTTTAGCTCATTTTTTACGAATGTGGGCTGAAATATTGTTTAAAGATGAAAAAAGCTAAAATATGCTCTGACTACCAAATATACTAAAATATAACATATGCACAACTATGTACGAGGGTCACCCAAAAATTATGTTTATGGGAGCTCCTAAGGCCGGGGGAATTTTTTCGTTCTTTCGCTTGCTTTTCGGCTATTTGGTTCAGTCACAGTAAATTCTTTCGATGAAGAAGTCGTCGCGCGCTCCCGCCACTTCCTGTCCGTGCAAGATCCGCGCGGTCATGTAAATGCATATATTCAGATGTCTAATTATTTCAGATGGTTTACATAAAATATTTCTTCGGGTCTATTACTTTCATCATAACGTAAATGTTACTTGATGTTCGTATGTTTGTTTATGTTTATATTTATGTTTGGAGGAGGTCAATATTTTCACACCACGTAAGTCAACCTTGCGTATTCTAAAGGGTCCGCAAAATAATTTTTTTTTTTTGAAAATGCTATAAAAAAAAAACTACTGAATATTTTCTCAAATTTCTTTTTTTATTTATAAGTACAATCCTTCCGGTTAATAATGGAAAATAATTTCATTCAAATGGCTGCCTCGGCTGGCCATGCAGTAGCCTACACGATCGGTCCAATTTTTAAGCACATTATCGATTGTGTGCAGCTGTATTTCACCAATGGCTTCACGAATATTGTCCTTTAAAGCGTCAATTGTCTCTGGCTTGTCGGCGTAACATTTATCTTTGAGGGCACCCCACAAATAATAGTCCAACGGTGTCAAATCGCAGCTCCGAGGTGGCCAAACGACATCAGCTCTGCGGCTGATAATGCGATCTTCAAAAACAGGGCGCAAAACATCGAGTGTAGCTTCGGCTGTGTGGCACGTAGCGCCGTCCTGTTGAAACCAAATGTTGCCAATATCCTCCTCTTCAATTTTTGTGAACAAAAATTCGTTCAACATGGCCCGATAACGATCGCCATTGACTGTAACGGCCACTCCTTGCTCATTTTCAAAGAAAAATGGCCCAATTATGCCTCTGGACCAAAATCCGCACCAAACAGTGACTCGTTTTGGGTGTACCGGCTTTTCAATGTATGCGTGCGGGTTTTCTGTGCCCCAAATACGACAATTTTGCTTGTTTACATACCCGCCAAGATCAAAATGAGCTTCATCCGAAAAGATGATTTTTTTGGCAAAATCGGCATCTTCTGTAAGTCGATCGCAGGCCCACTCAGCGAAGCGAAAACGCATTGGATGGTCAGTTGGCTTCAACTCCTGAACCAATTGGACTTTGTATGGCGTCATACCAAGGTCTTTATGCAAAATTCGTCTCAATGATGTCTCCGAAATGTTCAATTGTTGAGAACGACGGTGAATTGATGTTGATGGCGCTTCACGCACACTTTCTGCCACAGCATCGATATTCTCGGGTGTACGCACTGTTTTTGGCTTTTCACGCTTTGGTTTATCGATGAGGATGCCAGTTTCTTTCACTTTTTTCACAAGATAACGAACATACGGAGCTGACGGTGCTTCTCTTCTTCCAAAAACCGTACGCAATTTTCGCACACATTCTGCAACATTACCATGATTTTCAAAGTAATGTCGCAATATTTCCCAGCGTTGTTCAAGCGTATACACAACCATATTCGCTCAGCGAAAGGATAAAACTAATTATCTGTCAAATCAGACATGAGCTAAGTGTTACCATTCACGAAATAAGCACTAGTTGAAAAAAAAAAAATTATTTGGCGGACCCTATACATCTGTGCATACATCCCTGTAATCCGTGGAAGTCGGATAATGGAGAGCGTAAGCACGCGGATAACAGACGCCGCCGGAGACAACAATACCTACAAACCTCCCTCTATATTATATCCTTATGCTTGTGAATTGTCGGATTTCTGAAAGCTTTGTCAAAAGAGAAGAGTCACCCAGGTGTGAAATTGGTCGGACGTGATCCTACCGTCGAGTTGCCGCTAACGCGCGACGGTAGTTGATTTGAATTTTGATTATTATAGGTGAAAAGCTTTGACAACGTTGTTGTCTCTGTGAGCTTTTGATTTCAGTTTCAATGCGTTTTATTGAACTGCGTTGTTTTTAATGCGTTTTCAATATTGCCCTCACCGTACCGTGATTTTTTTTTAATATAAAGAAATATTAGGTAGCTTCATACCATGTTTATGTAAATTTGTACTTTTGTGATGGAGCATTAAAAAAAAGTGTATTTGATAAGTATATTTACCTACCTACTTTATTTTAGTATAAAGCTGAATAATTTTGGATAAAACCGTGCTTTTTTCAGTACTTTGTGTAAATATATTACGTATTATGCTATCTACTTTGATTTTTATATTGCTGTTCATAAGTGCTTAATCTGTGATAAATAATTAGGAAACAGGCGAATTCTTTATATTTTATGTATAATATTGTTTATTTATTGGTGTCTGTATTTATGTTTTTTTCCTCAATATTAAACAAAACAAAAAACAGATGTCTGTGAAATAAATGTTAAAATTTTATATTGAAATATATAAAAATTATATACATATATCTGTGTCCTTTATATTCTAACTATCGATGTTTATAAGTTTAAAACCTAAAAAATTATACTTTACAATTTTTGATTAAAAAAATTAAAAAAATATCCGCCGAAATAAATTACTAACAAATAATATGCCATTTATTCTACTTTGCCGTCTCCTAACCGACCTTGAATATTCTCTGATTTGAGTTCCTCGTCTCCGCCTGCGTGGCACCAGCATCACATCAGTGCCTTAATCAGGTCAGTGGTTCGGCACCCTTGCCATCCGCCTACCCTGTAGATTCCGCACTTCGACAACGCCCACCTACGCAAAACCTCCGAAACTAGTTACAAATATACCGTAAATAAAATAATATTTCGAGCCAATATTAACTTCAGTAACAGATTGCTTATTAAATTGATTACCAGCTTATGTTCTGTAATAAAATATTTTTTTATGTATTACGCAAACAGTGTATTTAATATGCGTTATCTCTCTGCCGCCGAAGCAACAATCATTGGGCAGTAAGCTAATGTGGTAGCCCCACTCTAAGAGGATAAAAAATGCGCTTCAATTCACAAGCAAATATAAACTATAATTGCTACTACAACAATGTGCTAAAAAAACAACATTTAAAGCTAACCATATACTCCTATGTATGCCTATCCAATATAAACAGGAATGTATTATTATACGCGAGAAATAAGGTTGTGGGAGATCAATACGCCCTTCACATAAAAGCGGAATCCACTGTTCTTTATATTTCGTACTTGATGGCGTTGTCATAATTATTGTTCTTTTCCACCCGAAAATATCAATTACGCAAGAAAATAGGCGGCGTGACATCAAAACACCCCTTCATCTCCGGCCGTTGTGAAAAGGACCCTTACTCTCGCACCCAGAATCAGGATGCTTCTGATTGAAACGCGATGATGAAAGAAAACCACAGAGGAATTGTTGTATTGGATTTCCAGTTAAAATTATCCGATGGGAATTAAGAACGGAATCTAACCATGTGTTTTACTTTTAATGGAACATAATGATCGAAACACAAAAAACAAACACCATATAAGTGAACTTCAGCACCGTAAAAACATGTTGACATTTTTGCATTTTATTTATAGGCACAACCAATATGGGAGTTGTGGTGTCGATTTTAATGTAGACAATCTTTACAAACTGGCTCTGAAACTTTCACCAGAAAATTAAAAAAATAAGCTCTTTTTTTGGGAAGATATTCTACTCCTAGCTTATTCATTTAAAAGGACACACTGCTGACTACTCCTTAAAAAGAAAAACTTTACAAACCTTATATTGATTACTAAATAACTAAGCATCATTTAATATATTTTTAAGTATTATATTTATTTTTTTGTTGCCTACTAGTTTCTTCGCATATTCATGATATAAAAATCATGATCTTCAGGGCAAGTAAAAGAAATACAAAATAAATGTTTTTCCGCTCTCCTTACTAGCGGTGAACTGCATGAAGGAGTATTGTGTAATTTATGATTTAAACATAAATATGTTTTACTACCTACTTAAGTTTTTTTCTACTATCTGCAGCTTAACTCTTCGATTAAATATTCAGAATGAGTTTTTTTTTTTTTTTTTTTAACTCCTTGGGATTAATATACCAAATGTATTTTGTATGTTAATATTTTAATAAATTATAAATATTTCGAATAACTTTAAAGTGAATTTTAACACGAGTAGGGCGCTATACATTCAAATTATAACTGACTTCAATTTTATTTTTTTACAATATGTAAAAAAAAATTGTAGGTTGTCTTGTACATATTTGAGGTTTTATTTTTATTTTCTTTTCTTGTCTTGAAGATTTCGAAAACATGTGTTAAAACCAGTAGGCAACAAATTAATACGACTAGTCAAAAGTGTAATGAACAAAGTGAATGTAACTAAATTATTTAGTAATAATAATTTATTTATTTTTTTAAAGTAAGACAAACATTCACGGGTTACGAATAACCTGACAATATTTGAAAAACTCCTACTGCCATCATAAAAAGCGGAAAATGTTGCTTGTGCAATGATGGAGGACTTAGCCAGCAGGGGAATTGAACGCACGACGCCCGGGTGGGAATCCGACGCGTTCTCCACTCAGCTACCGACCGGTCGATAATATTTTGAATGTTTGTATACCGACGCTTTTGTGAAAAATCACCTCAAGGGTGCTGTACCTAATAATAAATGAAAAGAAACTTCCACAAAACTAATAAATCAATAATTTTTAAAACCTTCTCTTTAAACAAGCAAGCAAAACATTTTTTTGATACCTTTTCGTTTGCTTTTTTGGTTTTAAGCTCTGTGTTACATTAGAACAAGAACTAAAATTATGTGTATAAAATTATAAAGTACTATTGATTGCGTTTTAGTAAATATACGTTATACACTGCGTACCCCGTGAGATCGAACATCGAATCCATGTAAAATGGGTGGCATTTACAATAGAAATTTACAATTAGAATTTACAATTGGAATTTACAATTTGAATCTCTCGATCCTTTTTCTATTAAGCTACTAGTAATTTATATTTCACACTTTTGCCGAAAAATTTATACCCTCACTCCAATTCTACATCCTGCTCAGCTTTACGATCCGCGATGGAAGCCAACCCCCGACAAGTGGTTGTTGTTATAGGTTTTTAATATCTCAACCCCGAGTGTCACACGCAGGCATTATTTGCGGTAGGTACTTGACGGCTCATTGTTCGAAGTGTTCACAAGCACGAGGGCTGAACAGGGAACACTGAACACAATGCGTGTCTAGATTATTATTACAATTCTTTGTTATATTGCAAATTATTAGCGCGAGTACCTACCTACATAAAGCTTTAGAATTTTTATAATAACTTTGATGAAGAGGTTCTACCAGCTACATAAAGGTAGATATTGCTTTGGTGTGGTGTTGTTCTGTGAATTTTACTTCGATTCTGGAAGTTGCGGGTACGATTTCTGAGTATTTCACTATCGTCACTTTAATTACAGGTTTCGTGATTTTGATTTTGTGGAACCTTTCAATTTATAAAAACGACTTATATCACCGTAAGCAACAATAGTAAATATTTGAAAACCTGTCAGTGACTAAAATCGATTTCAGGTTCATTTTCCTAAAAATACGCACGATGATTATACATAATCAAAACACTAATAACAAATGTAAACATTATAAATCATGCTTTCAAATTGTAAAACATGTTTAAAAATTAGAATTCATATTCATATATCCATGTTTATATTCAAGTATCAAAACTTCAAAGGCCATTATCTCAGTTGGACGTACGCATTATAGTTGCACGAGTGATATAGACCGTGTATTACGCTCATACCCCGAAATTACTGCGGGTGACAGTTTTAATATTGTCCTTAATATGGAAAGATGCTTCGAAACCGGTCGACAAATATTTTTAAACAAAGTTATAAACATTCATAAAAATTTAAGGAAAACAAATGGAACGGATATTTTTTCTCTCTTAAGAGGAACACGCTAGGGGCCTGTTCCATACAAAAGTTGGTTTAAAATTTACGACTAAAATACCAAAACAAACTAAATGATTTTTCTTAAATCAAAAGGTATGGTATTATTGCAATACATATCTAGTACATTTTTGAGTAATTTTAATTGTTTTTGTTTTTAATTATAAAATATACGCTATTTAAGATTACGATTTTTGATATAAGTTTAGTAATTATTTGTGACCAAATGAAAATTATTTAATACAAACAATTATTTAAATAAAACAGATAAACTTTGTTTATAACCACTTTTATTTTTCAATATTATGTCGACCGGTTTCGGAAGCACCCTTTGCAAAATTGATAAATTTTAATATTGTCCTGATGATGGAAGGGTGCTTCCGAAACCAGTCGACATAATATTGAATAATAAAAGTGGCTTCAACAAAGTTTATCTGTTTTATTTACAAATATGGTAAGCCACAAAGTAAATGCTTTTTACGATATGTAAACAATTATACTCCAGATACTTTGAAAACATGATGATATATTAAAATAAAATATGTTAAGGTGTTGAATTACTAAAAAGATAACCCCCTCAACGTTGTGTATGAAATCTATTAATAGACTTATCGTGTAATTTTTTCACATCAAACATAACCACTATACTAAGCTAATCGGTTTCACAAAAATAATATTTTCAATGTTATTTGTCATAAAACGTTGGCGAAAAATTTATCACGGAAAATAAATCTCCTATGCAAAATGGATAAATCAATCAGAGCACGTAACAGTGTTGCGTGTAAGAGATTTATTCGTGGTACTCCTGGGGGGATGTGCCGGCTAAGCTTTTAGGATGTAATAAATATGCCCGAGTTCCACAGGTTCACTGGGTTTTCTCGTATTGTAAATATAAATATGTTTTTTTTAATGCAAATACTGCACAAGAGTTCTATTTGCTCCCAACATTCCGGAGGCAGTGGGACTGTAGCATCCCCAATTCTATTGTTAGGCTCAAGGTAGTTGGGAAGAGCAGGAGATGGGGAATAGGAAGGTTGGGAAGTACCTGGCTATTCAGATCTGATTGACAAATACGCATAAAGTCGTTAAAGTCAAGATGTATAACGAGCCCAACAGAATTTCGGTCCAAACTGAAAACTTACCTTTTCAAACTCTCATATCCTTAAATTCATTGAAATAATCTCAACATAATCTGTCTCTCGACGAATCACCTTTAGATATACAAATTTTAACCAAATCCTGTACTGTACGACAAATTCAGAAAGTTTTTTTTTAATCTCGCTCCCATGCCCTAAATCAGAAAAAATAAATAAAATAAAAATAAATAAATAAAAATCATGAGAAAAAAAAAGCAGAAAATTTTAAGGAAACAAGTTTGTCTATCTGATAGGACCTGCGAGGTATGTATGTTCCTGTATATTTTCTAATTTAAACTAGGAATTAATGTGTAATAATAGAAAATAAGATCTGTACAGCGCCCTTGAGGTGATTTTGCACAAAAACGGCGCTATACAAATCATCCAAATATTAATATTATTATTAAAGTCGTAGCAGCATTTCGGTACTGAATGCTGGCCTTTCACCAAGGCAATACTGAGAGTAAGAATATTGCGCTCTGGAACGTGTCGCTAATATACTATAGTATTTTATATGTTCCAAATCAAAAATAATACAAAACGTAAATTTTCTAAATTATTTTCGCACGCCGATATTTGAACCCGCGACCCCTTAATTCGTAGTCGTGGATCCTAACCGCTCTACTATGGACATTTCGAATTGATTCATTGTTGGATCAACCTTAGCTTATGGAAAAAATGAAATAAATTAATTACATTTGTAAAATCACTTACACTTAATTAATTTGGTGCAATTTACTTTTGGCAGCTTACAATTATTGAAACAGTATTTTCCTATTGTTAGGACTTAAAATCTGATACTGGATCAATTATAATGCGTAATTAGATGAAAAAAATCTGGAAACGCCCCTGGAAGATAAGTGACTAGTGAAAAAAGCTTTGATATGCGGTATGAATGTGAATAAATCAATCTTAAAAAAAATGAAAAAATAACTTTGTATAAGACCACGGATATTATTTTATTTTTTATGACTAACCGGTTTCGTTTAGCCTAAGCATCATCAGGGTATAAAATTAAACTAAACAAAAAATTCAAAGTGTGCGTTTATACATATATACATACAGAGGGAGAACAAAATAGAAAATAAAATAACAGAACAACGAGAAAACAATAGAATAATAAAAATCAAAGTTTATTTGCGAGAGAAAAATTCACATTCGACTTCCTTAAACTTCAGAAAAATGTTACAAAATGAGAGATTACACGTTTTTCTGCCGGTATGAAAAACATTTAAATAAAATACAGCCGTATTAAAAATCACAGAAAAATATACAAACGTATGAAAAGTAAGCTGAGAACGTGAAGTGTATAATGTATAATGAATACAAGCCACTGGCGGCAAACAAAGGGAGGCTCGCCATGAGATATGTGGGGGTGGTAACTGGCACCCCCGACGCCCGGACTAAAAGTGGCCATTACTCTTCCGCTTGCTTGTTACCAGTCAATGTTGCCTGAGTAATGAGCCAAGTGGTCGGGGCTTTTTGACACGGTGGACGGTGGTATCTTAGCGCGTCGGAACTTTTTTTTAAGGTCAATGTAAAACGGTCTCTTACGTTGAAATGTAAATAAAATAATATTATTTGAATAAACTGTAATATTGCATCTTATTTATATGACCTTTTACCTATTATTTTTAAACTGACGCACGCCATCAATATCCTATTGAATAAAGTGAAATATTTTACTTACTGGATTACTGGATTTTCAATTTTATTCCTATCTAAATTTCAGGGCTGATCTTAGATTTTGGTAATTACTAACTAACTAACTAACGATCACGTCGTTTCCCCCCAGGGGTAAGCAGAGAGGACGGACCGCCATATAACTCTGTCTTGGCACACACTCCTTACTTCATTTACATTCATACATCGTCTCATACATACTCTTCTGTTATTCTGACTCTTCACATGACCCGATTTAAGTATTTGATTTACTTGATCGTGCCATGTCTTTCTCGGGCGTCCTCGACTTCTTCTTCCATTCACTTTCGCATCAAATATTTTTTTCACACTCCTTTCTTTGTTCATTTGCTCTACATGCCCAAACCATCTGAGCGTCCCTTTCTTGATCCTATTCATTACGCTCACATCAGCCTTGCATTCTTTCCGGATATCCACATTTTTAATACGATCATACGTGGTTTTACCGCACACACGTCTCAAAGATCTCATTTCCACAGCATTCAGTCTACTTTCATCCTTCCTCTGCCAGTTCCATGCCTCACTTCCATACATCAGGGTTGGTATAAGTACTCCATTGTGGACTGCTAGCTTCGCTTCTTTTGACAATTTCTTATTTGCGCCAACAGCGTTCAGTCCATTAATGGAGTTTCCTGCATCCACCCTATAAACAACAATATGGTAGTACATATTCTTATGTCGGTATTTTAATGACTAACGAAAATAATATTGAGTAAATATAAGTAAAGAACAATTATGTGTTCAAAATTCTTTTATTCAACAAGTCAGGCTTTAAATAAGATTTCTCAAAATAAAACTCTTCAATGATCATAAAACAATGACAGTGACAAACAAGACTTATTGTGAATAATGTAATGACTAATGACACTTCTAACCACCGATCATAAAGATATATTTGACACCGATAAATTATTAATGTCTCAATATTTCATGACTCTTGGTTGTGCAATACTTAGTAAAAATTACTTTACTAGTGTGAGTCTTACAATAATATTTTCGTGGAAAGCAATCGCTTTGTGGTTTTCCATATTTAAAGAAATTAAAAAATAACTTCTTATTAAATGTATTAAAACGAAAATAACTTCACCCTCTACAAATCTAAAATACCCACCTACTAAGGTGAACAGTTAACTTGATAAATACAATAAGTTACTACATCTTAGAAAATAAATTATGAGAAATTGTCAGATATATTCAAAGTAGGTATCGCAAAACGTGGGTAGAAGTGTTGCAGACCAATGCTATTGGATATAATACATCACTTTTGGCAGCTAAAGCTTTACGAGATATCATCCCGCACCTTTCGCCGAAAGAAAGAGGCTGTGATATATCATAAGCGATCTAGGAGGCCCACACTTAGATTTTGCCAACATTGAAATAGTGGCAATTTGTGTGATAAAGTGGCCTTGTAGGAGTGTCACTTTGGGTTATTCCTGGTGCTAGACATTTATTTATTACTGGTATATGTTTTTCTTTTAAATATTTGTTACATTTGAAGATTCATTGCATTATAGGAGAATGTCTACCAAAAATTACACTCGTAAAAAATTGATAACTTATTTTTATGGTATAGTATAGGAGGTATTATATATATAATTAGAATGAAATAAAAACTTTGTGAAAGACCAGAAAATTTATTTTTATTTTTATGACCGACCGGTCTCGCTTAGTCTAGGCATCTTCAGGGTTCAAAATTAAACTAAACAAAAAATACAAAGTGTGCGGTTATTACACATACAGAGGTAGAATACACTATAAAATAAAATAAGAAAACACTGAGAAAACAGTAAGATAACATTTAAACTACAACAAAGGAACAGAGAGAAAGAGACAGATAATATGAAATGTTAGAGGCAAAACGTCATCTGAGGAGGTGATTAAAGAATAATGAGAAATTTTATTAGTTAAAATACAGTCTGTGTATATATTATATAAAGATATATATGCGTGTGTATATATAGTACAAACATTCTATGTCATAGTTTTTTGACTATCAGTTTCCTTTTTGGTGTAAATTTGATCACAACTCTTAGATTTATTTTATATTTAATAATAGTTTCAGTAACCTCTTTCACTACCCACGACATGTGATTAGCAAAATATTTTTAAAGTTATTATTATTGATTATGGAATTGCATAATTTAAAAAAAAAAATATGATCTCTGCCTGCCAATATTAACATGTTTGTTAAGTGTTTTAGGATTGAGTCGGTTTGTAGAATGAATTTGATAGCAGAGCTTGTCCAGAGCTCGGTTCGCTGATGACCTGAAGAGAATCACCGTTTTTTTTTCAGTGAAAGCAACAAAGAATCAGAAAAAATTGAGTCCATGTGGTATCGAAGTAAAACCTAGTATACTCATATTAAGAAAATCGAGGAAGTAGAAAAAGAAAAGCAAGTATTAAATTGGAAAAAAGTTTTTTTTTTTTCTAAATACCGATCTGAAATATTCCCCATAATTCGCCCCCAGTCAGATCGTCATAGCCGCGGCCTTCCTACCAGAAATCCGACGCGCGGAGTTGGGATTTGTGTGCGGATCATTATTAATGTCATCGTTTCCCTGGGAATCGCGATCATTGTTTAGCGCTCCGACCCGACATGCCATGGACTAATGGACGATCGGTGAATTACGCCGGCATCAATGCTTGACAAGGTCTGTAACGAATTTCAATCGTCGCTTAAATCAAATTATTATTATTATTATTTTTCGTAGAAAGCAATTATTTTGTGGTTTGACATATTTTATTAAATGAAATAGTAACTTTGTGCAAGAAATAAAGAAAGCCAATAATATTCTTAAATTTGTTAAATTTGTCCAGTAATCCATTATTAGGTATATTTCCTGTAAACTCATAAAATTTTTCATGATTACTTAATCACCTTCTCAGTTGACGTTTTTCCTCTTTCACTTCATATTTTCTGTCTCTTTCTCTTTGTTCCTTTGTTAAAATTTAATTGTTTTTCTTCTGTTTTCTCACTGTTCTGTTATTATGGTTTATATTGTGTTCTCCCTCTGTATGTATATATAACCGCACACTTTTTCGTTTAGTTCAATTTTGTACCCTGGTGATGCTTAGGCTAAGCGAAACCGGTCGGTCATAAAAATTAAAATTTAATCTGTAGTCTTATACAACGTTATTTTTTTTTCATGGAATACATATTATTGATTTATCAGTATTTTCAGATTTTCGTAACGATTTGTAAAGGTTTTTTTTATCCTTAATATAATGATAAACGAGACTTAGGCACTCGTTTCAGTTTTGTAGATTTCTTTTTAGTAACACTTTGAATAGGTAGTTTTGAAAATAGAAACCATCGTCTTCATCCATTTCATCCACTTCAAACTAGGAATTGATATTAACTAGAAATTAAGATTTGTACAGCGCCTTTGAGGGGATTTTTCTTAAAAACGGCACTGTAAAAATTATCCAAATATTATTATTATTATTATTGCGACATGAACATTTTTCAAAAAGAATTTAACCTCACAATCTTCTTCTGCCTTTTATCCAGCAGCTGACTAAAAAAGCGCTCTACCAGTCCCGCAAATTTCGAAGACATGAGATGCGACTTATGTTTTGTCTTTTATTAAGCTTCCACTCAATCATCAGTTTGGTAACGTTATATTTAATGAACATGTAGTGTACATGATATTGTAGTTCACCTGTTTTTTTATGTCGAAAATAAATTGGTGATTCAGTAATTTGAGGGTGTTAAGGTTTAATCCCAGGTTTGCACGACCTACAGAAAAAAATTGAAAACACAATAATAATATATTTGGAAAATTTGAATACCACTGTTTTTAGAAAAAATCACATTAAGGGCGCTGCACTAATCTTAATGTGTAGTTAATATTAATTTATACTTTTTATTAATATTTATTGAAATTGTGTAGCAAAGAACATTCACAGGAAGATACTTCTCATAGACACAATCACTTTATTATAATTACTTTTTATTCTTCATATGTATTTGTTCTTTTTCTGTGTGTTAACCCTACCTGTATATGATTTTTACCTATTTTTATATTTTTGATTAATATCTACTGTAGTTAATTATGTTGTCAAGTATATTGACATAATAAACTAAATAACTTTTCGAAGTAAAATGATAACGTTTTTCATAATTATTGCCATTTTACTTTGTTTGATTAAGATATAATTTGCGACAAAAATATGGTTTGTTTTTTTAGATACAAATGTAGAAGTTGTAACATAATCTATATGTCATATTATGATAGATTTATCAAATCATCTTCAAAACGTTTACAACACAGTAAAGTCGAAGAAGCACACTCTCACCCGCTCCTTTTTGCACCCGAAGTAGCAAAGCACAGGCAATAGCTCGAGTGGCATGGGTGGTATCAGGGTCGCATGATTTACGAGGGGTGCGTGATTTATTCGCCTCGCAGAGCGGGTATTACATCCTGGGCCAGAGTCACAAATCACCGCAATCGTGTCATCGCCTCCGGTCGCAGATTTACAAAATCATGATTTTGGTGCAATATGAATCATCTGTTTGATTTTATGAACGTGTTCTCGACGACGAAATTGCAGTTGGTATGAAATGCAGCGGAAATCTCTTAGTAATTACTGGCCAAAAAGTGAGAAATTCGACGTTTACACGTAAAATTGAATTAACATACAAAAAAATTGGTTTAATTTTTTTTTTTTTGATTTTGATATTAATAATAATTATCATACATTCGCTAGATTTTTGGTGTGCTTTCATTTATACCTGTACTTGTAATTACTGAGAAAAAACATTTGAGTCATCGATAAAATGGTGAAATATTTTCTTTCATCGAATGTTAATCGAATCTAGAGAAATATAACCTTTTACACATACTCGAATAAGTGCACAACAAAAGTAATTTTCTTCAACACTGTTTTTTTGTGTGTGTGTGTTTTTCTTCTTCTGAAAACAAGTCTTGAATAATTGTTAACAGAATCAATTCAGTTTATAGTTATCGGGTTTTATCTTCAACACTAGTGTTCACTTCGTAATAATTGAAAATGCACAAACAATGTGGTTGTGCCAACACTAAATCATACAATACATCGTTACCAAACCGGAACTCTTTACCATCAGGAAAAAAATATGTTACACAGAAATTGTCCTAGCAATCAATAAATAGTTTTTCAACATTTACATAAAAATTCATTTACACCAAACAATTATTTTATTTGCGAGTCTTAATGTCTAGTGCTTACGCAACTGCTTAAAACAATACAGGATCTTATTTAATCACTGTGAGTTACAAGTCTTTTTTTAAGCACTAGAAATATAGCCGAAAGAGCTATGCAGATGTCACGATGCAAGGACATAAACATTTTTCTCGCTCGCACATGTCTTTCTAAATTATATTGTTTGAATAAAATTAATATTGTATTTTCGTAGAATACAATCACTTTGTGGTTTAACATATTTAAAGAAAATTGAATAATAACTTTGTATAAGACCACAGATCAGCATCATAAGGGTGCAAAGTTAAATTAAACAAAAAATAGATAAGTGTGCTGTTATATTATATGTACATACAGAGCGAGAACACAATATAAAATAAAGTAAGAGAACAAACAATAGAATAACATTTAAAATTATAACAAAGTAACAGAGAGAAAGAGACTGACAATTTGGAATTAAAATTCTAACTCTTCTATTAAAATAAAATCTGTGGTCTCATACAAAGTTATTATTTCATTTTCATTATTAATATTATTTCAATAATTTTAAAAAAATGCGTGTTTCTTAAAAAAAGTTTTCTTAAAAAACTCGGACGAAGCCAAGTAGCTACTAATATTAAAACAACAAAAAAAATTGCCTCCTAAACAAACTTAGTCGAAGGTTAAAAATAGGAAAGGCGTTAATTTCGTTTTAATAATTAATACAGAACCCAGACAGTTGCATAATTTTCGAAAGTGTTAAAGTCATTGAGTGAACCTTTTGCTAACAGCCTTCAAAAGATATGTTATTTAAGGCTACTTGGTGGAAAGGGCAGGAGATATGAGAGCATTCGAATGTTCCACCTCCCTTCGCACCTGCTGACCCCTCGCCGCTCCTGACCGTTCGCCCTTTGCCTCGTGCTTTACGACCCTTGCTCGTGAATAATATTTTTATAGTTCACGGTGGATGGAGCATTTTATTGCTCCTCTTATAAATCATTTCGATGCAGGGTCTACTCTAGCGTCAAGATCAACATTTATTTTATAAAAATAATACTTTTCTGTCTTACTGTAAAAGGTGTATGGATGGGAGCCATCACGAATCATAATATACCTACTTTGTGAAGAGTGATGGAAAAATAATTTTAAAAAGATGACCCACCTAATATATTTTATAATTAGAACTAAAAACGCAAATAGATCTACTTCTTACAATAAAAAAAAACTTATTTTTAACCATAGATTCAATAACATAATTTTGTTGATTTTGAGCTTAAAAAGTTTTTTCTCATTTGGTCAACTATTATCTGAACAATCTCAGTACAGCAGAGCGCCAAGCTCTATTTTTTTTTTTTTTACATTACCTACCTCACTGGGTCATAAGAACCCGTTCTGAGTTTCTTTGTTTTTTCTTTGTTCATGAACATAAAACTCGGCGATGGTATAAGGGTTATTTGGGCTACCGCGCTACTGCAATGCTTCAACGATGCTTGCGGAAGGCCGCATCTATAGCTTCGCCTCCTTCATGAGGCACAGGGTCATTGGTTTTAAGGAAAGGCTCAGTAATACCATCAACTCTATCGTCCGAGCATGCTTTAGTATGGATAGCTTTATCAGTAGGGGATGACAGCGCTTGTATGATACCTTACTTCTACATGACGTCGATCTGTTTATTATTTGACATAAAATTGTTTTATTTTATTTTATATTTATTATTTTTATGCATTTCTCTATATTTTGTATCTATGTATGTACGTATATACTTCATGGGATGTATGATATTGCACTAGCTCCTCACATTTCGGAATACATGATTAGTCAATTAATATAAAACTATACTTTTTCCACATCAATCATAATTATTGAATATAACTTCAGAATGGTAAATATTTTTAAATTCTAAATGGTGACAGTCCTTTTCATTTTTATATTTTTTCTCTTTATGGGGGATCTACTTTTATTCGTAGTTCGAGATCTAAATTGAAAAACATATTAAAGTCCGGAGTTCAAGTAATAGAAATTCCAGTTTCCAAATGAATTAAATTCCAGCTTACAAATCATCAATCGTAATGCATGGGCTGGTCGTGGTGATAACTTTGATTAAAATGAAAGCTTGAAAAATAAATTAACTTTTCTTCCAAACGATACCAATAAAAATACTCGCGCTCTCCCAGCCGCTGTATTCCCTGGGGTATTGCGATTGTAAACCAAAAATCTTTCAAAAAACGTGAAATTCCACACGGTAAAAGTCCCCGTACGTTATGTGGCCGTTATTCCCTTAACGGGTGACTTTGTTTGGCCGCCTTCGTTATGGGACGCGATCGAGATGGGCCAGTGCTGTTAACACCTTTAATACCGTCCTTCTGCATTGTTATCTTTTTGTTTTTTATTAGCCTTCTTGCGTCCATCGTTGAACACAGGTCTCGCTTAATATTTTACAGATGTGTTGATTCTTGGCTCCTCTCACACATTCTCTTTCTTTCTGTTTTTCCTTTTCAAATCCTTGGATCATCTCATCTGTGGGCGACCTCTATTTCTCTGTCACAACCAAGGACGCCATCCGATGATCTTATTATTTTAACTTCTTAAAAACATCGAAGAACACACAAAAACGTGACTAACCTTTCCAGTTGTCAAAACCAAACCACTAATCCAAAATGGCTGACAATGCTAACATATGATAAGCATATGTATTTCAACAAAACAAAAAAAAATCGACAATCGAATGTACCATTCAAAATTCAAAATTCACCTTTTCTTTTGAACAGGCCTCGTATTTCTTATAATAAAAACATAAAAATACCTGTATAATTGACCCCATTTTGTGAAAAAAACGTCAGAGCCTTAAATGCCAAAACGATTTACACTAAAAATAAAAACTGAAACCAGCAGAACTAAATGGAGTTCTACAAATTGAACACAAAAACAAAAAATAAAATTCCCATTAAATGTTTAGTAAAAATAACACACGTGTTACTGAACATGTCAAAATAATTTAACCACAAAATATTAAAATCAATTAATAATGATTTGTTTCATATACCAATAGCGAGGCGTCGAAAGATTTCCGTATTCTTAATTTATTATTCCCTCACCATAGACATTTTATTTCCGCTTGGTTGGTTGATTATTTCGCCTGCAGCGAACGTGTTAACGCCATAAAAATATCTCGCGCTGAATTACGGCTGCTTGACGGATCGTTTGAGATGAGAGATTTTATGCCTATGTTTAATTTAAACTCCCATATACGGGACGCCACTGTGATGGGTCTTATTTATTTGAGATATTTATTTCCCAGCCTACTACTTTACGACTGTATTATCATCTGCAGAACTCACTCAATAAATAATAAGCATAAAAAGACAGGATGCTGGCAGATAATTCTGGAAATTTACGATTTTCTGTTTGTTTTACAGCGAGAAATCAACTATTATAATTCGATAATTAAAAAAAAACTAGTGGTACATACTTTATGTATCGCCTTGGTTAAAGACCACCATTCTGAAACGAAACGTTGCTTGAAATAACTTTAACCTTGTTGGATAACGACTTACACTATGGAAATTAACATTATTTAATTAATTTGTGTCATAACACATTTAACTCATTTAAGATAATATATGGTATATTTGCGGCACGTTCCAGAGTGGTAGATACTCTAAGTATCGCCCTGGTGAAAGACCACCATTCGGAATCGAAACGTTGCTTGAAATGACACTAGCCGTGTTTGGTGACCAGATCTGAATAACCAGGTAATTTCTAATCTTCCTCTTTGCCATCTCCATCCCTTACCCACCACCTTCAGCCCTCACAACATACGCCAATCGGGGATACCATAGTCTCGCTGGCTCTAGAGGATTGAGGAGAAGTTGGAACTATGTGCGGTATTAACTAGAAAAATAAATGAACTACGCTAATTTATAAAGCGCCATTTTCGTGAAATATAATATCAAGGGTGCATAAATATAGATATATTATCTTGACTATTAAACAGTACATATCTTTTCCTGAACCAATAAGAACCAATCAAACTTAGCTCTGGCATCATGAAAATGCATTTTCTGTATCTGATATTTAATAAATCATTAAAAATTTTCACGAGATGATTTCCATCATGAGCTTTGAAGTTTTAACATATTAATGTGACTGTTGAAAAGAAGATAAGATATCATATTTTTTGGTCTTTGTTTTCAATTCATAACTCCGGATATAACGAGGTAGACAAACAATATAACATTAAAGTCCCTAACGAAACTTAACAAACTGTTTTGTGTGATTCATCAAATTAAACAAACAAAAATTTGATTTTCTTAACATCCTATTCGAATTCCCTTTGTTTTGAAATAAAATAATAAAAAATATCAGGCGCAAATATCAACATTTAAGAAGGTTAACTAACTATCACGCCGTTTTGACGCAGGGGTAGATAGAGAGGACGGAACGCCATCCGTCTTGGCAGATATTCCTTGCTTCATTCACATTCATACATAATCTTTTTTTAATCTTACTCTTCACATTACCTGTTTTTTTTATAAGCTTTTCTATCTTTCATCATTTATTCTTTTCACAAACTTTTCTTTCTTTGTTAATTTGATCTGCATGCCTACTATGTTTACATGCTACCATCTAAGCGTCCCTTTCTTGATCCTATTCCTTACACTTACATCGGCCTTGCATTCTTTTCAGGAATCGAAATTTTAAACACAGTCATACGTGGTTTTATCGCACATACGTCTCAGGGTTCTCATTTCCACAGCATTCAGTCTATTTTCCTCCTTCCTGTGCCAGTTCCATGCCTCACTGTCATAAATCAGGGTCAAATTGCGCCAACATCGTTCAGTTCTACATTAATAGAGTTTCCTGCAAAAGGGTTAGTGTCAAAATTACGAAATAAAAGTAACCTTATTTAAATTGATTCGTCACACGATGAAGAGTATGATACAAATTCATCTCGACGTTGGGTGGTCTCTGTGCTTTTTTTTTTATTACACGGATAATTTTAAAATTCGTAAGTTGGTCTCCAAAAAACCTTCAGTTCGGTAAATAAGAACCTACTGTATTTAAGGTATTAAAGTCAGTGAGGCATTATTGATGGGAGCGTTTTAAAACTGTAAATTATTCAGCAAAATTGAAGCGTTAAAAATACGAAAATGTTAAATTACATGGAATTATTAGAGCGGCGATTGTGAAACTGTGGTTCGTACCTTACGAAACATAGTTCAAGATACTAAGTTTTTTTTAATACAGAAGGTGTTTTCAAAATTGTAACCACCTTGCATTTAAAAACTACACGATAACTGAAGTCGATGATCAAACATATCAAACAGTTTGATATTAACCTTATACGCCGAAACAGCTGTCACCAAAACTAAAAAAAAAATGAAAAAAGCAAAATTAAATAATAATAATTTAAAATTTAATACAATTGAATTGTAAAGAATATGAAATGGAGTTCTAGAAATTAAACACAAAAACTATAAATCGATGATGTTTGAAACCTAGTTTAGTTTCAATAGGTTTTTTCATATTTTAAATAAGTATCTACCTCTGACCTGGGTCCCCTAGACGCATGCCTTTAATTTGTTCTGAGGGTATATCTTCGGAAGATGCTCGGTGTTTCAACGAACTGACATCATTGAATCACCAAAGCACCCCTAAATATGAGACAAGTCCTGAGGGTAGCCTATGAACCTCCAGTTTGGAGTTGATGGTAAAAATAGTGATTAAAATTACATTATGAAGTTATTTTTAATTTAAAGCAAAGCTTTTTAAGCCTTCATCTACAGTAGAAACCTTTAATTCAATAATAATTTTGTTTTGTCAATGAAGTTGTTTTTGTATAGTGAATATTGCACCAGAGTCCCAAGAGTCCAACTGCTCCCAACGATTTAGAGCCAGTGAGACTATGGCATCTCCAATCGGTGTATGTAGTGAGGCTAAAGGTAGTGAGGAGGGGAAGGAGAACGGTTAGAGGAAATTTGGGAAGTACCTGGCTATTCAGATCTGGTCGTCAAACACGGTTAAAGCTATTCCAAGCAACGTTTCGATTTTGAATGGCGATATTTCACCAGGGCCATGCTTAGAGTACTCACCACTCTGGAACGTGCCGCAAATATACCATATCGTCGCTGGAAAAGCACAAAGGCTTAAGCGACACTTTGTTAAAAAAATAGTTAAATATTTTCTTCATCGAATGCTTTGACTCTCGTTTGATTCTGAAGACTTTTGAGGCCCTTTAGACATCTAAAATATATTCACCATTTAGGGAGAGGGCTTGTCTCAAGCGACACAAGGTTAAGATTTTTTTTAGCTTTTTGTCGCTTTAGGTATCTCAGTGAGAACATTGAGCTAAATGAGCTAACTCAAAAAAAAATCCAACCAGATACTGAAGACTTACGAATTTTATTGTAAAACAAAAAAAAACTTTAAAGTACTCTGGTGTGAACTACCCGAAATGGCACTTCAGCTTTTTTGCCTTTCCGGCGACGATAAATTATATTATATGAGTTAAAAGTGTTATGACACAAATTAATAAAATAAAATTTATTTCCATAAAGTAAATCGGTATTCGTTGTAAATATCTAACTCGATCAATTCAACTGCTAACCGAGCTTCCTACGCACCAGGCCAAAACACACCGAGCAAGAAAACACCGAGAGTTTAAGAAGCCTTATTGCCTGTATGGTCGGAAATCGGCCACGGATGAGTGATGTTGATGGGTCTGCATTACCATTTTGGGAAGCACTCATCATTTCGGGCAGCCAAATTAGTGTGAAGAATCTGTGTTTGCCGAACATTTATTAGGGGGACGGGGACCTCTCGTAATAACCCCTCGGACAGACCTGTCTCGAGGGCATGCACGCCTTCGGACGATCACCAAATTGAACATTAATCAATGATACGGTCTCCCGCAGATATTCTCAATGTTGTATTTATTGATTCGTACGTTAACGTCTTCATTATTTTAATGACTGTGATTTTCCGGGCTATTTATTTAATTATGAGGAGACGGTGACGAAATTTGTTCGAAATTTGGTCGGATGCAAAAAATTACCAAACTTTTTGAGATTCAATAATCTGAATAATTGCATGTTTCTTATACACCATGTTAGCTGTCATGCATTCGAAGGCTTTTAAAGTACCTAATAAGTTAAAAAAATTGTACTTAAATAAAACATTGGTTATTTCAATTTATTCTTATCTGAAATCAGGACACAACAAAAAAAAATTCCTTTCTTTTTTTTTCTTTTTTTTAAATAAATTCAAACATTCCCGGGTTACGAATAACCTGACTATATTTTAAAACTTCTTACTTCCGTCATACTAAGCGAAAAATGTTGCCTGTGCAATGATGGAGGACTTAGCAAGCAGAGGAATTGACCATTACGACGCCCGGGTGGGAACCCGACGCATTTGTCCACTCAGCTACCGACCGGTATATATTGATCAATGATAATCAGAGTTACCTACTGTTATGCTCTGTTTTCTGTGGTCCATTATGACGGACTAACTAGAAAATTGTTGTCTTTAAAATTATTGTTGTATTTGATCTTGTTATTTATTATAGTTATTTAGAATGCAGGCCACCATGAAACAAGCATATGTTTGATTTGGGAAGTCGTAAAATAAAAACAAAAAATCGTATTAAATATGTTTAAAAAAATGAAAAAAAAAAAAAAAATAATAGTTTAAAAAAAAATAAGAGTAAGTACCCGGTTTTTCCCAAGTCTCAACACCATTTCCCGTCATCGTTTATTTTATTAAACAATGGACGTATGTAACGAATTACCTGTGCGGTCCAGGGAATCGTCACTGAATCATCTAATCGTCATCTTGTGTTACAAAAAAATCTGTGAACTAAAAAACAGTTCGATAGCTCCACTTTTTGACCACCTGGAGGGACAAGTATGACAAGCTGTGAATAGATACATCAAAGAAATGACGCTGCTAAAAAAAGGTATTATCTTATGTTGGATCCGAAGCTGCGATAAAACACCGAATGTGTTTTCAGCTTCAGATGAATTTGGAAAATAGTGGACTGGAAAACGATAAACTATACTACTTGATGGAAGTGTCTAATAATGGATGTGCAAAGATTATTGAAATGAAGGGTAAAATGGGAAACCATTCACCCACCGATATAGTCGAAGTGGAAGTTCTTGATTCATTTTATACAATCATAAAGTTTACGAAACAAATTACAACAAAACGCCACACTTAATTTTATATTACTTGGAGAACAACAAACCGACGAACAAGCGAGAAACCAACGAACAACAAATTTTTTCACATTAAACTCTTCTATTTCGATTGTCACTTGTTTCAAACCCCATGTTGTTCCATACAGAATTTGATATGGTGAAATGGTTGGATAAGGTAGGAACTGGATTAAAAATATGAAGATAAGAACCTTTCAAATTTTATCACTTTGAAATCCAACAATTTGAATGTTTCAGAAAGAATACTGTATTCATTTCATGACGATTGTATGTCTTCATGTAAAAAATACGGCTTATTGTTCAAACAAAACATGTTTTCACCGTCTAAATGATACGTTTATGTAAGTAGGTACCTGTATTATTATTCACCTTGACATATTTTTAAGCCACCGTATTCATTTGAACACCCATAATTTTATATAAACAATACACGAAAGACCTGAGTTTGTAATCTTTTTGCGGACCTTTGTTCTCAACCCCTTTCTTGGGCTTAGGAGCTACATCGTTGTATGTAAATACTAAATAACACGGCCAGGAGTACAGGAGATAAAGGGCTGTAATTAAAGGCCGTTAACATAGAAATAATGAAGAGCTTTCGGAGACTTAACCACGCCACCGAGATGAGATTATACCCTACCTGTTCGGAATATTCACTGTTGATTATACAACGCTTACTATGGGAGTATTGTAAGTATGGAATGATTGATGGGTTCG
The DNA here is from genome assembly GCA_022651775.1 of Drusus annulatus. Taxonomy (NCBI): domain Eukaryota; kingdom Metazoa; phylum Arthropoda; class Insecta; order Trichoptera; family Limnephilidae; genus Drusus; species Drusus annulatus. The sequence continues at coordinate 106,338 of JAGWCC010000352.1, read as the reverse complement.
GAGAAAAGCTTCAGTGATTCACATTCAAGGCAGGATTCCAAATAGTTGTACTCCGTACGAAGGACCTACACTTCTGCTATATTTATGTTTATGCACATTTTCTTGTTGAACACAACGGACGTCGGCAAACAATTTATTAATAAAATTGAACACGTATTAAGGTGAGGCTTGTCTGAACCTATCACGTAATATGTGGGAAGTAATTTTAGGTGTTAAGAAGTCCTGGAACCGCCATAAAATCAACATCTTCACGATAAACCTAAGATATTAAAAAAGTTTTTGTAATTTTTCAATTTATTTTAAGGGCCACAGAAGCATTGCTTATAATATTGGCCGAATGGTTAAATGCATTGGGTTTTCAACCAAGCGTTGCGGATTCAATCCTCTGCTAGCTATTTTTACCATCATTGGACAATCAACATTTTTCGTCTAAAGATGGTGGTGCGAGGAAATAAAATATTGTCATGTTGTTCGTAACCTGGGATATGTGTCAAACTTGCTTCAGAAAATGCTTATGTAAAGAATATAATTTATTGAACTTTACGTCATACATGTCGTAACTTTTATACTCTACAGTGGTTTTGAAGTCTACATTGTCAAAACCTTTTAGGTCCTGAAGTAAAAAAATGGGCCTCTATTATTTAACGCACATTACCGTGAACATGAACGAAACTAAACCTCACATTAAGAACTTTTTAAGATACTAATTTAATATTTATGGTAAATTTAACGTGCGTTAACTTATCGAAACTCAAAAAACACACATCCAACCAACCACAAAGAGAGTTGTTCTATTGGCTGCCTACCAACCTATCATTTTTGTTTTTGCTCGTCCTGAGTAAGTTTGAAATAATAAAAAATCCCATCATATTAATTTGAACCCCCATTGGAGTTAGAGTGAAAGAGAGAACGCAGCTTTCCTTTGCATCGTCAAATTGAATTTCGCCTCCAATTATTTTTGAATTCGTGATTTTTAACGGAGGCGGACCCTTGAGACGGGGAATAAACTCCCTTGAACACTCGGCGTCGGCACTCGACATCGTGCCTAGAAATGAATGTGGATTGTGTAATGTCGACTAGTTATGGATAAGTGGGAGCCTCCGGCCGACGGATGAGGGCGAAACCGGTCAAAAGTCACGATCAGGGGCGTGGCGGCACGCCCACTGCTCGTTGATAGGAAATCGAAATGTGTTGAATTGTTCAAGTCATATTTATTCTAACTACGTACACAAAATATATACATTTTAAGGTAGGTCAGACCTGCAAACTGTACGAACATGTGTTTCAATTAAGCAGTTACGACAGTAATAATGTACTCTTTATTCTTAAAACCAATTTGTTTGAGGTAATGTTTTTTTATTATTATGAGATAGATTTGTTCAAAGTATTTAAATATTATGTATATTGGCAGTTTTTTTTCAATTACAAAGTTATAAAATATTTTCTCAATCGGTCATTTTAAAATGACAAAAGTTTTTATGAATTAAGTACTGACTCTATTATTGTGTGTGGTGGCTTTAAAAAAATGTGAACCTTCTCCGTCAATTTAGTTGTAGTTGTATTGGATCTACTGCGTACACATTTCATTACGTAAGCAATCTGTAGTGTTGGCGGCTTTAGAAATTCTGTAATTATAAGGAAATGTTTCCATAAATAATATACAAGGAGTTTAATTTGATAAAATTTATTTTGTATATATGGCGTTTATATTATTTACCTTTCGCAACCAGGGTTCTTTTAAAATGACGTTGCATATTTTCTAAACTATAAGTAATGAAAGAAAAAAAAAACAAAGAATTGCAGTAGGCAACATGTTAAATATTTTATATTTTTTTAGATGTTTATTTCGATGAGCAAGGGTTTTAAGTTTTAAAATGGCCAAAACTAACGTCTTTTACGCCGACGTACATTTTTAAAAAGAATTATTATTTTAGGTTAGGATTTTAATTAATTTTTGAATTGTTGCTTTGTTATTTTATTAATTTATTTAACCGTCATTTAATAAAATATGTAGCTTCTCGTAACGCCGATGATTTTACTATGGTTAGTTGTTTCATTTTATATTTATAGTTTTTGTGTTTAATTTGTAGAACTCCATTTTAATTTTTACATAATTCAATTGAATTAAATTTAATATTATTATTATTGAGTTCTGCTACTTTAAGTTTTTTATTTTAGTTTTTAGTGACAGCTGTTTCGGCGTTTAAGGCAGTTTGACAATGGCCTTAAACGCCGAAACAGCTGTCACTAAAAACCAAAATAAAAAACTCAAAGTAGCAGAACTCAATAATAATAATATTAAATTTAATTCAATTGAATTATATAAAAAAGTTTAATTTTATGTTTTCCAGTTTTTTTCAGCCGCTCTACTATCTGATTCACTCAGCATGAAGAAAACTCGGGTATCATAAGCTTCTTATTATGCATGTATTATGTTTTGATGTTAACTAGAATGGTTGGAAGAAATTGCCACCAGGCAATAAGCCCGCCTTTATTAAATAGTATGTTAGTGTATAATCGGTGTTTTTAAGAGTGAATAAACAAAACAAAAAAATCAAAATAATATCATTTTATTCACTCTATTTTGTATATATTTTTTACATTAGAAAATATATGTATATTTATTATTTTTTTATTTTATTATTTTTAAGATCCGTTCGATTGTTTGATAGTAGCATTGAACGCCTAAAATAAAAACTATAACTACCTAGCAGAACTGAATAATATTATAGAATTAAAAGATTGAGTTTTACAAATTTAACACGATGTTATAAATGAATAAAAAATAACTTAATTTCCTTTGTGAGTATGTACTTTCAAATTTTGGGAGTGAAATTATTATTTTAAGAAAGAATCTTTTCAAATCTCTACCTACCTAATAAAAGCAATTACCTAAAATTAACCTTAGCAGATATTATTCTATATTTAAAATGGGTGGATTAAAGACACTTATATTTTTTTCTGGGAAAGTAAAGTTACACTCGCTTATTTTCCACGGGTAACAATTTGTAGGTACATAATTTAAATTGTTCAAGAAATACGTTATAATAAAGGGAACGTTTATTCTTCCATCGGTTTACAGGAGTTCCATTATTTTAATATTTGGCCGAAGAGGACACTTACAAAATGTAAATTTGTGCAAAATTTCAAGTGCAATTTGAAATTTAACGAGGGAGCACCTTCGCGCGGCTGAAGAGCCCTTTGTATAATATTTTATTTGACAGCTGTATAAATAATTCAGAATTTCTTACGTGTGAATAATTGAATCTGTTGATAAATTTACATTAAAGAAAATTTACACCAAGATACTTTTAAAAAAAATGTTCCGAAAGATTGTTATGTTTTCGAACGAGCAGTGTTCGCGGACGTAAGTATTTTATTTAAAAAATTGATGATAAATTGCAATTTTTACGACTTATGTATATATATAAGTCGTAAAAATTAATATGATTATATAATTATATTTAAACACATAACTTAACATTTTACTAACAGAGAACCTATAATAATAATTATTTAATTGATTTAATAAAACAATTTTTTTAACTTTATTCCACTTTTTTATTTTTTGACTGGACCGGTTTTAGTTTATAACGGCCATCTTGAAACTAGTACAGGTTGTTCTTATTCTATGGTTTATATACTATTTTTGGGACATCCCCAAAAATAATATATAAGAACAACCTGTACTAGTTTGAAGATGGCCGTTATAGGCTGAAACCGGTCCAGTCAAAAAATAAAAAAAGTGGAATAAAGCTAAAAATTTGTTTTATTTAATCATTAAAATGGAATTCCACCATGAATTTACAGTTACGAAATTAGAAATAATAATTATTTAATTAGTTCGAACTAAAAATAATTTCAGCAGTTATATTTCTTACCAAGTTGTATTTTGTCAACCACTGTAATCATTTATTGTATTGTAATTGATAATACCTGCAAATCATACGTGTATATTTGCAGTGAGGCATGGAACTGGCAGAAGAAGTATGAGAGTAGACTGAATGCTGTGGAAATGAGATCCCTGAAGCGTTTGTGTGGTAAAATAATGGATGACCGTGCTAAAATGTGGATATCCGGAAAGAATGCAAGGCCTGATGTAAGCGTAATCAATAGGATCAAGAAGGTTTGGGCATGTAGAGTGAATAAACGAAAAAATAAGTGTGAAAATAATATATGATGCAAAAGTGAATGGCAAAAAAAGTCGGGGACGCCCGAGGACGACATGGCACTATCAAGTGATTCAAATACTTGAATCGGGCCGTGCAAAGAGTCAGAATAACATAAAAGTATGTATGAATGTGAATGAAGCAAGGAGTGTGTGCTAAGACAGATTTGTATGGCGGTCCATCCTCTCTGCCTACCACTGCGGGGAAAAAAGGGTAATGGTTAGTTAATTATACGTTATAGATAAACATTATTTTTTTTAAATCTTGGACGGCCTCCATGGTCGAGTGGTAAGACATTCGACTACGAATCCAATGGTCGCGGGTTCAAACCCGGCGTGCGCCAATAACTTTTATTTAATTAATATGTATCATAACACATTTAATTCATATAAAAATAATAAAAGAATATTTGCGGCACGTTCCAGAGTGGTAGATACTCTAAGTATCGCCTTGGTGAAAGACTACCATTCAGAATCGAAACGTTGCTTGAAATGGCTTTAGCCGTGTTTAGTAACGAGATCTGAATATCCATGTACTTTATAACCTTCCACTTCCCAATCTCCTTCCCCTCCCCACTATCTGCCGTAGTCTCACTGGCTCTAAGCGGTTGGGAGCGGTTGAGACTTGTGCGGTATTCATATTAAAAAAAATAAAAAAACGGTGTTAAACCATCGATTGGTCAAACTAATACATTTTGACTCTCCGAAATACTGCAGTGGGACATACGATAATCTCACGATCACGATAAATAATAATAATAATAATATTTGGATGATTTTCGTGAAAAATCACCTCAAGGGCGCTGTACAGATCTTATTTTCCATAATTTCATATTAATTCCTAGTTAGTTAAATAAGAAAATATACAGGAACATACTTACCTGGCAGGTCCTATCAGATAGACACACTTATTTAAGTTGCTTAAGCAAATAAGTTAGTTGTTAACCTAACTCGTGAGCTCTGATGTCATGAAATTTAAACAGATTTTTGTCTGAAATTTCCAGGTCAATAAAACAATTTCCAGCTGGCCACGCCTTTTATATCATGTGCTATGGAGCTTTCAAATACCGATTTACAGTGAAAAATAAGACAATACACCGCACACTTTGTTTCCCCACAAAACGGCAGTGTTAGTTCCAAATCTTTCAATTGTTCAATGAGAAAACACATTGTTGAAACTTAGAAGTGAACCTAGTCAATTGTGTTCAGACCTACGCAAGGAGCTTGCGGTCAAAGATTCTTTGATAAATTTCGTACGAAACTGTTTTTGATTCCGGCACATTATCGATTAGCATTCCGTATCAAGAAAAAAATAATGCACATTTTTAACCATGCGATATTGGTTCGTGTTTATTGCTCCTATTTTCCTTTAATTCTGCAGATAAAAGATTGAAGTAAGGTTTTATATCCTATTTTACAAAAAAATTTAAGGCTTACGAAACCTACCTACTTCGGCGTCAATCAACGTCAATGTTGTTGATTTGATCGCTACGGGTATTTTACGGCATATTATTCAAACCTATTTGATATTTGAGTGATCTATTTTCTCGACAAAGCTCCGTCATGTATAATGCGGTACCCATTTATAATGTGTCACCCATTTTTGTAAGTTATTAGGCTAACTGCATTGTATGATTTGTAACTCGGTGCATTCGTAACTCTTTGTTGTCTCTCCAGCCGGATGCCCGATACGATCTCAAGTTGTAAAGGATGGCTTAGTGCAGATATTCTCAAAGTATAATATGATTTAAATCTTCAGTTGCTTAGCTGAGCCAGCTAATATCTAAGTTTAATTATTTTTTTGGCCTGAACTGTAAATGAGTGGGTTTTTTTAAGATTTACAGTGAATACCTTACAAGAGTCCCAACTGCTCCCAACCGTCTGGAGCCAGTGACACTATGGCATCCCCAATTGGGATAATAATAATAATTGGCTGATTTATATAGCGCCGTTTAGTGACAGAAATATCACCTCAAAGGCGCTTTACAGCATAATTAACATAATATAAAAACTAAGACTTATTAATAACTAATAACTAGTGACTTACAACTAAAATATTTACATTAACACATATATATATATAATGGTTGTTGCCCGTGCTGTCAGACCTAGGGTAGAAAAAAAAAGAAGTTAGTGGGATATGTTGTGAGGTTGAAAGTAGTCAGGAGGGGAAGGAGATTGGGAAGAGAAAGGTTGGGAAGTATCTGGCTATTCAGATGTGGTCACCAAACACGGCTAAAGCCATTTCAAGCAACGATTCGATTCCGAATGGTGGTCTTTCACAAGTGCGATACTTAGGGTATCTACCACTCTGGAACGTGTCTCAAATATACATTATGTTATTTTATATGAATGAAATGTGCTATGACACATATTAATTGGATAAAATTAATTTGAGCTTAGCAGATTTTATATTTGTCAAAACCTTTATGTTTTTAACAAACTGTTTTATGATTGATTATTATTTTGTCCACAGTATTCTTTGAACAGAGTGTATTATTTTTATTGTAAGATTACCGCACAAGAGTCTCAACTGCTTCCAACCGTCAAGAGCCAGTGAAACTATGGCATCCCCAAATAGGGTATGTTGTGAGGCTGAAGGTAGTGGGAAGGGGAAGGAGATTGGAAATAGGAAGGTTGGGAAGTATCTGGCTATTCAGATCTGGTCACCAAACACGGTTAAAGCCATTTTAAGCAACGTTTCAATTCTGAATGGTGGTCTCTCACCAGGGCGATACTTAAAGCATCTACCACTCTGGAACGTGCCGCAAATATACTTTTATTATTTTCGTGTGAATTAAATGTTTTATGTCATATGAATTAAATAAAAGTTATTGGCGCACGCCGGGTTTGAACCCGCGACCTTTGGAAGATGTTTTTAAATGTAGATTAAACAGGGTGTGTATTGTGTATGGCAGCATATTAGTGCGTGGCAGTCTATCTGCAGCTTCTACGAGGAAGTGACGTAATCCATATTTCACATTTTGTTTATTTTTTTAGTCATTTTACGAACTTACTTTCTCAGCTACCGTCAAAAAATTGGATTGCATCACAGTACACGGAAAAATACGATTTGTTTATTAAAGGCCAACACCTAAGAATGATCTTAAACGTCACTTTGTAGCATTCTAATCCAAGCAATACTACAAATGATATATTTGCAAATTTTCTAGGGGGGGGGTTAAAAAAATGTCTGAGGTTTCTAGTCAAAATATGTTTTTTACTGTAAACCTTAAAATTCTATAAAAAAAAATACTGAAATATTAGTAAATCGTACAGTTTTAAAATCAGGAAAGGCATTTTTGAACGTCTTACCTAAATTTCCAGTATGCATTTCAAAAATAATTTAATAGATTACTGTTTAAGAATTGTATTCACTGGAAACCTTAGACACGTTTCTAACGACCGAAGTTGTTCTTATGACCTAAGAATTGACAAATGAAGAATTTGTGGTTTTGTTGTACTATAACACCGAAAACTGTGTATTTTTGGGTGCTGACTCTTAAGTATTAATGTTAAAAAAAGTGGTTTGGTGTGTAGTTTTTAAAAATTTCGAAAACCTTAAAAAATAATCTTTTCTAAAATGTACACTCCGAACATTTGAGAAACTCAGATTCCAGGAGTAAATAATAAGGAAGCACTCTATGTGACGTGACGACTATTCTCCACGTGTCACTACGTGTCATACGTCATTCAAAATACAATGCAACCTTTATCACGAGGCTGTTTTTTATTTCGAATTATGGGCCGAGCCAGGACACTAATATTAATACCCATATTTGGTAACAAAAAATAAAATACGATAAGTACTTTCATATATTGTTAAATAAGATTACCAAAAAAACACACACACACCCTAAAGCTTAGTGCATTATAAAATACGATGGAAATATCATTGGCCACCCTGTTCGTGACAGGCATATGAATAATTATTTGTTTTGAATGGGTACCTTCCAAGTGGCTACGCATTTCAACCAATTTTGCTTTAAACAACTTGTCAACCATTCAATAGCTGCTTGCAAAACGAGCAGATGTTTTTATCGATGAATATTTGTGATTTAAAGTATATGGTTTTAAAATTAATCGTATTTGACGCTCGTTTAACGTTTCATAATCACATCGAAAAGATCTGCAAATCACCCACAAAAATGTTGGGTTTTGTCCTTCTCAATTCAAGGGAGTTGACAAATCTTGCAGTGTTTACTTTAGCTGCGTAGCATTCTCGAGAGGACACCGCCTATGTACTAATGGTCGAAATTCAAAGAAATTTTTACGGTTTCTCTACATTAGAGAGTTTGGTTTTACCCATGGCTTTCCAACAGCGTTTATTTCGGGAATGCTGGGTATCTGCAGCCTTAGTTCGAGGAGGGATATAGCATTACTGCTCATAAACTCCTGAACGGTGTATTATTAATTATCCTGGCGGAAATTGGATTTTATGTCCCTGATAATTTCACGGGTGCAGAACTAACTTACCAATGGTGATGCCCCTGGGAAGACTAACTAGGTTAATTAACTGCCTCGCAGAAATTTGGATATTTTTCACACGAGCTACAACAAGTTTAAGCAAGAACTAGCTATTAAGTTCTAACTATATTTTGTACTTCTTGAAAACTTTTTTGTTTTTGTTTTTAAACTTCTTTTTACTTTAATCTTTGTGTAATTATGATTACCATTTTTTGTGTTTTTTGCAATGTTTTGGTGTAAAACTGTTTTTGCAAATATAAAAATAAATAAATAATTATTAACGGCTCGCGTGGTCGAGTGGTAAGACGCTCAGCTACGAATCACAGAGGTTGCGGGTTCAAACCCGGCGTGCGCAACTAACTTTTATTTTATTGTGTTTTATAAGACATTTAATTAATATGAAATAATATACGTTCCAGAGTGGTAGATACTCTAAGTATCACCCCTGGTCGAAGACCACCATTCAGAATTATTGGAACGTTGCTTGAAATGGCATTAACCGTGTTTGGTGACCAGATTTGAATAGCCAGGTACTTTCAAACCTTCCTCTTCCCCATCTCCTTCTCCTCCTCATACCTTCAACCTCACAACATACCCTATTTAGGGATGCCATAGTCTCACTGGCTTCATACGGTTAGAAGCAGTTGGGTCTCTTGTGCGGTATTCACTATAAACAAACTAAAACAAAACTGATTATTTATTTTCGTAGGTAGGTTTCCGTCCATTACCAAGCCATGCGTTGCTGCTCTGAACACATAAGCTCTAGAAGTATTCTGTATAATATACTGAAATAGGGAAATTTTGAGCTTACTTTGAGCGCACCGACAAACATTATATTTCTACCGGTGAATCTTTTCAGTGCTCTGGCGTTTTAACAATTGCTTTTTCCATGTTCTTTTTCAGCGTGGTACTTTCATATCGAGATAAAGTAAATGCATTCATCAAATTCACACACATAAACATAAAGTTGTAATTATCACACATCACATAAAAGCTATTTTACATGAGGAAGGAATGTTTGAATGTCAAAAGCACGTTCCACATGCTTTCCGTTTTACATTAAAAATCGAGACGGAGAAAAGACTCGTTCTCATGCTGCGGACATCAACTTAGAGCACGTAAAACATCAACTAAAACCGGAAAAAGTAATTTACATTTGACGGAATCATTAGGTTTCCGAAATAATTTTAAAAATACCCGTCATTTTTCGACAGACAACTGCACCATTTGAAATCTTCCATCAGCCAACTGTCAGCGTATACTTCTACCAAAAATGGGTGGTCTACCAAAAAAATATATAGGCTGCGCTAACAATGGAATTTGAGTGACACCACTAATTTATATTTCACGTATTCTTGACGTTATGTCAATAATACGGGCTCCATTGTATTCCACACTGAAAAGACCCATATTGAAGGTTTAACAATACAGACATGCTTCCATATTGCAAGATCATTTAGCTTTCAATTTATAATGCCCTATATTATACTATTTCTTTCGACTTTATACTACGGACTGTATTGTAATAACCGCTTTTCAATGTTGTTTTTTTCATAAGGTATACCTAATGCAAATAATCGCTATCTATATTTGACTGGTAACTGGAGGACAAAGGTAAATATAACTTGTATTGTTGATCTTTGTTAAATTGCATTAATTTATTATTTATTTACATGCCAACAGACCATTTTCTACTTACAAAAAATACATTACACGAAATGGGAACAAAGAGCAATATAGAAAGAACAGCACATACATACTATTTTGATGAAGCGGTGACAAAAATAGGACAAAAATAAACAATAAATTAAAAGAACATTCAAGTCAAAGCCTAAGAAGGATTTTGGTAGAGTCGTAAAGAATGATAAAAATCGTTTAGACTGGTACTATTTTTTTTAAGACCATGGCTTGAGTCAACAAGTCTCGACATTCTGGACAGTTGAGAATGAAACCCATAATTATTAGAGTGATGATTGAGGAACAGTTATTCACTGTTTCTAAGTCTATGAATGTTCATACTATTTATGCGAGTAAGGTAGAATAGACAATATGTTGATAATATGGAAGGAACACCTCTGCACTGAGGAGAATCAAAGGCTATGAGTATGTATCCGATTACAGATAATTGAATTTTCTATACAACTGAATTTTAGAAACAAATGCGTGCTACATAGATTTTCTGCCAATTTTCCGAGTTTTCTTGTGGCTTTGACAACATTTTTTTCAGGATTCATTATCTATCGCTGTCCTAAAAACGAGTTAACCGGGACAATAGCTAATGTTTTCTAATTAGATTAATTTCCCGTATTTCAAGTGTATTTAAGTCTGATTGTGTAAGTAAAGAGTTCGCCATAATTACGAGTCTCCAAAATTTAAGAATTCCAAAAACTTTTAGAATTCTTAGAGTCGGCAATCCTGCATGCAATTTTAAATCTAAGGATCAGAGGGCATCTAGGAATAACGTAAATATTTAAATTAAATCGTAAGATAATACTTCGACATTTGTTAGTTACGTATGTATTTCAATCGGCATTTCTATAGATTCGCACGTAAAATAAAACTCGTTTACCTCGGAGAAATATTTAATTATTATTGAACTATAAAACACATACTGTTATTTTTAATAGCTAGCATGAATAATAAATACATATAAATTATCATTCTTATCTCTCCATCCAAGACGTCACTTTTATTTTATTATTTCATTAAATAATCAAGGTAGTAAAATATGTCATTTGACACCTACAATAAAAATACTTCGTGTTTTTTATTGGTTTCGTTAATGCTTAAGCCTTTTAAATAATAATTTATTGGGCTTTAAATTTAGAATCTTACCATCGATCTTCATTATAAGTAAAAAATAAACATAGAACGAACGTAATGAGAAGTTACTTCTCATTGCTAAATTATTTATGAAACAAATGAGGTACCTCTACTGGGCAAAACATTAAAGATGGGTTGTTTCAAAGTCTCGTCACATAAAGGTCATTTTTGGCAATTTGATTAATCGGCGTTTAACAAGAACTATTCAAATGTAGAGATAGCCGATTTTCCTGTCTCGGTTAAAAGGAGCAGGTTTAAAGACGGTCACTGGAACCGTCGATATTATTTCTCTGAGGAATCGGTATCTTTTTTTGGCGAATAAAGATCGATATCATTTGTCTGAGGAACCGGTCCTCCACAGTTGCAGTGCTTTTCGTTCTCCGAATATCGCTGGCAACTCTCCCCCCCTCGAAATTACTTTTTTGGCGAGGAACTGGGTTTTAGTTCTTTTCGTTTTCATAATTTCGCTAGCCCCCCACCCCATGAAAAAAAAATGGCGACGAGGAATCCTTCCTTTACAATATAAAAATCTCCTTCATAAAACTTTTCTGGCCCCAGGAACCGGTCAAAAATAACTGGATAAATAACCGGTTCCTCACCGGTCACCGGTAACTGGAGCCGCAGGTACACCAAATTTCCGATATCAACCATTCCTACTTGGACTTGGACTTGGATATTCTTTATACACAGAGTTCCTAAACAATAAGTTTATTGATTCTAACATATTCATAAGGGATTATCAAAAAGATACTTCACTTTGAGTTTAATTTTATAAGGGGTTGTATGACATATATATATATATATATATACAAAGATAATATTGATAATACATAACATAATTTAATAAATAAACATAAGATAATAATAAACATATATAAAAAAATATAAAATAACAATTTGACTGCCTCTTGGACAGTGTGTCACTTCTTGCGGAGGGTTATTTTCGACTTTTTATGCTTAACTTTTTGCACCATTTTTGTATGAGAATGGACTGGCGCTGTACGCGACTTGTAGCAGTGATCGCAACAGCTGAGCTTGAAATAACGTTAGTGTCATCGGCGTATTGAGTGTCAGGGGGAATATCTTCAGGAATGCTCCTGATTACTACCTTGATGGGCTTGTCCTCAGGGATCCCGAACGAGTAATGCGATTTTTTTACCAATTAGCATCCTGGTGACGCTACTGTGTTCACGCGGGGTTTTCAGTTGAATGTGAAGGAATTTCCCGCTGTTTTTTGCAGAAAAATCAATACCCTTGTCTTCCAAAGACCGGTCTCAGTTTTTTGGTGAAGTACTATCGGCGGAATTCTGAACTTGCAACTAGGAGCAGTGGAAGGCTGAACCTCGAGGCCTGCTGGAGAGCTGTTAGAAGCTGACGGGACGGGAGAAAGGGATATCAAAGGAGAAAACCTATTCCCTTGTACGATAGGTTCGGGCGAAGGAAAACGCTTGCTTGCCGGTACAACGTTTGATTGTTTGTGTCGTGGTGACGAATTGAGGGAGTTGTTGGGGGACTGGCGAGGGGTTAGAGTATGTGCGGTTGCGTTTGCGTCTAATTACCGTCAAAAAGCGGACTCGTCAGAGGAAGAAGAATACGCTTCTTCCATGTAGGGTTCCGCGAAATGCGAGCAACCGGCTTGCGGAGAAGGCGTCTTCCGGCATTGGGAGGAGTACTCCCAACGAATAAGATCGTTGAGATGAGACTATTCCTCTGGGGAAAGCTCCTTATTAATCTTGGCGTGCATAAATGCAGCCAGGTTCTTCTCAAAAGGGTACGAAGTAGGAACGGGAGAATTCATAGTCTCGCCGATAGTAAAATAAAATTGAGTTAAAATTGAAAGTTAGGTGGGTAGCAACAGGATGGGAACGTGGCTAATAGTTATTTGAAATTTTTGGAAAAAAAGACCCGGCGTAGGGCTGGGTAAGTGATCCTTGGAAAGTAAAAGTGAAAGTCGGCACAAATGAATGACTAAGCAAACCGCAGTATCATAAGTTGTTAAAAATGTTAAATAGCATGTAAGAGGCGGAGTTGAATATTATTTAAAATCGACAATTAAAGGAGATACAAATATACATATACTCGTACATAGAAATAAAGGCAAATGAACTCTGTATACAGGGAAGGTTGGAATACTCTCACCGGTGATGTGAGCGATGATGATGGCTGGAACGACGGCTGACAGTGAATATCATTTACTGCAAGGAGCGAAATTGTTGCGTACGACCGTACTTGACGGCGGCTAGCACTAAATTGAACCATTCCTATTTAAATGTCGTTTGTCTAGAATGACACTCATCGACGATTTTATTTTCATCGAATGTCACGACAGTTTGAAACGACCCAACCTAGTAAGGATTTTTTTAAATTATGAGTTTGGCTTTTCACGTTAAAATATATACATTGAAAAGCCACATTACACTTTCACGCTGCACACAAAGTAACGCTTCCTCGTTAAGTTTGTCATATTGTGTCAGCCTAGTCCGCTGTCAGCGTCCTCTACACATACTTAATTACCTGGCCAGTTTATTTTAGGAGACACTTCTAGGACTCAGACAGGACGTGTCTCCGTTGCCCACTTGCCCGTGATTTATTTTGGCGTGCTGATTATAAGGGGGAATAAAGCACACGGCGGGCTGTCATGTTTCATGTGAGGGTAACTGCCAAAGATGTCGCAAGGTATTAGTTGCTTTCACGCCACGGCGCTAGGTGGCAGTAAAGGTCACGCCACGCCAGAGCTGGTTAGATGTTATTTATCAACAGAAATTATTGGATTCCGGGAATTATATGTATCTGTTTCCTTCATTAAGTACGTATTAAAATATATATGTTTAAACTAATGTTTCTATCGCAAGCATTTCCTGTGACACGGTGAAGTTAATAAAATAAAGAATAGAAATATGTACGAGGTCTGTTCAAAAGAAAAGGTGAATTTTGAATTTTCGCGGGCTGTGTACATTCGAGTATGGTCTTTATTTTGTTATGTTGGTACACATATGTTTATCATATGTTAGCATTATCAGCCATTTTAGATTAGTGGTTTGTTTTTGACAACTGGAAAGGTTAATCACGTTTTTGTGTGTTCTTCGATTTTTTACTTTTGAAAAAAATGTATCAAAGAATATGTATTAAATTTTGCGTTAAAAATTGAATAAAGTGCTCCAACGCACTTAAAATGTTGACTGTGGCATTCAGCGAGTCTACTTTGTCTCAAAAAAGTGTTTATAAGTGGTACAAGCGCTTTAAAGAAGGCCGAGATGTTAATGACGGTGATCCTCCTGGAGTTGTGGAAAAACAAATCATGGATTTTATTCTTTAATCAATTTTTTTCAAAAGTAAAAAATCGAAGAACACACAAAAACGTGACTAACCTTTCCAGTTGTCAAAAACAAACACATATGATAAACATACGTGTACCAACATAACAAAAAAAACGATAATCGAATGTACACAGCCCGCAAAAATTCAAAATTAACTTTTTCTTTTGAACAGGCCATGTATATGACAACTAATCAAAAACTAATAAATTTATAATAAAAAATAAATTTTCAAAAAAATATATATACATATAATATATACGAGATTGGTTGACGAGCTGAAGAAAGCTGGTGGCTTCGAATGGGTGAAAATTGCCAAGAATTGCTAAGTATAATTCTCATTGCTCTTTTTTGGAGAATTTGAAACTTGTTCTATTATTGTTGTTACCCAAGAAAACCATCGTTGAACAGTAATGCAAATGTGGAGCAATAATGAAAAGGTAATGAAGTAATAATAATGAAATCTTATGTGTAAGTCACTAGTTATAAGTTATACTCAGTGGTTAGTTACTAGCTATAAGTCCGTATTGTAAGTCACTCGATGAAAATATTAGTTGTAAGCTATTAGTAATAAATCTTAACTGTAAGATATTAGTTATAAGCTTAAGTGATAAATTACAGGTTATGTAAATTCATTTGTAAAGCGCCCTTGAGGTGATTTTTCCACAAAAACGGCGCTATAAAAGTTATCCATTAATTATTATTATTATTACCAATTCATAAAGCGCAATGTCTTTATATGCCTCGACTTCAATTTTCTATTTTTTTGTAAATTGGGTAATTTTTTACGAGTACTTACCTATATATTTAAAGCCCCTTCGTTTTAACATATTTTAGAAATTTCTGTGGGTTATGTGACCAATTTTCATTAAAAAAACTCTGAAATGTGCGGCACACGGTTCAAATATCAATATGAAATAAAAACGATGATATTATACCTGTTGAATATCTTGTAACCTGAAATCACATCAACAAATCATTAGCAAATGGATAAACACCCACAGCCACCGCCGCCCGATTACATAATGCAGATACTTACTGCCAATCTATAAAGCGATAAAATTAAATATGGAAAAATTACATCCAAATGGAGAAACAAAACGCGAAACGAAATCTTTATTAGCAGTTTATTTTCCTTTGTGACATGTGACTGTTTAACGTCGGATGAAAAAAGAGGTACTTACCGTATCGTTATGTGAAAAGTTTTTAAATTATATTTCTCAATGACAAGATTAAAAGAAACGCGTGTCTACTAGCTAAAAGTATCAAAAAAACTGTGACGTCATTTTTCCTCGGGTGGTTACTTTGACCCATTCTTCATAATATTTTCTACGTAACAAGTAAACATATTGGAGGTATTTTCTACTTGAAGGTGGTTGTAAATATAAGCGATATTCCGCTTAATCTTTGGTATGTAAGAGTGTACTGAAATATAAAACGTATATTAATATAAAATAATCACGTATTCTTTTTTGTTTTTAATTTACCTTCATTCTTATGTGAAATCATTCTAATAACCATAAAACTCTTTCACCATTACTTAAATAGCGCTAAGAGCATAATATTGTCAAAGTTCAACAATGAAGCAAAATATCGTATTTTAAAAAGCTCCCCCGCTACTTTATAGCCATACCAGCGTATAGTGACTTCGCGCTGTGCAAGAATGGCTTTGAAATAAAATTACGCTTTTTATTTGACACTTAACAGCGTTTTGTGACTGCGGTCTGACATTATGGAATTACTGTTCAAAATTAAAGTTTCAAATGATTTTATTTTGCTCCGCGAATAAGACATTGTATTTTATAGGCTTTTATGGCACAGAATGAGAAAAAATAGATTGTGGAAATGTATTATTATTAATTATTTTTATTATGATAGTTTTAATTTTTGTGGCATGTTCTTTTATTTGACGTAAGCATATAATCGGGAAGATTTTTATGTCCATCAATTACTATCAATAAAATTTCAAATTTGAAATCGTAAAGCTGACAAATAATAATAATAATAAACCAGTATGATGGCATAAAGAAACATTTTTAATCCACAACGTACATATTTCTACAATAGTATTTACGGTTTGTTCAACACAAAGTGTTGGTGTAGTTAATTTATTGAATTTGGAAAGAAGAGAGCTACATGATTTATTTTTGCATAAAGCTATAATGCAATTGAATATTCATAAAACACTTATAAATAATATGCAAATGTACGTTTTAGTTCAGGTAATATCAACCTTACCGTTACCAAGCCCAACAATTTCATTCCGATCCCACGTCGACACGCCAGGGTTACCATAACATTTTAACTTTTTACCCAGATAAATTCTGTTGAAAGAAAAAAAAAAGTATAAATATATATATTACCTGTGCATTCATACCCATAATCGTAAAAAATATACAGTAATCCGTATCCGATTTCTGACAGTATGGTATTGTATATACAGTTTCTCGTGTCTAAGATAAACCAAGTATGTGTGCAGAATGAGTTTATGATGAATGTATGTAAGTCCAAAGTCATGGTGTTTGAAAGAGAGAGTACGAAAACGTCGTGAAATATAATTGTGAATGATAAATAAATACTAGGAGCAAGTGAATGAGTTTGTTTTTTTTTTTACGAGAGACCGAAAGACTAATAAGGGCATTGAAATAAGGGAGAATTCAAGAAAATCCATTAATGGAGGACTGGACGCTATTGGCGCAAATAAAAAAAATGTCAAAAATAAGCGAAGCTAGCAGTCCACAATGAAGTGCTTATACTAACTCTAATGTATGGCAGTGAGGCATGGTACTGGCAGAGGAAGGATGAAGTGGACTGAATGCTATGGAAATGAGATCCTTGAGAGACGTATGTGCGGTAAAACCATGTATGATCGTATTAAAAAATTGGATATCCTGAAAGAATATAAGGCTGATGTAAGCGTAATGAATCGGATCAAGAAAGGGACGCTTAGATGGTTTGGGCATGTTAGAGCGAATGAACGAAGAAAGAAGTGTGAAAATAATTTATGATGCGAAAGTTAATGGCAGAAGAAGTCGGGGACGCCCGAAGAAGACATGGCACGACCAAGTCAATCGAATACTTGAATTGAGCCATGTGAAGATATAGAATAACAGAAGAGTATCTATGAGACGATGTATGAATGTGAGTGAGGCAAGGAGTTTGTGCTAAGATAGAGTTTTATGGCGGTCCATCCCTGCGAGGAAAAGACCTGATAGTTATTTATTTAAGTAATCCGTTATATATTGACATCCACTGAAAATTTATATGACCCATATACATATATCTTGGTTTTCTTTGTTTTTTTTGTTGATAAAAAACTAACATGTTGGTATAATTTAAAAAATAAAACAAAGAAATTGACTATCTGTTTTTTGACAAAAATGCAAGAGTTGACTGTGCGACTCTGAGTATTATCGGTTGTGAACATTGCAATTTCTTCAAAATTTTACAATCACTAGTGATATCGATAAACTCATCAAAGGCTATGGACAGTTTGATAAGTATCGCACTTCGTTGCGAAACCACCACACAAATCATAGATACTCATCTCGTTACACCTTGTTGGAGTGATTAAATACATAAATAACGTATTACATTCGCCGAGACATGTTTATTGGATATTCAGAGAACACGAATAGCCTATTCTGTGTTTCATTATCATACTTTATATCGCAGATGCTGCAACAAAGTACGAAATAACACAGCAACTAGATACAGATATAATTATGCTTTACGCTTTAACGATTTCTAAGACAGGCTTTATTTATTTACCCACGCAACTAGAGGAGATATAAACGAATAAACGAGATCGGAATAGATTAATTTAAATTGGCGATGAAATCTAGCGATTACTCAGGAATGACTGTTTGGCACAGATATCGGAAAGGTGTTGACATTTTTATAATGTAGATCGAAATCGTGTAGGAGTCTGTAATAATTCACCGTCTTTTCAGGTTATTTCAGGAATTATATTTCTGTTGAATTTACGTTTTAGTTTAACTTGCGAAAGTTTAGATATGCTATTTTACAAAGATAATGTTAATGAAATCATTCGTTTTTATTAAATAAAAATATGTTAAAAATAGTATTAAAAAAAACACAGTTATTTTTCCATCACTGAAAACACAATAGTACTACTCACTTTCGGCAAATCATCATTTTTAAAACTAAGGGTTTTAGAGCTTTTAAACATTGTGGTAACGTCAAGATAAAGACAGGAAATGTAAAATGATCACAAGAATTAGGATCTCTATAAACCAAGAAAATAGTTCTTGTCTTTTAAATCAAACATTGATATATTTAATTTTTTGGTTTGCATTTTTTTAAGGAATGGAAAGTGCAAGGGATTATATATATACATAGCCTGTTCAAAAGAAAAGGTGAATTGAATACATATTCTTTGATCCATTTTTATCAAAAGTAAAAAATCGAAGAACACACAAAAACGTGACTAACCTTTCCAGTTGTCAAAAACAAACCACTAATCCAAATTGCCTGATAATGCTAACATATGATAAACATATGTGTACCAACATAACAACAAAACAAAAAAAAATCGATAATCGAATGTACACAGCCCGCGAAAATTCAAAATTCACCTTTCCTTTTGAACAGGCCTCGTATATACTCGTATATATGTTAAAGTGGGAGATTCGAAAAATATTTTATTGTTACAAAGTATTGCCAAAATTGTTAAACGGTTGTTTAGATATGTAACATAATTGAAAATCTTTCCTAAATATATGTTTTTTAAAAATACATATATGAATCGGGCTTTCATAAATATTCAGGATAAACAATTGATTACTGAAGGTTATACTCGTAACTTATGTACTTTGTAATAAATATTATAAATTAAGTAATACGAGTATATTATACTATGCATGAATTTCCGCATCGTTGCCAATGAATTTTTCGAACGACTCTGAATTCCGACAAACTAATTCTCACACCAAACATAAATGTAACATCATAATAAACATAATACCATCGTTATCTGAAATTATTTTATCTCTATTTCACTGAAGCTGATTTATCTATATCCTGAACACTTGATACCATTATTAAAAATAAGCAATATAGTATATCATTGGACTTCTAACGCAGAAATCACGGAATACTGTGAATAACGCTGTGTTTTCCCATACAAATATGATAACTAGAAAAATATTAGGTGATTGCAACACTGTCTAGCAATGGCTCAAGTCAGAGATACATAAAACATAAGATTCGTCGTCTCAAAACAGAAATGACTCGTAACTACGATTTTCGAAACGGTCCAAACAGAAACTGGCTAATCGTTTATTTGAAAAATAGGGTATTTCCGCGAAATATGGAAATGCCTATATTGATATTGATCATTTAGAGAAGTCGCAAACGAAAGGATGTCAATGTAGGCAGGGGTGGTAATACTAGTCATTCACAGTGTAATTCTGAAACAAACCCTTTGTATGGCAGTGCGACATTGAATTGACATAGAAAGTATAGGGGTAGACAATGAATGTAGATAATTTCACTGAAATGGGAATGAGTATACGCAAAACTTATGTTGCTTTAGTTGAAAAAATTAAGGCATGTAGAGTGGATGGACGACAAGAGAGCTTCTGTGGGAAATATGGCGTGATAGTTGATAGACAAAGAAGCCAAGAAAACATGACATCATTCAATTAATTACTTGAAGTAGATTATGTCAAAACCAGTAACAGGTTACAACCGGTTGACAGAATTTTCGGATTGACAAAAACGAAAACCGGTTAACCTTATTGGAAACCCTGCGCGTTACGTCATCCTATAACCAAAGTTTACTATTACTGTAAAAGCGTACTGTGACGTCGCCAGGCGGTTTCCGCTAGGAAATCATCAGGTGACCAATATCTTTCGGATGTAAAAGACTCAATAACGGACACCTTATCTAGCGTCTTCCATATCAATGTTCTATGAGAACCAAAAAGATCAAACCGATCGGAAGATGGCGCCGACAAAGTGAATCGAAACGTTTCATACCCACGTCTCTTAGTATTTATTGTTTATTACACCGTTCGCGGCACTGCGGTAAAAATACATGGCCATGCTTATTATTTACGGCTGAGTGTAATAACATTATTACAAACGTGTTTCAAATAATGATTTTTAAATATGCACGCAAAATTCTGTGTAGGTACGGGTTAAATCTGTGCTTTCAAACCACTTAAATGTTTGATTCTGGATGTTTTAATGACCTAACTAGCATTTTATGATAGTTTTTATACTTTTTGTCTCAACTGTTTTAGATAGATAAAAGATGTTGCTCGTGCTATGATGGAGGACTTAGCCACACATAAATTGAACGCACAACGCCCGGATGGGAATCCGACGCGTTTGTCCACTCAGCTACTATCCGGTCAGATTGAAAAGTTTTTTTAAGATTTCATTTGAAACTGCCGTAGATGGAGGTCGTTGCAATAATATTTCACGTGAGTGGTTTTTGCTGCAAATGGCTACAGTCTCTAATGTTCTGAATATTGGTGTCTAAAATAAACTTAAAATGTGATAATTTAGCTGAGAAATATGATTATAATTAATGAAATAGGTGAGAAAGCTTGCGAAAAAATAAATCAATTCCAAAAGCAGCTAAAAAATAAATAAAAATCACAATACACACTACTTAAAACGTTTCAGTTACGAGTATAATTATCAAAGGTGATACAAATAATTATTTTTTTTTGGTTTTCAGTTTTTCACTCAAATATTTCACATTAAAATTCGTTTCATATTTACATGTTAAAACCGATTTTAAAAGCTCGAGGGGTATTTCAGAACCTAATACTTTGCGGTCCTTGCTGAAAGTTGAAAGGATCGCGGTGCCTTTGATTTGCCATTATTTATATAGCGCAACACATATGGAAACAAAATTAGCAACATTGTGATGCCCAGATTGGGCTTGCAGTCATTTTTAAAAACTGTTGACGATTCAGACAAACGATGAAAATAAAATTTGAATTATGTATCTACCAAGTTTTTTATTGAAAAATTGTTTTGATGAATTCATTTATTTATTTATATACTAACGGACTATTGTCCTATTTAAAAAAAAAAAACATAACGTAAAATGCAAAAAAGAGTAACAGAGAAAAAAAAACACACACCTAATATTTTAATACAGAAATGAAAAAAATAGAAACAAAATATACATTACAAAAAATATTCAAGCCAAGGTCAAGTCAAGGTTAAGTTAACAAATCTCGACATTTCGGACAGTGGAGAATGAGACCCATAATTAGTAGAGTGATGATTGAGGAACAGCAATTTATTGTTTCTGCGTCTACAGCAAGGAATAAAAACCGGATGAGTTGCAATAATTATAAATCCAAAAGAGTAGACGAAAAAGTTAAGAGTGAAGTGCAAAAAAGTAAAGTTGTGAATAGTGAAAACAAAAGCCTAGCTAATAAATGCAAATGTGTAAAAAATAAAACCATGATGTTTGGTGATAAAATATAATACTAAATATCGGAATATAACCATAAAAAAAGTTTATATATTCTTATTTTAAAAGGATACAATTTTACAAAAAAGTTTAAAAAATCGAAAAAATGTGAAAAATTTTGTCATTAGAAATTATTTAAAAGGCGTCACTAATCGTTATTGTACCTACATGAAAATGAAAATCCCTTTCAAAAACTGCGCTTGCATAATTAAAATAAATTATATAATCATATTCATCGATTTTGTTGCTAAAGTCATATATTTTAGTTTTTAAGTAACTCGTTTATTATGTTTCAATGAAAAAACCAAGACTTTATGATTTGGTTAACTGTGTGTAGGATCTACTACTAGCCCAGAGATGTATTTACAAGTGACAAATAGATAAAATTTAGAGCTTTAACACAGGATATTCATCATTAATGTATCAGTCAAATAATAAATACTATAATCGAATTCAACGATACAATAAAATGAGAAGAAAGGTCGTAGCAAATAGTTAATGAAATCTTCTGAAGTTCTTTCAGCATTGGTCTTGAGTAATTTGTATTCAAACAGATACATAAATTTAACAATTGCACGGATGTAGACATCCGTTTTACTAAACAACTTAATAAATTAATCATAGAAATTAAATTACCTTCAATGATTGCGAGCCGCACTCCAAAGGGTAATGATCGCATTTATTGCACGGTGAATAATTAATTGAATGCTGTTCACATTGCTTCGCTAATCATTTATTAATTTAATTAAAACGATTATTTTCACTGTTTTCCGATGACGATAAGCACCATTAGAGAGAGTGAGACGGTGAACGTACAAACCTTAAGTAAAGACAGAACGTATCAATTATAATACATAAAATCTGATTCCAAAATAATGTCTATTGACGGCGTTAAAAACATCGATGGATAATAATTTTGTAAATATATAGAGACAAATCTGTAGAAATTACAAACCAATTTGCATTGAGTTAGTATTTTTCGGTTCCAGTTTTATTGGTACTTATCTGGGTAGTTACGTAGTGCGCAACCTTAGAGAAATAATATACCAGGAGGGATAGCTTGTGTAGCCAGGATTGTTGTTTTTTCCCTGATTCGGGCGTTTAGCTAGGACTAGGATATTTATGCACCCATTCATAGCACATGTCCATTTTTTGTGTTTTTTGCAATGTTTTGGTGTAAAACTGTTTTTGCAAATATAAAATAAATAAATAAATTTCAACATAGCCTCTTACTTATAAACGAGGTGTAAATGTTACGCGTGTTATAAGGTCGGAATAGCGATAAACTTGCTGTATAACCACGGCTTATCTGTCCAATTTAATGGCCTACGTCCGGTGTAACTAAACCAACGCTAAGTCAGCGCGTAAAAATCTAATGAGTAAGACGGTATAATGTTTTGTTTATTTTGTATAACCACTTTTTGCAGTATTTTTATCAACAAAAATATAGGATATAACCTCAAAAAACCGTAGAGTTATTTTGCAAAAAAAACCGTAGTAGGTGGAGTCGCTGGAGACACAGGAGACGGAAAACATAACTTGCATACCTAAAAGTGGTGCGATATTATGTGACAACTTGTCGTGTCTCTTTCTCTCTCACGGTTTACGACGTAAACACCCGGAGAAAGTGATTTATCGTAAATTTGTTTGGGTTGGGTTAAAATATTTAGCTCTCTCTTCATATATATTATTACTCAGAGTACGCGCAACATATAACTATTGATATTCCACTGTCCTCAATCGTCAAATTTGAGAAAGATTAAAATAATTCACTGCCAGTTTCAGGTGGGAGTCTGTAAGAATCGGTAAAACTTGATGGAGGTTTATATCCAAAGCTGACCGCCAGAAAGCTAATGAATAACGAGATACATCAATTTAATACGCCCAACACTTAACGAAGTTACTTCAGACAACACCATGAGGTAAATACGTGAATGGTCGAGTTAGTTACACCCAGGTTAAACCTCAACCACTCGTTGAGCCGTGATCTTACAATATCTAAAACCAGCGGTTGAGATAATTATTTAATCCAACCAAAAGGTGTCAAAATCTGAGCTTTCCCCTGTACGTTGCAGGACCTAGGTTGGCGAGGAGGTCGATTCTCGCTTGCCGCGCCCGCGCCGGCGTGGGCGAACTCCCGAACAATGCTTCATTGTCAAGTGAAACAGACTTCTCGTTAACTTCACGCCAAATTGATGCTACGGTTAATTTGGCGTGGATAAGGGAAGGCTTATCACTGTCAGTGGTCGGGCTACATTAACTGTGCCGCGAAAGATGGATATTCTGATCGGCAGGACCAGTTTACATTGTGGAATTGGATAATAGTGCAGAAGAAAAGTGGGCGACGTTGCTAAGGATTTTTGTTCTGCCACATTCATAAATACGTACAGTAGGTGCATAAAGCTTTCATCCAAACGTTTTATTATCATTTTAGTTTATATTCAACTTGATGCTAAAAAGCTCCATATGCCAATAATGATTGGACGTAGTTAAGCAAACAGCATCCAACCCAAAAGATAAAACTGACAAAAAGTAGTTTTAAAATATGACGATACAAAAGCATATCAAGGAAAGTGAATATCAGTGTTTTTCTGTATGAAAATTATTATAAATAGGTAATTAATAATCTGTCAATGTATTTATTAAGAAAACAATTGTATTTCCTATGTTATCTTTCATTATAGACTAGGAATTAATATCTTATAATAGAAAACAAGATCTGTACAGCGCCCTTGAGGTGATTTTTCACAAAAACGGCGCTGTACAAACCATTCTACTATTATTATTTTATCTATATTACCTGCAATGTAGGTAAGTTAAAATTTAATTACTATAAGAAAACAAAAAACTATTGGATTTGAACGCTTTTTGCATAACAACGTTTAATTGTAAGTAGTTGCGTAGTTGTACATATCTATAAAAGTATACGAGATACCATAATATAAATTCAATGTGTTATAATGACAAAATGCACTGAATCTAGTTACAAGAAGGCTATAATAACATACCTCTTTCTTAAATACTAGTGTTAATTTTCTTAGGCGTAATCAAATCGCGTATTGTTATTTTTTATGTCATTGTTATTTTTTATGTCACTGTTATTTTTATTTTATACCTATACGTAAAAGACGAGGGCGTATAAAAATAAATAAATAAATAAATAAATAAATAAAATGGCATCATTTTTATGTTTTCAACAATTTTTTCTAACATTCTCCCTTTGTTGAGAATTTTGTTTGTTACCGTGAAAGTATTCTAAGGTTCAAAATTTTATGATTTCTTTGGAAAAACTGTCCGGAGATTACTTGTTGTCCTGCGTATACAAAAAAAATAGTAAATAAAAAATGTTTCCGCTACAAAACCAACATAAATACCAACACTTTTTCTGAATAAAAACAAAAACTTGATTTTACTAAAACACATCACGCCACTGGTCAGTGTATCCAGAATAAAGATAGTTGTGTAAGCTCTCCCAAGAGGGACAATTTTAACAATGATTATTAATGTGTTCTATTTGTCTGTTTCTAAATTTTCTTGGTTTAAAAAAAAAAAATCATCTCACATGAAGGAAACTCACAACGACACCAACAATATATTTGCGGCAATGAGGCACTCACATTTCAAATTATGTTTGGCGGAACTCGACAGCGGAACAAACCGAACAAACCAACGGAGCATAATTCGGAATAATCGACGTTGACAAGACAACAAATGACACGTGATGTGGGAACAAATCATAAAATTCATGAGCATTTTCCTCTTTTGGGGTCGCAGAACGTAGATATGATTAGGGGTGCCCTACTCGCAACACATTGAAGGAGATAAAATAAACGTATAGGTATAATATTAATACAACCAACGCCCATTTTTGATTGTGTCAGGGCTTGCACACACGCAACCAACTAACCATAGAGCCATTTCCCAGCTGGGATAGGCAGAACATATAGATACAAAAGCGCCCTTGAGGCGATTTTCCCACGAAAACGGCGCTTTAAAAGTTATCCATTTATTATTATTATTACAACTTTGTTTTAGTACACAGTAGGTAGGTACTTTCTTCATTTACATGACCCAACTTAGATTATATTGCAATGACTTCCTGCGGTCTTCCTTCCTTTTATTTGCTTGCGCGAAATTTACTGTTATTTCTCCGTCTATCCGCTGTATGTATAAAAATCATTGGCATGTCCCCTTTATATACCTCATACATTCCACTACATTAAACATTAATTAATTTCTAATCACCTCGTTCGTAATATATGTGGTACTACATCACCTCGTTCTTTTCAGTGTGCTAGAGTGCTAAGATTGAAAAAACGTCATGATTGATGTTGTTGTGGCCGAAAATGAATTTTAAAAATACATATATAAATATATTGTATGAAGATTTTTCGTTTTCAGTTTGGGGAGTCATTCAAACTGAAAAAATCTTCATACAAATATGTATTTTTTTAATTAAATAAAAATCATTTTCGTCTACACCAACATCAAAAACGTCGTATTTTTCAATCTCAGCACTCTAGCACCCTAAAAAGTCACGAGCCGCCTCTGACTACATGATACACGCCTTAGGATGGAAGCTTAGAAAATTTGGACACGTAGATCAAAAGAACGGTAATAGAAGTTCCAGGAGAATGTATAATGCACAAGTGAATGGAATATTACGTCGGGGATGTCCCACAAAATATTACCGGTAAGTTTAAAAAAACCAAGCACTAACAAAATTTACACTTCTAGATAAAATACTTTTCCCGTGGATTGTATGATTTTTCGGTAGCGCACGTCCCGCGCCAAGATGACGGAAGCACTAACCCGCCCCGACAGCGGGTCACGCCTTTGTGTGCGAATGGAACATGGGTCGCCCTTCGCCCTGCAGACTTGTTCCAGCAGAGGCCACGGGGAAACCACCCACTTAGTTCGAACATTTTTTCTTCAAAAATTCTGTGAGGTCTTGGGTATTGTAATGTTCCGATTATATTAATAATAATAATAATATTTGAATAATTTGTAAAGCGCCATTTTTGTGAAAAAACACCTCAAGGGCACTGTACAAATATTAATTTCTACTTAATATTAATTCTTAGTTTATATATATAAATATATATTTATATATAAATATATATATATATATATATATATATATATATATATATATATATATATATATATATATATATATATATAATATAATATATACAGCAACATACTTTACCTGGCAGGTCACTTCTGGCAGGACACAATCACCATATCACGATAACTTAAAATTTAGCTGATTCTTACCATACATATATACGAGTATATATGTATATATATACGAGTATATTTGTATATATATTCGAGTATTTATGTATATATATATTTTATTTTATTCATTTTTAGGGCATGAGCAAATTTAAAATAAAGTAAATCGGAGGTATTTTTTCATTTTTCGTAGTGAGGAACAGATAATGGTGAAAATCTTCTAATGAATTTAAGGAATGAGAGTGTAAGAAGTTTTCTTGGTTTGAACAGAAATCCTATTGGGCTTATTACATCTTGATTATGGATATGATTTTCTGAAAAAAAAAGAGTTTTGAGTTTGGCTCTGAACTCTGTCGAGTCTTTCATTACTCTCAGATCATGTGGTAGTCTATTCCAGGATTAAGGACCTTTGTCGAACTTAGTGTCTGGTGTGCGCTTTGGTTCCTTCAAACTTCCGATGGCCAATGACATTGTCGATCTAAGGGTTGACTGTCGCGAATTGGAATCTTCAGGAATACACAATTCCGATATATGAAACCGGAGCCATTCCGTTAATTGATTCGAAAACCATCCAGCAAAGCTTAAACTGGATTTTTTCGGGACAAAGCCTTTTTATGGGGTTGAAATGATCACGTAATGCTGATAAAAATTCTTAATATCTAAACAATAATTGTTAAAATATTACCTCAGAATCATTATTATAACCTAATATAATATTTATATCTTTTTACTAATTTGATGATTTTTGAGCAATTTTGTCTTACCCATCGTCAACTCATTTTTAGTTAATGATAAAATTTTAAAATAACTGGTATTATGTAATTAACAGATATCATCCAAGTTTCATTAAACCTTATTAGTGAAAATTTAATATTTTCAACATACGTACACAAAGCACTCTTGGCGCGAGATAATAAAAAAATATTTATTATATTTTAGATTACCATAAAAATCAGTAAAAATACATTGTTTAAACACGTTGGTAAATAAATAGATGTTGGGCGTTTTCTTATATCTAATCCGGGTACCAATAGAGATATCTTCACATGAAATGATGACTAAAATTGTGTTTAACTGAAAATCAATAATTTTCACCACCACGAATGAAATTTTTTGAAAATTGGAAATAATAATGGCATAGTGGCTCAAACTTTTGTGTTATTTTACGTTCTAAATGTGAGGAGCAAACACATAGGAATTAAGGTTGAAAAAAAAATTGAAAATTTTAGGTTTCTGAAAAAATATGTTGAACTTCCCTGTTTTACGCCCTTAAGCAACGTGTTCCAGACATAATAGCACGAAACGACAGCAAAATAAATCTATTTACGTCACCTACTTTGTTTCCTCCCCCTTATTGTCTACGGCTCGCTTCTATCATAACAGGGATGGCCACTGAGAGGCCTAATTTAGTTTGAACACAAATGTAGTAGAAATCCTTTAATAAATTTGATTCAAAAATATTTCCGCTTAATTTTTAGGGCTTGTTTCTTGAAAGGGTACGCAATTGTTTATGAGTAAAGAATTATAGTTTAGAGTCCAGAGATCAATCCGGATGAGCTACATCTCATTTTTTTAATTGCTGAGAATTTTTCCTAATGCCAATTTAATTTTTCTTTTTTTAGGCAACATTTAGAAACTGGTAATAGATCGCCAATCAAATAGAAACATTGAATTACATGGTTTTAGCACAACCAAATCAGAGATATTTTCTTCATTTGAATAACACACAAGAGTCCCGCCTGCCCGAAGCTAGTTGGACTATGGCATTGCCAATTAAGGTATGTTGTGAGGCTGAAAAAAGTGAGGAGGAGAAGGACATTGGAAAGAGGAAGGTTGGGTAGTACCTGGCTGTTCTATTGAAATGGTAAATCTTACATAGACAATATGGACAAGTAAAGCATTGACAACACAGAGTAATCAACGCATACACACTTATACCAACATCCCCTTTTCCTGATAAATTTAAGCTAAAACAAAATTTTTAAATAAATTTAAAAAAAAATTGTTCATAAAATCAGAAGAAATACATTTATGATAGTAATGGTTACACAGATCTGGTTAAAGCACAGCTAAAGTAATTTATTTGTACATTTCAAATCTGAATTATGGTTTTTCACCAGGGCGAAACTGAACGTACGAAAATTCTCAATTTTTAATCTTCATGTTATTTATTTAAATTTTTTTTTTATTTTTTTTTTAGGTTTTTTTTATTTTTTAATTTTTTAAAATTAAAATTTTCTTAAAACTAAAATTTTTCAAAAATTAAAATAATAATAATTATTGTTTAAATAAAACTAAAAAACCTAAAAATTGAAATGGAGTTCTACAAAATAAACTTTAAAACCGTGAAAAAAAAAAAAAATCCATGTTATTTCTTCACGTCATAACAATTTCGCACTTTCTCACTGGCACGGCCAATATCTTTTGCATGGTAGAAAATTAAAATATTATGATTAAACTGTGGTATAGGTATAAGTAATACGTTTTTGGATTTTTAAAATGACTTTTCTCTTATTGAATCAAACCCCATCAAGAATAGAAGAACATTGTATCCGCCCTGTTGCATCACTGCTCTGTGACATCTAAATTAATCCTCCTTGATCTCCGAGCAATCTATTGCAGCGGTGTCGAGGGGACGCTCGGCCCCAATTATAAGTGACATAATGGTACGCCACTGGCTTCCGAGACAAATGAGAGATTCGGGATCACTGTCAGCTCCAGGAAATCAAACACGTTATAATGAGTCTTGTGACAATGGACATAAGGCGACTTGTCGGTTGCTGATATTTCAGATAAAACTTTTTTTATGTTGGATTTCTTTGATGGTGGGTTTTATTTGGAGTCATATAAAAAGTGGATTAATTATAATATGAAAAAAAATGATAGTTAAATATTTTTTGTTATGTCTAAGAACTGAACTGATTTTCTTTAAAAATGCAATAGAAAAGTTATTCGAATCCTTGTTATTATATAGGGTCATAAAATCATCTTATACGAGTATATACCTACATTTATTTGATTTACAGAATCATAAGTATTTTTTCTCAAATTTTAAATTGTAATTAGTTAGAACGTCTATCAAAGTCTCCAGGTTATTTAAGATGTATTTTTATTATTTGACCACCTCCGTGGCGAAGTGGTAAGATTTTTTTTAATGTGAAAACAGCTCAAGAGTCCCAACTGATCCCAACCGTCTGGAGCTAGTGAGACTATGGCATCCCCAATTTAGGGATGGTATGAGGCTGAAAGTAGCTAAGGAGTGGAACTAGAAGAGAAAGAAAAGAAGGTCAGAAAGTACTGGGCTATTCAGATCTGGTCACCAAACACGGCTAAAGCCATTTCAAGCAACGATTCTATTCTGAATGGTGGTCTGAGAATATACTACTCTAAAACGTTCTGCGAACACACTTTATATTATTTTCAATTAATTACTTGCGAAATAACAACAATTAATACAATAAAATTTATTTGCCCACGCCGGGATTTGAACCCGCGACCTCTGGATTCATAGTCGAGCATATTTACCTCTAGACCATCGAGGCGGTCAGATCCTTGCCCATGGGTCTTGAAAATGTGGGCTCAGCGAGGGCAAATATAAAATAATTACAATTATAATGAGTGACTATGCAAAGGTCAATTGTATGTACCTATTCTTTATCAACGAATGATTCCTATTAGTTTATACAAAATAATCTGAATATGCATGTAATTAATTGTTCATCGTACATTATCTTAAACTTGTTTACTTCTTTTCTTAATCAATTAAATACCACGTTTAATAGTCACGAATTATTTTTTACTTACGTTTGAGAATTAGGTATATGCACGAATATATTTTTTAAGCATTGTTTTATGCCGTCCGTGTAATGCTCATGTTAGTTTAAAAATGCTAAGCTTAATCCTTGGAGTAAGAATATTTATTATTGTATATTTTTGTTCTGAGGCTTAATCGCTGAGCTCTTTTTAAAGTGATCCGTGGATTTATGGGACATTGGTTAAGATTTGACTTCACAAACGGCTGAATATTAGTGGCAGACTTTTACGCAATCTTAAATATTATATATTTATTATACATATATATATATATTTTTTTTTTATATATATAATGTTTGCATTTCATTACAACTTATGTAACGTTTTGACGTATTACCATGAAGTTTATAGGATTTTAATCTGCCGTCATTTACCTTTACGCCAAGATCCTTTTTTAAACAAAATTATATCCATACGCGGCACAATTTTTGATATGCCTAATTCATCATTTTAAAATGCTGTAACTATTTTATTTCGTGATAAATTTATGATTGGTTTATCTTAATGTGTGCTCACATAGGATAACTCCATGTAAAAAATTATATCCATTTCACTGTTTTTGATTAATTCATCATTTTAACATGCCATAACTATTTTATTTATTTTTATCTGATTATTCATCTATCAATAATATTATACCAAGAGAAATAGGTATTTTCCAAAGCGAATAAGACTGTGAGCTCGGGGTGATTAAATCAGTTTGACATTTAAACAATTAGTTTTTTAGTATCAATAATTATCGACCAGTACGATTAAGGGTTAGAGGTTTTTAACTTGTCTAGGTTTAACTTATTAAGTTACAGTTTTTATTTATTATGACGATGCTATTTTTACATTTAAAATATTTTTATGGTGATTTGAACCATAGTTCTTAGTTATTTTCTAGCCTTGTTAGATTTACCTAAATTATACAAGGTATCCAAGTATTATTATTATTAATATATTTTTTTATGTTTTGGTCAGGGGTATTTCCTTCAACATTCGATTACACCAAACAATAAAAAATAGAAGAACAGAAAAACAACAAAAGAAAATAATCTAATAATAACAATTGATGAACCCCGGCGAATGAAGGTTCTTGAAGGGATGGTACATATTTCACAAAACACAAACGAACATATATTATGATTTTTGTAACCACTTTGATACTTATTGCCCTAACTTTGAGTTGTAACGTAACAAATACCTTCAACTACGTGTGTACTATTTAATTTAATTTGGTTGTTTATTTACTGCAATAAAAAAACAATCATAATAACGGTGACATAATTAATAACAGTGTTATGATTGTGACTTATTCCACGCCTGATTTAGTGATTCAGTTATGGTGTTATACAAACATTACAAACTGACATTTTATTAGACGGTGAGACGACAGCCCTTTGATCCGAGTCTCTCACCGCCAGATCGCGTTACAGCCCGCTACACCGACACTAACACATTGACATTAACACACGAACATCAAGCGATTGACAACAACACATCTAGCTGTCAGCAATTACCACCGCCATCTTGGATCTGAATGTACTGTTTAATTTAATGATTAATTTTGGTATAAACCGATAAAACAGTACAAAAAAAAAAAAAAATGGGGATCACCCCACTTACTTTACATGTATTTAGTTACCATCAGGTAACTAAAAGCATATGCATAAGCATACACATAAAATACAAGAAACGTCATATTCATACAAATCTTACGGAAAATGTAGCACTACTAATGTTGCACCATTAAATTTTTCGACGGGTATGAAAAAGAATTACCATTCAAAGAATATGTGTGTGCGGAAGAGATAGATATATGAAGCGTGGTTCGAATGTATGTCTCGTTGACTTGGTTTAGTCAACCAGGCGCGTTGTCTCAGTAACGTATCTGCATTATTTAATTCATCTAAGAGCATAAGTCGTTTACATGTGGCTTAACCGCAGCTTAATAATGATTTAGAGAATCAAAACAGCTGTCGCTAAGAATAAAAGCTAAAAACTGCCATAACTTCTTACTGTAAACAAAATTAATGACCTCGGCATTACATTCGATTTTAAAACTAATTTTCTCTCACACATCAGTATAAAAACAAGTAAAGGTTTAAAATTGCTAGGCTTTATTCTTCGAAATGCTAGCGAATTTAAAAATATTTCCACATTAAAAATCCTGTACTCTTAGTTTAGTTCGAAGTCAAGTCGAATATAATTCTTCTGTCTGGTCCCCTCACTTTAAAATCCACTCTGATTCCATTGAAAAATTGCAACATAAATTTCTAAGATACATCAACTACAAACTCGGTCTACCTATTGAAAACATAAATTATAATTATTTAATGAAAGAATTAAAATTATTAACACTCTCAGACTCCTGTCTTGTTTCCGACTTGACTTTTATTTTTTAAATTGTTAATGGTATTGTAGACAGCCCTGATTTACTTAGGTCAATAACCTTCCATGTACCTAACAGGACCACTCGATCCAAAATTCTTTTTAAATGTAACAATATTATCAGGACTGAGTCATTTAGATACTCGCTTGTACCTAGATTGCATACAGTGGGTAATTCTTTCGCTAAAATAGTAGATATATTCAACTGCACTGAATCTAGTTACAAGAAGGCCATAATAGCATACCTCTTTCAAAAATATGACTCTTAATTTATTGAATTTTAATATTTCTATTAACTTACTTACGTTTTTGGATACTAATCATTTGCTGTATGTTATTTTTATATCACTATTATTTTTATGTTATATATTACACTGTTATGTAAAAACCCATTAGGGCGTTTATAATTAAAATAAATAAATAATATCACTATCAAAATTGATTGAATTAAATTGCAAAAAAATGATTATAGAGTTTTAAACATTTAACATAAAAAAACATAAATAGTCTATTCAAGTTTAAAAAAACTACTGCAATACTCAATCAACACAAAAAAATGCGGACTTTGATTAAGAAGATTTTCTTATTGATTTAAAAAAAAAATAGCTCTAAAAATATCATACCTAGAATACGTACGGGGAGCTTCGTGGCTTGGTGGTGGGAGCATTATCTCTGGTCGTAGGACCATCTCTGAAAATGGCGGATTGTTAGCCCAGTAAAGTTTGAATTAGTTTCCTATCATCGGTGGTTATTGTCAGGGCAATATTGTCTCAAGCTGCAAGCTTCGATAACTTTAAACTACACCATATTTAGCCTGGAGGCTTTAGGCACATATTCTTAGAAAAAAATCGAAATAAAAAAAACTGTATTCAACAATTTAAATCTACACGTTAATACAAATATTCATAACACATAGTTGTTTTGTACAATATCAACTCCAAAGGCACTTCACTAAACTCTAAAATAACTTAAGACTGCAGCTGTATTTTTCGGTAATCTTTGCTCATCTTGGCACAAAAAAAGTTGGAAGCCGCCACTGATTTGGAGAAATCTAGACAAATTCACCTTTTTTTTAAATATAGCCTCAATAAATAATCCTCTATTTCACAATATCCTTTCACTGGTGACATTAAATGCGCATTTAATTAAATATCATTTAAAATACACACTAACGAAATACAATATCATTTTTAAATTATGTTAAATTTCGTCCGAGCTCGCAGCCAAAACCATAGATTTTATTTTTTATTGTTATTATGAGAAAAACCAATCAAAATGTCACAAAATCCAAATTATAATCCCTTAAAATATTGATTCCGGCTAAAGCCGTAATCAGGCGGTTTATGCTAAAGCCGGGACAATATATTTTATGGCCATCAGAGACACATGTGTTTTCGATTTTCGAATGGCTGTAAAGATCAACATATTCAAATTAATTCGTATTCCATTATGTTTTGAGGATTCGGAAACTTCTAATAATAAAGGTGAAACTAATGAGGACATATTGTAGTCGGTATTGGCACACCTATGGTGACAAACAATGTAATAAATAAATAATTCTATTGATTATCGAAACTTATTGAATACTGCTTTAGATAGACATGTGGTAGTTGGTAGTATTCATAGATAAAAAAGATGAATAAAAGAGAGTTAAAGCAAAAACCACGTGTCAAGATCGTGATTAGTAGCATTCTTTTCTATATTTGAAAAAATAATAGCTACTTCCCGGCTTTGCCAGTTTCAGAAATATATTGATAAATATGCCCTTTGCTAAAAAAAATAACAATAAAGTAATAGGTCACGGGTTCAAATCCCGTCCGCGAAAATTAAATTAATTTAATTATTGAAATAATATCTAAAACCTTCAACGTAAATAAGAAACAGAAAAAAAACGGTCGCGACCGAGATTCGAACTCGGAACCTTTACTTTATCCGGGAGTAATTCTTCTGCCAATTGAGCCACCGAGACCTTATAAAAAAACTGGCACTTTTAATCGATCTCATTCTTCATTTAATTTATTTTTATTTTTATTTAAGTTGAAGATTATTGATATTAGTTCAATAATTAATATAAAAATAATAAGCACAAAAGCTTTAAAGTAAATTCTAATTTAATATGAATTTCAATTTCATTAATATTCATATTTAATTAAAATAAAGTATATTTGCGGCATATTCCAGGGGGGGGGGTACTCCCAGTAGCGCCTTGGTAAAAAACCACTTTTCGGCATCGAAGCGTTACTTGGAATGTTTCAGCCGTGTTTGGCGACCAGATCTGAATAGCCAGTTTCTGAACGGTGGTCTTTCAAAATGGCAATACTGAGAGTATCTTCCACTCAAATATTGTATTATACCCGCTTAGTTGGTGATGCCTGGTGATACCAATTACTAAGCCAGCAAATTCTAAGAAATAAGTTCTCGAAAATTTTATACTACCCACCAACAAAAAATTACATATTTTTATTAAAATTTCTTTGAACAATAAATGAACTAACATAGTATTACAACTAATTTAAAACGTATGAACTATATACGAGTTTGGAAGTCCCTGCCAAAACATGGTGTAATTTCGCTTATAGTCCGTTCGTTTCCCGAGTGTTCCGCATTAGCCGGATTATACCGTCCCCGCGGGAATGATTTAAACAAAACAGAAACACTACAAAATGCCCTCTCCGACCGTATGCATGCAATAGTCATAACGTTTTATAGCGCCGTCCCCCGTATTAAGGATGAAAACAATGCAGAGGATGTGTTATATGTCGGGGACAATCTGCACTTTATTGCTTCCTAAGCTACGTGACTGGTGTGAATGCAATTCCACAGAGTGAAGATTATCTGGATGGTAGCCAACTTCCGAAATAATTTCTTGGATTGTGAAAATAAGTGTTTTGTGAAAATTCGAAGACGACCATCATTTTTAGCAATAAAGAAAAACAAAGTTCAAAGTCATTCCTAATTCTAAACGGCAACCTGGCAGAGAAAGTACCTCAATTTTATCAACCCTCTGAAGTCAGGCGCCGTGTGACGTTTTACACACTGAAATTCAGAACTTCCTCATACAAAAACACGGCAACATGTAAAGCGATGGAACTAATTAATGAAGCTGCATCTACCTTGGATATAATTATTTATTTATATACTAACGAACCATTGTCCAATTACGAAAGTACGAAACAATGACAAAAATAGAACAAACATATACATTTAAAAGAACATTCAAGTCAAAAAATACACAACACAAAATGGAAAAAAGATCAACAGAGAAAGAATAGCACATACGTAATGAAGCAATGACAAAAATAGGACAAACATATACATTTGAAAGAACATTCAAGTCAAAAGCCTGAGCAAAGTTTTGGTAGAGTCGTAAAGAATGACAAACTCATTTAGACTGGTGCCAAAAATGTCAAGACCATGGCTTGAATTAACAAGTCTTGATATTCCGGACAGTGGACAATGATACCCATAATTACTAAAGTGATGATTAAGGAACAGCAATTCATTGTTTCTAAGTATACGGCAAAGAATGTTGAATGTTTATTTGGATGCACATATATATTTTGAGTTCTGTCACTATCTCTTGGTGTAAGAACAATAGTAGTTACATAACGACCCATATACTTAAAAATAAATAAAATTAACACACATTTTTACACACGTTCAATCTTTATACATTTTTTCTTTGTTCGCTATGCTTTTTTATTTACATTGAATTTATATCTTACTTTTTCTTTCTTTAGATATATAAGAATTACTGTAAGAGGATATGATTGAAACTGCCTTGAAGAGGCCCATGTTGAAGGAGGGAGGAAACATAGAGGTCGGCAAATCGTTCCACAGTCGAGCTGTTGAGCACAAGAACGAATCGTAAAAACGACACATTTTCATGTATCGAATGTCAACCGTGTACAAATGTTGGGCGCACGTATACTATGTAGAATGAAACGTTTGCTTATTTACAATGCTTAATGGGGAAATTGTAAATTAACATTGTTATTCAACTAATATAAAGGGATGAAATTTTATAGTGCGCTGCCGGAAATCATCAAAATTATGGCAATCAATAAATTCAAAATAGTGTGTTAAAACTATTTAAAATACATATAAATAAAAATAATAAGTGGTATTTAAGTAAAAATATTATTAGATCAAAAATAAAATGAAATGATTAGATGCTTTGTAATTTTTTTTGTGCAAGTAATAAAAAAATACAAAATCAATGGATTTCTTTAATTTCTATTGTATTTCATCGAAAAACCGATCAAAAACATGTAATGAAATGAAAATAAGACGGTAGATTTTTCATCAGCAGTTTGCTCAGTTTTGGTTGATGAAAGCCTAAATATTCATCCACGTGCGCTGTCACAAGTCTGCATCCTCTATTTCCGCGACCCAACGCCCCCCACCATAACAACTCCACCCGCGTTGGACGTCTCTTTCAAGCCGGTCATAAATAAAATCTTTATGGTTGTTTGCGCTCTCTTACTCTTTATTATGGTTATTACACGCAGTCGCCCGGCGGGAGAGATGACTTATGGGAGATGCCGCGATCCGCGGGCCCTTGTAACGCGACATTGTCCATTGTCGGGAACGGACTGTAATAATGTGTGGATGGGGAAATTATTGTAGCACTTAGCCTTATAGGTAAGTACTCCAAGTCTTTTCAGGGCCTAACACTCTTAGCTCATGGCTTCTACATATTTCGGAAGCAAAAAATAAATTTTAAAAGTTATGGTAGCAATTTTTATCATTTTGTTTTTTGACAGGTCATGTGAAAAATTGGGTATTACTATTCAAATGCTTATTACAATAAAAAAATATTAATTTATTTTCATGGGGAGTCTCAGATACAAAGTGATTTTCATTTTCATTATAATTTTTATTGCAAAACAATAAAAATATATGTATGCTTAATTTCCTAAGAGACTGACTGAGATTTACTAAAACACAGTAATAATAATATGAATAATATAGTTTTAATCCAGAAGGTATGCAGTAGTGCAATGTAATATATTTCATAATTAAAATAAATAATAAATCTAAAAATTGTTAATGGAGGATATTAGTTTTCGTGCTTGCAGAAGACCATCGAGAGGGAGTCCATCTAAGCAGCATTAAGATTGATGGGGTCAATATCTTAATCCAATGAGCTTCTATGCTAGAATTCGAGATCTGACGGGATTCCATGATGAGGTCATTTCCAGAGTTGTTGATCCTTTCCCTCATTTCTGCCACCCTGGTTCTCATAAGGGCTGCAAATCCGGGAACTCGCCCCTCTGTGAACATACCGGAAGCACTGCAGTGCCTGGGAAGACTGAATATCATGCGGTAGGGGTTGTTGTACTGAATCCGAAGCCTTTCCAAGTTATTATTCTTGAAATTGGTCCAGAGCTCGCACGTGAACAGGATAGTATAGAACGCCAGGAAGAGTGTCCTTTTTTACTGGTGGACTACAAAGCCGAAATCTTCTACTGTTAAAAATAATAATACTTCTTGGCTAACTTATATAGCGCCATTTTTGTGAAACATCACATCAAAGACACTTTGCAAAACTTAAAAACTATGGCTAAATTTACCATAAAACTATCCAAGTACCTAAAACTATAGCTGGAATTACCCTATTGATATTACCATATCAATTATTTACATGTGTCGCGGGCTGTAAAAAAATCAAACTTTTGAATTTGCTAATTACTGCATGAAAAGATATTAGTAAACTGGTGAGTACCTACATAATACAATATGTACAATTTTTAAACATTTTAGGAAAATTATTTTCGGAGCGCTATTTTTGTTCACTTCAGAAGTTATTAAGCGTTTTATTAACCTAGAGAAAATGCTTAAAACATAGTACCGGCTTTAAAATATTATTTAAGTGAATTAAAAGTAGTAAGGTAGCATCCTGTGAGGGTGTATTTTCACAATATATTATTACCGTCTGATTACAGTCATTATCATGTCGACAATACTTCTCTCTGACCATTTTTTGTTTGTTTGTTTGTATTACCTACTAAAGTGTCCGTGTGAAGATATTGCTGTTGCACTATTAGACAAAGCGTCGGTGATATTATTGAACGTCAAATCGTATTGTTACAAACATTTGCTTAGAAAAATAATAGAATTGAGTATGGAGTACACGGTATTTCAAAGCACTTGGATATCGATAAGTTAAAAAAAAATCACAATAATATTTCAGCGTCATTCCAATTTGCAGCGCTACTAAAACAAAACATAGATTTTTTTATATTTCACAAACGACATGCCTGTATCTACTTAATATATATGTTATTGATGGCCTCCAAGACCGAGTGGTTAAGATCCTCGACTACAACTCTAGAGATCGCGGGTTTAAATCCCGGAGTGCGCAAATGAAGGTAATTATGGTATGTATAAGTCCGAATAAAAAAATAAAAAAATATGCTAAGAATGAAGAACTGAAGACGAATAAATAAAAAAACCTCCGAAAGAAACATTCGTTAAAAAAATACCAATTTACGGGTAAAATTCGAGAATTGTGGTCAAAAATTATTTGCTGTTCCCTCAGGATATATGGGACCGAACAAAGTAAAAATTTGAAATTTTTCTAAGAATGGTGAACTAAAGATGATCAAATAAAAAAACTTTTCAAAAGAAATTTTCATTAGAAAAATTACCATTTTGCAGGGAAAATGCGAGACTTGGGGACGGGAATTATGTGCCGTTTGCTCAGGATATATGGGACCGAACGAAGTGAAAATTTTAAGTAATGCTATGAATGATAAACTAAAGACGATCAAATGAAAAAACCTTTCAAAATGAATATTTGTTAAAAAAATACCATTTTGCGGGCGAAATGCGAGACTTGGGGCCGGGAATTATGTGCCGTTTTTCTAGGATATATGGGACCGAACGATGTGAAAATTTGAAACTTTGCTAAGAATGATGAAGTAAAGATGATCAAATAAAAAACTTTTCAAAATAAATTTTCGTTAAAAAAATACCAATTTGCGTGTAAAATTTGAGTCATGGGGTCAGAAATTAAATGCTGTTTTCTGAGGATATATGGAACCGAATAAAGGGAGAATTCGGAATTGTGCTAATAATGATGAATTAAATATGAAAAAAATAAATAAATAAATGATAAAATCCTTCAAAAGCATTTGTTAAAAAAATACCATTTTGAGGGCGAAATGCGAGACTTGGGGTCGGAAATTATGTGCCGTTTCCTGAAGATATGTGGGACTGAACGAAATGAAAATTTGAAATTATTGTAAGAATGATGAACTAAAGATGAATAAATGAAAAAACTCAAAAAGAAACATTAAAAAAAATATCAATTTGCGGGTAAAATTTGAGTCTTGGGGTCAAAAATTAAATGCCGTGTCCTGTGGATATATGGAACCGAATAAAGGGAAATATAAGAATTGTGCTAATTATTTCTAATTTTGAAACTGTTAATTCGTGGTGGAATTCCATTTAATGATTTAATAAAACAAATTTGTAACTTTATTCCACTTTTATTATTTTGACTGGACCGGTTTCAGCCTATGACGGCCATCTTCAGACTAGTACAAATGTTTGTTAACCTACGGCTTATATACTATTTTTTGGGGATGTTATTTATAGAAAACCAACATATAGTGATAATATCATACAATACATCCAGACATCACATCTCACACAAATTATCGGTATTCCATTCACTCATTCACAGACTTTTACACGTACCCTTAAATTGTATTAATTTTAATAATGAACTTAATGTTATTAAAAAATATTGCCAACAATAATGGATATAGTAGCGAACAATTAATAATTTAATAAAGAAAAAAGAAAAACCCTAACATTAAAACTAATTTCACAAGGCCTTTACACAGAAAAATGACGAAGTTCTCACCAAACAATGGGCAAAAATCCCATATATTGGCGAATTATCCACTAAAATCTCGAGAATTACAAATAATGATAAATGTAGAACAGCCTTTTACAATGTAAATTCCTTAGGAAAATTTTGATCAACAATAAAAGACAAGAGAAAAAACTAGATAACTCAGGGGTTTATCAAGTTAATTGCTCTAATTGCCCGTCACAGTACATAGGCCAAACGGGTAGAGCGTTCAAAACACGCATTAAAGAACATTTCACCAATTGGGTTAACGATAAAGGTGAACTTTCGAACGTTGCATTGCACCTACTAGATAACAAACACTCGTTTGACAAAGACAGAGATGTGAAAGTCCTACACACGTGCGTGAAAGGACAAAAATTAGACAGACTAGAATCAATGGAAATAACCCGTCTAACTAATAAAGTTGACCCACAATTTGTCATGAATAAACAACTAGAATCATTTGTAAAGTCACCGCTATTATACCCATTATAATTTTATCATCCGATCCAATGTAATAATGTATATTCCTAACTAAAAACATATCATAATGTAAATGCACTTAAAAATCCCCAAACAATCAATAGGTAATAACAATAAATGTAAGTCATTACCAAAGTGCATAGCACTCAAAAAATTCCTTGATACCGAGAAATTATAATAATAGAAGTAATCTACTCTAACAGTGCATAATGAATAGAATCATAAAACTAATATACCATAATGCTGGGAGTAACCCAATAATTAGAAAATTATGTTGTACATCTGGACATCACAATTGAGATGGGAAAACCTAAAGTAAACTCATTAACAATCAGTATTCACCAACCTTTCATTATATAAATACATTGTCAATTCATATTTATAGAAATGCAACTGTAACCCATCTTAAATATCAAATAAAATAAATAAATATTCCAGATAGATATATAAAATAGTAATACCAATAAATTAAAAGTAACTTTTACCCTGTAACTATTAAAATCATGCAACAATACTGATGAATATAATTAAAGTAAAATCATTGTTTACCACCCCTAACATCCCCAAAAATAGTATATAAGCCGTAGGTTAACAAACATTTGTACTAGTCTGAAGATGGCCGTCATAGGCTGAAACCGGTCCAGTCAAAATAATAAAAGTGGAATAAAGTTACAAATTTGTTTTATTAAATCATTAATTGTGCTAATTATGATGAATTGAATACGTTTAAATGATAAAATTCTTCAAAAGAAGCTTTTGTTGAAAAAATACCATTTTGCGGGCAAAATGCGAGACTTGGGGCCGAAAATTATTTGCTGTTTCCTCGGGATATATGGGACCGAACAAAGTAAAAATTTGAAATTTTTCTAAGAATGGTGAACTAAAGATGATCAAATAAAAAAACTTTTTCA
The DNA here is from genome assembly GCA_022651775.1 of Drusus annulatus. Lineage (NCBI taxonomy): Eukaryota > Metazoa > Arthropoda > Insecta > Trichoptera > Limnephilidae > Drusus > Drusus annulatus. The sequence continues at coordinate 63,416 of JAGWCC010000352.1, read as the reverse complement.
AAAAGAAATTTTCATTAGAAAAATTACCATTTTGCAGGGAAAAATGCGAGACTTGGGGACGGGAATTATGTGCCGTTTGCTCAGGATATATGGGACCGAACGAAGTGAAAATTTTAAGTAATGCTATGAATGATAAACTAAAGACGATCAAATGAAAAACCTTTCAAAAATGAATATTTGTTAAAAAATACCATTTTGCGGGCGAAATGCGAGACTTGGGGCCGGGAATTATGTGCCGTTTTTTCTAGGATATATGGGACCGAACGATGTGAAAATTTGAAACTTTGCTAAGAATGATGAAGTAAAGATGATCAAATAAAAAACTTTTCAAAATAAATTTTCGTTAAAAAAATACCAATTTGCGTGTAAAATTTGAGTCATGGGGTCAGAAATTAAATGCTGTTTTCTGAGGATATATGGAACCGAATAAAGGGAGAATTCGGAATTGTGCTAATAATGATGAATTAAATATGAAAAAAAATAAATAAATAAATGATAAAATCCTTCAAAAAAGCATTTGTTAAAAAAATACCATTTTGAGGGCGAAATGCGAGACTTGGGGTCGGAAATTATGTGCCGTTTCCTGAAGATATGTGGGACTGAACGAAATGAAAATTTGAAATTATTGTAAGAATGATGAACTAAAGATGAATAAATGAAAAAACTCAAAAAGAAACATTAAAAAAAATATCAATTTGCGGGTAAAATTTGAGTCTTGGGGTCAAAAATTAAATGCCGTGTCCTGTGGATATATGGAACCGAATAAAGGGAAATATAAGAATTGTGCTAATTATTTCTAATTTTGAAACTGTTAATTCGTGGTGGAATTCCATTTTAATGATTTAATAAAACAAATTTGTAACTTTATTCCACTTTTATTATTTTGACTGGACCGGTTTCAGCCTATGACGGCCATCTTCAGACTAGTACAAATGTTTGTTAACCTACGGCTTATATACTATTTTTGGGGATGTTATTTATAGAAAACCAACATATAGTGATAATATCATACACAATACATCCAGACATCACATCTCACACAAATTATCGGTATTCCATTCACTCATTCACAGACTTTTACACGTACCCTTAAATTGTATTAATTTTAATAATGAACTTAATGTTATTAAAAATATTGCCAACAATAATGGATATAGTAGCGGAACAATTAATAATTTAATAAAGAAAAAAGAAAAAACCCTAACATTAAAACTAATTTCACAAGGCCTTACACAGAAAAATGACGAAGTTCTCACCAAACAATGGGCAAAAATCCCATATATTGGCGAATTATCCACTAAAATCTCGAGAATTACAAATAATGATAAATGTAGAACAGCCTTTTACAATGTAAATTCCTTAGGAAAAATTTTGATCAACAATAAAGACAAGAGAGAAAAAACTAGATAACTCAGGGGTTTATCAAGTTAATTGCTCTAATTGCCCGTCACAGTACATAGGCCAAACGGGTAGAGCGCGTTCAAAACACGCATTAAAGAACATTTCACCAATTGGGTTAACGATAAAGGTGACAGAGATGTGAAAGTCCTACACACGTGCGTGAAAGGACAAAAATTAGACAGACTAGAATCAATGGAAATAACCCGTCTAACTAATAAAGTTGACCCACAATTTGTCATGAATAAACAACTAGAATCATTTGTAAAGTCACCGCTATTATACCCATTATAATTTTATCATCCGATCCAATGTAATAATGTATATTCCTAACTAAAAACATATCATAATGTAAATGCACTTAAAAATCCCAAACAATCAATAGGTAATAACAATAAATGTAAGTCATTACCAAAGTGCATAGCACTCAAAAATTCCTTGATACCGAGAAATTATAATAATAGAAGTAATCTACTCTAACAGTGCATAATGAATAGAATCATAAAACTAATATACCATAATGCTGGGAGTAACCCAATAATTAGAAAATTATGTTGTACATCTGGACATCACAATTGAGATGGGAAAACCTAAAGTAAACTCATTAACAATCAGTATTCACCAACCTTTCATTATATAAATACATTGTCAATTCATATTTATAGAAATGCAACTGTAACCCATCTTAAATATCAAATAAAATAAATAAATATTCCAGATAGATATATAAAATAGTAATACCAATAAATTAAAAGTAACTTTTACCCTGTAACTATTAAAATCATGCAACAATACTGATGAATATAATTAAAGTAAAATCATTGTTTACCACCCCTAACATCCCCAAAAATAGTATATAAGCCGTAGGTTAACAAACATTTGTACTAGTCTGAAGATGGCCGTCATAGGCTGAAACCGGTCCAGTCAAAATAATAAAAGTGGAATAAAGTTACAAATTTGTTTTATTAAATCATTAATTGTGCTAATTATGATGAATTGAATACGTTTAAATGATAAAATTCTTCAAAAGAAGCTTTTGTTAAAAAAATACCATTTTGCGGGCAAAATGCGAGACTTGGGGCCGAAAATTATTTGCTGTTTCCTCGGGATATATGGGACCGAACAAAGTAAAAATTTGAAATTTTTCTAAGAATGGTGAACTAAAGATGATCAAATAAAAAAACTTTTCAAAAGAAATTTTCATTAGAAAAATTACCATTTTGCAGGGAAAATGCGAGACTTGGGGACGGGAATTATGTGCCGTTTGCTCAGGATATATGGGACCGAACGAAGTGAAAATTTTAAGTAATGCTATGAATGATAAACTAAAGACGATCAAATGAAAAAACCTTTCAAAATGAATATTTGTTAAAAAAATACCATTTTGCGGGCGAAATGCGAGACTTGGGGCCGGGAATTATGTGCCGTTTTTCTAGGATATATGGGACCGAACGATGTGAAAATTTGAAACTTTGCTAAGAATGATGAAGTAAAGATGATCAAATAAAAAACTTTTCAAAATAAATTTTCGTTAAAAAAATACCAATTTGCGTGTAAAATTTGAGTCATGGGGTCAGAAATTAAATGCTGTTTTCTGAGGATATATGGAACCGAATAAAGGGAGAATTCGGAATTGTGCTAATAATGATGAATTAAATATGAAAAAAATAAATAAATAAATGATAAAATCCTTCAAAAAAGCATTTGTTAAAAAAATACCATTTTGAGGGCGAAATGCGAGACTTGGGGTCGGAAATTATGTGCCGTTTCCTGAAGATATGTGGGACTGAACGAAATGAAAATTTGAAATTATTGTAAGAATGATGAACTAAAGATGAATAAATGAAAAAACTCAAAAAGAAACATTAAAAAAAATATCAATTTGCGGGTAAAATTTGAGTCTTGGGGTCAAAAATTAAATGCCGTGTCCTGTGGATATATGGAACCGAATAAAGGGAAAAATAAGAATTGTGCTAATTATGATGAATTGAATACGTTTAAATGATAAAATTCTTCAAAAGAAGCTTTTGTTAAAAAAATACCATTTTGCGGGCAAAATGCGAGACTTGGGGCCGAAAATTATTTGCTGTTTCCTCAGGATATATGGGACCGAACAAAGTAAAAATTTGAAATTTTGCTAAGAGTGGTGAACTAAAGATGATCAAATAAAAAACTTTGCAAAAAAAATTTTCACTAAAAATATTACCATTTTGCAGGCAAAATGCGAGACTTGAGGTCGGGAATTATGTGCCGTTTCCTTAGGATAAATGGGACCGAACGAAGTGAAAATTTTAAATAATGCTAAAAATGATAAACTAAAGACGATCAAATGAAAAAACCTTTCAAAATAAATATTTGTTAAAAAAATACCATTTTGAGGGCGAAATGCGAGACTTGGGGCCGGGAATTATGTGCCGTTTTTCTAGGATATATGGTACCGAACGATGTGAAAATTTGAAATTTTGCTAAGAATGATGAAGTAAAGATGATCAAATAAAAAACTTTTCAAAAGAAATTTTCGTTAAAAAAAAATACCAATTTGCGGGTAAAATTTGAGTCAAGGGGTCAGAAATTAAATGCTGTTTTCTGAGGATATATAGAACCGAATAAAGGGAGAATTTTGTATTGTGCTAATAATGATGAATTAAATACGTTATAATGATAAAATCCTTCAAAAAAAGCATTTGTTAAAAAAAATACCGTTTCGCGGGCAAAATGCGAGACTTGGGGTCGGAAATTATTTGCCGTTTCCTGAAGATATATGGGACTGAACGAAGTAAAAATTCAAAAATATGCTAAGAATGATAAACTTTGGACGATCAAATGAAAAAACCTTTCAAAAGAAATATTTGTTAAAAAAATACCATTTTGCGGGCAAAATGCGAGACTAAAGGTTGGGAATTATGCTCTATTTCCTCACGATATATGGGACCTAACGATGTAAAAATTTGAAATTTTGCTTAGAATAATGAACTAAAGATGACCAAATAAAAAAAATACAATTATTAAATGCAAGACTTGGGGCCGGCAATTACGAGTATGTGCCGTTTCCTCCGGATATATGGGACCAAACGATGTGAAAATTTGAAATTGTGCTAAGAATGATGAATTTAAGACGATCAAATGAAAAAAAAACTCTCAAAAGAAATATTTGTTAAAAAAATACCATTTTGCGGGGAAAATGCGAGACTTGGGGCAAGAAATTTTGTGCAAATATGCGAAGTATTCGCAAACTTGCATAACTTGTTGTATCACCCTAAAAAGTTCGTCATCGTCTTATTCAAACACAAGAAGGAGCCACAAAATATTCCATCAATCTGGCTAGAAGAAAACAAACTGCTTGTGGCCTCACAGGTTAAATACCTGAGCATGTCTTTACAGAAGATTTGAACGACAAAAAAGTGCTATTAATATACGGCTCAGAATGCTCTTAAAGCAATTCTCACACTGTAGAGTGACAATGTCAGGAAACTGCTTTTTAAGACGTACTGCACTGCCCTATATACATCTGAACTGTGGACACAACACCCAACAGCGCGATCGAACGAGTTGAGGGTTTGCTACAACAATGCCTATAGGCAGCTTCTGCAACTTCCGAGGTTCTGCAGTGCCTCTACAATGTTCACCAAAGGGAGGGTGCACTCATTCCCCGCCTTATTTCGCCACTGACTAGCCAGCTTCTGGGGCAGGACGCGGAACTCAACCAACGCCATTGTCGCGGCTGCATCTGAGTGTCTCAGCTCTTTTCCCAATGAGCGATGGGTCCAGATGATGCAAAGACCACCTTGATGATTAAAGTATTGTTTTTTTTTCTCTTTATTACTTTGCATATATTTAATGTATTACAATTCTTTCTTTTGTTTTATATATTATTATTCCGTTTTTTTGTATTGTTAATTATGAAATGTGTTGCCAATAAAATACATTCTATGCAGTGCAATCACTATACCTGCATTCCTTCTGGAATAACATTATTATTATTATTACTTCAGGTAATCACAATTGTTATTTCTACTTTGGAAATAAATGATAAAAAAAACAATAAAAAAAGAAATATCTATCTTAAATATGACGAAAATCTCCCATAGTGAGTGAATTCCAAAAATAATTATAAAAAGGGGGACACATATTTTTTTTTTTTTTATAAATTTATTCCAGATCTCAGGGAGGGTGGTGCAATCCCATGAGTTCCATATAATACATAGAAAGATAAAAAAAAAAAATACAAAGATAATAAATAAAAATAGAAAACATGATAACATAGTAATAAATAATAGCAATAAAGAAATAAAATTAAACTTCGTTTCAAGACATCAGGAAATGACTCCATTGTTTATAAACGGGGCCCTGCAAGAAGTCCAGTGCTGCCCTCACAAGAGTGTTTTCGCTCGTGCCTATTCTTATTCGGTAGTTGGCGATACGTCTTCTTATTAAGGCTCTGAAACCGGGAACTCGTCCTTCTGCGAACATTTCTGAAGCGCTGCAGTACCATGACAGCCCGAAAAGCATCCGGTACGAGTTGTTGTATTGTACCTCCATTCTTTTTAAAGTTGCACGGTTGAAATTTGTCCACAGCTCCGATGTATACAGGCTTGTACAATATGTATTAAATAGTTGCCGTTTTGCTTCTCGGCTGCATTTGTTGAATCTTCGAGCAATCATGTTTCCTCTAATGCACAGTGCTCTTCTCTGTCGCTCGATATCATCATCATCTTTGAGCTCAGCTGTCAAAATATGTCCTAAATATTTGACCTCGGATTTTTCATTTATATTTGTTCCATTAAGGCTGACTGGTAATATTTTAGTAGGTCCTGCTCCCGTCTTGAACACTAGTAACACTGATTTAGTGGGGTTGTAAACCATGTTGTGTTCAGCAGCATATTTTTCGCATATCCTTAGCAGCCTCCTCATGGCTTTGATAGATGGTGCTAGAATAACCATGTCATCTGCGTACGCAATGTTATTGACGCATGTATTTCCCAGGTGGCAACGGGAAATACATAACATATAACCGTGTTCACTTCACTATTCCGAGATGTGCAATATTCTTTTGCAAATCCACTCTTTAGCCATGAAAATACATTTGAAATTGTCGTTTATCTTAGTAAGAAACCCACTAGCAGCAAATAATCTTGTTTCTTTCAAGATTGAAGGGAAAATAGAAAAACATGTTAACATAATAATATTTGTTTCTTGATAAAATCTAAACATGTGGGAACAGAAGCTTTCTAGTTTCTAGATAAATAAAAAAGACACTATCTAACTTCAGAATGACACCTTTATGGTTAATGATAGTCATCTGAATAAACTTTTGACAGTTAACATCACTTTGAATACACATCGTAAACCCAAAATGTGAGTATTTACCTTTCTACTGAGCAGAGATAAAAATGTTAAACGGTAGCTTTGGGCCATATTTTGGAGGAATATCAATATTGTTCTAGCCAGCCAACTAAACCTACAAGGAACTTACTTTTGAATTATTGCCTTTGCTCTACAAAAAAATAAGGACTTTCATGGACGAAGTTAGCAGAAACTTCAAGTTTTGTTGAAGTAGGTAATTTATTCACAAAAAAGCTTATTTTTGGCATGATCGCATATTATCCATATTGTCAAAGAATAAACTTTATGTCATATGATATTATTCATCTTAGTTATCGCCTTACATGATAATATAATATAAAAATTATAATTTCAAAATTAATATGGTGCTGCTACTAAGAGCTCCATTGTAACCTCTTATTTTGTTACATACATCATTTATGAGAAAAGATACATATGCGGCAGTGAACATATTAGCGGTATAACTTACATAAAAATACCTACATACCTTAACGCGTTTCATTGGTTACATGGTAATATAAAAAATAAGTAAATAAATTAATATTTAAAGGTATATTATATTAAAACTAAACAATTTGATTTTAAAGTTACCTGTACGATAAGGGCGATAAAAAATATTTATAATAATATTATGCAAGATGGAGGTCAAAAATTATGATATTTTGAAAAAGTTTGCATTTATATAGGTATTAAAAATACTTTAAGACGTGGTCAAAAATAGGTAGATATTTGTTGCCTCAACTATATATAAATATATATATTTAATGTTGCGTGCAATCGCACATTTTCCCACACAACCAATTATTTTTTTAAAGTAATTATTTATCACATTATTTCTCTATTTCCTCTTTATCATTTGCTTTCTACATTATTTATGATACATCTGGTGGAAGGTTCAAGAAGTCGCCGTCGCCTGGGGCAAATTCACCGTGTTTACACTCCGTAAGCCACTCTGAAAGTTGACTTATGTGCCCGCTAGACGTGACAGTAAATTATCCTGTCAGCTGTTTGTAGGCAAACAGCACATATATTCGGTAAGGTATAGCGTACTTTTGGAGTTTATAAGCTGATACTTGTTGTAGTTACCCACTTGAATGAACTTTGGATGAAGCTTTTTCAAATGTTGTAAGTCCGCGAATGATTAATTATTTTAACAGCGACAAAAAAAAAAGTGAGAAAGTAGTTGCTAATAATTAGTTTCATTGAATATTGTTTTGACAACAATAATAAATTTGTGCGATTTCCAATCGAATTAAAATAACATAAAAAAATACTTGTATAATATTTCCTCTCGACCCCTAGCGGTAGAATTTTATAGTACATGGTTTTTTTAATAAAAAAAATATAATTCAACGTTTTCCCTTCTTTTACTGTGTATTTATCACAAAACAATCATTTTTATATTATCATATTCACAACGCAATACTCTTAACTTCAAGGAATCTAAAAAAACTCTCAACCCCTAATTTTATATCTAGTTGTCCCCCTAAAATTCTGTTTCCTCTTCAATTCATGAAAAGGTATACTTTAAAAATTTAACAGGTTCAGAAAATTACGAAAATCTTTACCCACGTGATTATTTATTTGGTAGGTGGATGGATAAACGTGTCGGGTTCCCACCCGGGCGTCATAGGTTCAACTCCTCTGCTGGCTAAGTCCTCCATCATTGCACAAGCAATATTCTCCGCTTATTATTATGGTAGTAGGAGTTTTTTTTAATATTGTCAGGTTATTCGTAACCCGGGTAAGTTGGTCTTTTTATTTATATTTTGTTTATATTTTACCCATTTTCCTATAATTTTCTGTTGTATCCAAAGCTATAATTTTGTTAAATTAGTCAATAATATACAATACGGTTGCTAAGTAGGTAGGTATCCAACCTACCAACTTGGCCATAAAGCTTATAGATAAATAAAAGGTAGCCACTTCGCATTTTAGAGTCCTTATGGAAGAATTGTTTATTGATACTTATACGTATGGTATTTGTCATTCAGCCACTTGAGCTCGAAAGCTGTAGATACGTGAGAACAAACGTAGATAAAAGCTAAGAGTCGGGTTTTAACAAAAAAAAATCGCTACATGACTACCGACTTAAATAATGTTAGTGTTTTGAAGAGGGAGCGACGGTATATAACAAAATTAACACTTGTTGAAACATGAGCAAAATGACGTGTTGAGGGGTCTTCATTTTCGAAAAATGCAAAAGATGGGCTGTTATTTGGCAAATCATGCTTTGAAAAAAAGGATTTTGACATGACATTACAGATAATACATTATAGATATTACATTATATATATCATATTATGTTGTTATTTTTATATTATTATTTTTTGTATTCATATTTTTTTATATGTTTGTAGAAATCAATCACTTTGTGGTTTGAAACACTTTAAAAAAATTAAATAATAACTTTGTATAAGACCATATTTTATTTTAATTTTTATGACAGACCGATTTCGCTTAGCCTTTGGCATCATCAGGGTACAAAATTAAACTAAACGAAAAAAAACAAAGTCACAAGTGTGTGGATATATATACTCGTACATACAGAGGGAGAAAACACAACACACAATACAATAAGAGAACAGTAAGAAAACAATAGAATAACATTTAAATTTTAACAAAGGAACAGAGATAAAAAAACAGATAATATGAAATAAAAGAGGTAAAACGTCAACTGAGAAGGTGATAAAGAATAATGAGAAATTTTATCAGCTTACTATTATTATATTATGTTTTAATTATAATATTATAATAACTATTTACAGTTTGCGACATCCGGACATATTTGGGTAGTTAACACTTCGTTTAATCTTTGTGAGTAGCAAGCGAAAGAATTCAAATATCAAAAATGAATAAAATGCTATGACATGCACTCACTTCGAAGTAAATTATAGCACTTGCATTGGTATAAATGCATTCAAACTTTAGACGTTTTTCTTTGGACGTTTTTCTTTAGACGTTTTCTGTTTGACTTCACGATGCGCACGCCCATAGTGAAGAAGTGTTAGAAAGGGGGCCTAGATAACATAGATGTTTTGTACATGTAGATCGGAAAAACAGAGGAAGGAATTCATATCATAAAACAACGTACAAGCGAACGATTGATACAGGAAGTCGTGGACGCTTTAAGGGTAACATTTCCTGATAATTTTATATTTCTGGTGTCCTTTCATATAGAAGGTTGGACATGTTCACCTCGCAGGCTGCAGCCTGGAACTGCAATTGTACCAGTCACGTAGATAATTTGATCAAGTTAATCAAATACTTTGCATAGCACAGACGGTGACACGTGTAAAAGAAGCAAGGTAGGATGTCCAAACAGAGTTGAGTAGCGTTTCATCCTCACTACTAACCCATACTGGAAAATAGCGTGATTGTTAGTAGTTAATTAGACAGGGCATCCGTTAACTTACAGCGTGTGCCGTTAATTTAATACATGACCTTTTATTTGACATGGGCACCGAGCGTTATAGACTTGAACAGGGTAGGAACCAAAGCGCATGTATGTGTTAGAAGTAACGCGATCCAGCGGTAAAACGACCAACACCTTTAATCTCAAATCAGTGGTGGCGATTAATCTCGGCGTTGAGCCGCGGCCGCGCCAATTTTTACCCCTGCCGAGAAATGGATGGCCAGCGATTCCGGCACCATTTATACAAGATAAAGCATCTCTAGCGGGCAGCTTAATTTATTTGTCTGTATTTTTGAAAATATTTATTAGACCTGCACTGGACAGGTGAATCGCCCTCCGTACTCAACACCTCGAGCTCCGAAAAAGTAACACGCCACTCAATCAAAAAGGACAATCCATTAATTCAGGTAAATTTTTCGTTCAGGCCAAATGGTTAGATCTTTTTATAGTGTGATGTAATGTGTTTGCAGCTACTTGCCTAATCGGGACAGGTTTGAATGGCTCGCGGTGAACTAACGTGGGCGGTATTATTAATTTATTTTTCAGTTTGAATTATCGACGGCATCCATTTAAAAGATGATTTTATCCTCTCGCTGGGGAATAAATTAAGAGGAGAAAATGCGACGTTAAATGCTGGGCAAGCACGAAGGTAGTCAAATGTTTGGCCAAAGGCCATTTTTTATAATAAATAATACCTACTACAATATTATTAATATATATAATTAATTACGTCAGATTAGAAGCTGTTTCTTACGTTGCTTTATTTCATAAGTGCTTTGATGATTTGTTTAAAACCGCTCTTCTTGCGCGATAACATGAAGGAGAGATAATGGTCAATCGGTAAAGCTGTACGAGAACAGATTTTAAAACTAATAATTTAATTTGGTAAATTTGTATCAGGACCCGTGTTTTCCTGTTTGTTGAAGTAGCAAGAACTATCATGTTTTGTGTTTTGACTTCAGAAGATGTGTGCTGCTTTTTGACTTTCGAAAATATACTTTAAGCAATTATTTTTAACTAGCAAGGTCATTTCAATCATCAGCTACTACTACTACAACATATACATGGCCTGTTCAAAAGAAAAGGCAAATTTTGAATTTTCGCGGGCTGTGTAAATTCGATTATCGATTTTTTTTTGTTATGTTGGTACACATATGTTTAGGCACGTTTTTGTGTGTTCTTCGATTTTTTACTTTTGAAAAAAATGGATCAAAGAATAAAATCCATGATTTGTTTTTCCACAACTCCAGGACGCTCATCTTCATTAACATCTTCTCGGCCTTCTGTAAAGCGCTTGTACGACTTATAAACACTTTTTGAGACAAAGTAGACTCGCCCAATACCACAGTCAACATTTTAAGTGAATTAGAGCAGTTTATTCCATTTTTAACGCAAAATTTAATACATATTCTTTGATCCATTTTTTTTAAAGTAAAAAATCGAAAAACACACAAAAACGTAACTAACCTTTCCAGTTGTCAAAAACAAACCACTAATCCAAAATGGCTGATAATGCTCACATATGATAAACATATGTGTACTAACATAAAAATGAAATTAAAAAAACTTTAATCGAATGTACACAGCACGCGAAAATTCAAAATTCACCTTTTCTTTTGAATAGGCCTCGTACATACAACAATAAACATATTAGACGAACCCTAAGGGTTTTAAGTACCTTCTCAATATTTTTGTCAAGTCAAAAATAGTTGTCTTAGAAAATAAGATGCAGTGTTTATCACCACAACAAAAATTATACAAAATTGTTTATTATGGAGAGTTAGATTGAATAACAATTAATGAATCAATAGGTTGTTATTTAACTAAGCATTGCAACATAAAACCAAATAATGAAGTGAACTTCAAATAAAATTAGCTGGCACTTCCCAAAAGCTTCGATATATACGGTGAACTTAGAGGGGAACTATATCACCACCCAGCTGGCCAATGTTATGAGGCGGGTTAAAAAGAGGCTGTGGAGGGAACCGATTCGTTAAATGGGCTTAAAAGAGACCTGGATTAAATGAAGAAGGAAAGACAGATTCTTAAATATTTTTTTACTGTCTAACTAACTAACTAACCATCACGCCGTTTCGCCGCAGGGGTAGGCAGAGAGGACGGACCGCCATATAACTCTGTCTTGGCACACACTCCTTGCTTCATTTACATTCATACATCGTCTCATACATACTCTTCTATTATTCTGACTCTTCACATGACCCGATTCAAGTATTTGATTTACTTGATCGTGCCATGTCTTTCTCGGGCGTCCTCGACTTCCATTTTCCATTTTCCATTCACTTTTGCATCATATATTCTTTTCACACTCGTTTCTTCGTTCATTCGCTCTACATGCCCAAACTTTTTTATTGTCAATTGCTCTCAACCATCTAGAACCACTGAGACAATGGTATCCCCAATCGAGGTATGTTGTGAATCTGAAGGTAGTGGGGAGAAGTAGGAAAAGGGGAAGAAGAAGGTTGGGAAGTACCTAACTATTCTGATTTGGTCACCAAACACAGCTAAAACCATTTAAAGCTACGTTTCGATTCTGAATAGTGGTCTTTCACTAGGCTGACTTAAAGTATCTACCACTCTGGAACGTGCCGCAAATAAATAAATAAAATTTATTTACGCATGCCGCGTTGAACCCGCTACCTCTGGATTCGTAGTCGAGCGTCTTACTACCCGACCACTGAGGCCATCGGGTAACAGATGCCGGTAGCTCGTTCCAAATACAAGCTGACTTACACAAAAACAAATCGGTAAAACGACCCGTTCTCATAAAGCCGAATTGATTAGGTATCTACTTAGTTCATAAATGCAGTAAAATGTTTACTGAAATATTTAAAATAGCAAAAAAATTACACACAAATGCAACAAAATATTTTCAAAGTGTGTATAAAAATATATGCAATAAGCGTGGGTTTGACTTTTAAATGCTGCAATCAATTATCGAGAGTGCACACAACTTATTTATATTTACATTGAGTCGGGCCCGAAGGCCAGCACGCCTGATACGGCACGGGATATTAATCTGAGGATGAAAGAACTCTCCATGTGGATTTGTTACATTGGTTACTGAGGAAATTATAACTGTGATTCGGGGTCGGTTTTTAACGCTTTCTTTATTATATTGACGCTCATACGAAATTTGATTCGGTGTACGTGAAAACTTCTCACTAACGGATGCGAAATATATGTTTTTATTAAATATATGCTTTCATTATGGTGTAAATATTTTTATGAAGTTTTTCCCTAGTAACTCTAACTAACTAACTAAAAATGATCAAATAAATCAAATACTTGAATCGGTTCATGAGAAGAGTCAGAATAACAGAAGAGTGTGTATGAGACGATGTATGAATGTGAATAAAGCAAGGAGTGTGTGCCAAGACAGAGTTATATAGCGGTCCATCCTCTCTGCCTAATCCTGCGGAGAAACTGCGTGATGGTTAGTTAGTTAACTCTAACTGGCGACGCCTATTTAACAATACTTTAAAAATTATTTGGGTAACAATTTTTTTTTTTACATTCACTCTACACAAGAAGCTCGGGGGGAATAATTTCTTTCAGGGCCTATGTCTTCCTTGGAGATGCTGTGTGGAGGGTCTTTTCGGGGAATGATGGATGGGTTTGAAGAGGCCCGAGTTGCAAGAGGTAGGAAACACAGAGGTCGGCAAATCATTTCACAGCAGAGCTGTTGAAAACAAGAATGAGTCGTACAAGCGACCGGTTCTCGTGTATCGAATGTCAACCGTGTACACATTTTGAATAGTTTCACGACTATGCGCTGGTGCCAAAAAGATCAATGACGCAAGTTCCTCGGAGCATCTTCCATTGAAATTCCGCAGAACAGGACAGCATTCTAACCTGACGTATGTGTTCCAAATATTGCATTCCATTTGTTGAGATAGGAGACCAGTTATTTATTCTATCAGATCTTAAACACAACAGAACCCAGATGATTATTTTTTTTTTAGGTAATCACATTTTCACCGCCTCTACAATTCTATGATCTAAATTTGAATCACAAGTTATAAATCTTTATTGTACGCCCTCCTTTACAGCGCCGCGAGCCATGATAGATGGCCTTTGCGTGCGGGTATTATTCCTCCGAACTAACGTGTTAATTAACCTTGTTTTAAAAATGAGTAAATCAATGTAGTTACTTTTTCAAGCGGCTCGGGGGGAGATAAGGTTAATGTGAAAGGTGTACTTTTAAACGCGTTTATTTATCATACAATGGGACGGGACGTCTTGTGCATAACGTTGGAATGAGTCGAGTCAAGGAATTAATGGAATTCATTGCATTTTTGGAAACGCCTTCCAGATAAGATTGTGAAACAGTTTTAAGGTCGGTGAAAATACATTTGTGAAAGAAATAAATACTCAAGGAAATTGCTTCATTTTCGATAAAAGAAAATTGCTCCTTTCTTTTTTACACCTCCTCAGAACCCCTTCTAATTTTATTATTTAAATTAAAATGTATTTATGTTTTCCTGATTAAAACTTAGGATGAGCTTAAAATAGTACCTGCAAATAAATCAGTATTAAAAAAAAAAGTTTAATGTGTTTAATTTGTAAATTTGATTATCACATTTGTAGTGTAATATTTTCGTAGAAAGCAATCACTTTGTGGTATGACATATTTAATGAAAATGAAACAATAACTTTGCATAAGACGTCAACTAAGAAGGTGATAAAAGAATAATGAGACATTTTATGAGTTTATGGGAAATATAATAAAAGTAATCCTAATATTGGACCACGGGATAAAAAAATAAATAAAATCTGTGGTATTATACATAGTTATTATTTCATTTTCATTAAATATCTGAAACCACAAGGTGATTGGTTTCTACGAAAATATTTAAAAAAACCTAATTTGCGTACTTTTTTAAATTTTCTCGTTTTTTAATAGTTCTTCACATACCAAAATGATTTTTTTTTTGGCCTATACGGTAAAATAACTTTATTATTGCGGATTGATGTCATTTTTCAAATCAGCAAACTAATATATTAATGCGTTTAAAACGATTTATGAAATTATTTTCGTAAAACGTGTTAGTTTATTGTATCTATCATTCACCCACCTTCCTCTTGTCGGCTCTCTGCATTAACAACCTGACGGCGAATATAATAAATAAAAGGTAACTATTAATTACGCACCTTTTAACGTTTGACAGGTAAAATATTGCCTCCAATAAATCAGTTTTAATTTAAAGTATTAATTATTTTGAATAATATTAACGCGCCAATACAAAGGTTTTTTACGATCGCCAGTCAGGAAAATGAATGGGTTTCGTACCTCTTCGTAATGGATGGTGTAACCTCCGCGGGTTATATTCTCGTATTTCTACATGGTGAAGTTTATGGGTATATTACCTCTTCCTTATAAAGGCTTTATATGGTGGCCTGGTGGCTTGTTGCTTGCTGCTTGTGGCTTTATGCTTGTGTATTCACTCGTGATAGTTGTTTAGTTAAATACACCTCAGAATATTATTTATATTCTTGTTTTTAAAATATTGTGCGAAGTATGGAATCAGGTCGCCGCAAATACAATTAGCTTCAAATATTGTTTTAATCCTGAGCTATGATCCTTTTAAGTTTCATTTTGAAAACAACGCTGAGACAAAAATGAAATAAATCTTTAGAAACTGTAAACGTTTTCGAAATATACGTACAGAGGAAGAACTAATTATGAAAAAATAAATAAAACCAAAAAAATGAGTAAAAACAAAATAACATTTTAATTATAACAAAGGAACAGAAAGAAAAAGACAAATAATATGGATTAAAAGAGACAAAACGTATATGCCTTATTATTTCAAATTGCAAATTTCCACATCACATAGGCGCACGATTAACCAATAAATAGGTACCTACTACCCACCTATTAGATAAGTTTATCTCGTTGTAAAGGTAACTGTGTAGGTAGGTACCTGTACACTTTACCAAGTCTTCTCCACAAGAATATTTCCTGTGTACAGGCTTTACTGGCATTGTATTTTAGAGATTAATTTAGAAAATGTACATTTTGCTCATGCACACCATGTTACGCCTACTAATCTGTATCCACATCTTGTGTACGTGTTTACCTACATCACTCATGATACTTAACTATAATATGATCCATGTTGACTTTTCGACAATCAGGCACATACCAAAATATAAAATATGATAAGCCAGTTATCTTGTTAAATTTTTCAGTTTAACAAATACGTAATAGTAAAAAATTAAAGTTAGCAAGGCATACTCGATTGACTATTTTGTAATGACAGAAAATTATTTACACCAACCTCTGGAATTCTGCGAATGTTTCTGTGCGAATTTTTTCCAAACATTGCGATTAAAAAATTATAGTAAGTTATAAGAAAATTGTTTATTGTTTTATTGTACGCACAATTGTGGATATCCAAATAAATCTTGACTATATTTTATCAAATGAGAGTTCTTTGTTTAGTCTACATATTTTACTATTAGTAGAGAGTTTGCGGATTCGATTCCTGAATCCTGATGTGCCCAAATGTATATTAATAACATAAATTTCACACTTTAAGCACCTGGGCACTATTACTAGAAACAGAGTTAATTAAACGAATTTTGTTAAAGTTTTTAAAATTTGTATCTCATTGCTACCGTTTTTGCATTGTCCATTTTAAAAAATAAAAAGGATTGAATGAGATGGAAAAAAAATGTTTGAAGCAACATTAATCTAATATATTTGAAAATCAGTAGTAGCTGAAGGCACCTATTCAACCAACGAATCCCTACTTGAAGGTATATATATATATATCAAAAGCTTTTTTCCCCTTACCGTCCATAAATAATAAATGGGGTAGCCATGTATTAACAATGGCAACGCGATGGCAACATAATACAAAAAGCGTATTAGTTTTCCATTACAAAGAAGAGTAGTTAGCCATTGCATTAATTTAACATTACAGTAAAGTTTTGTGTAGCGCGGTTTGCACCAAGCGGAGCGGAAAGGGTTCTTGCAACGGAGCCACAGGGTGATCGGTGATCACATGCTCAATTGACAGATTGCTTTTAATTTATAAGCATTGTGTAAAGATTGCATTAAACGTGTTGCGTCATGTTTCTGACAGCCTTAAAAGAAAGTTGGGCGGAATCATTGGATCAAGAAGGAGGTAGACGCGCAAAACGTAAGTCACTAGTTATAAGTTCTTGTTTTTGGGTCTCTAGTTTTAAGTTATAAGTCATCCGTTATTAGTCATAGTGATTAGTTATAGGCTAGATAAATTATGTTGTAAAACGTCCTTCAGGTGATTCGTTTTTCATGTAAACGGAGCCATTAAAATCAGACAATTATATCACTATTATAACATTCTCCTTTGGTAAATTTTTGTACAACCACCAATTTACAAATTTAGATTTTCTGCATTGTTAACTCTCGACAATTTATTCCTATTAAGTCTAAATTTTGAAAATCTGCGGACTCTGGCATAAAGCCTCTTTCAGTAAAAGTAATTAAAAAATATTTTCATCGTTATATTGTAGCTTTGTAAAACGCCCGTGCGGTGACATTTAACGATAAAAATGGGGCAGTGAAAACGTACAATATTTTTTTAACGCACTGTAGAGATAACGTATTGTATCATCATCATCATTCACCAGAACAGCTACAGGGGCCAGGGGCCTGGGGCCAGGGGCCAGGGGCGTAGTCACCAGCAGCGCGCTCCGGGGAGCCTACCCCCGCCCCGCCCACCCCCCGCGGCGAGATCGGGCCCCCGATATTATTATTTAGTTTAGCCCTTCTAATGAAGCTAAATGAAGAGACCTCGTGTTGTACTCGCTTGTAGCAGCATGTCGTGTGCATTGTACCTACCGACGTGTGGTGCGTGTGGTATGGGAGATTTACATTTTTTTAATATAATGGAGTAGGTGATATGTTTTATGGAAGCGATGATTTTTTTAAAGAGAGATATTCATCATTCCAGATAAATATGTTGTATATTACATACAATAAGTTACATACGACACTAGATGCAATAAGTTTAATCAGTGTTATTTACCTGAGTAGGTAACTATAAGAATGAACATATACACATAAAGTACGTTTTCATGTTGATAACTACCGACATAGCGTTATTTGGTTAACTATGTTATATTTTTGTAATAAATGACACGTAAGCGTTTTTTTTATGGCATCCCCGTTTGGGGAATTCTGTCAAACTGATGGAAGTGAGGAGATGAAAGATATGGGGAAGAGGAGGAAGATGGTTAAGGAGTAGCTTAGTCTATATATATATATATATATACTCGTATATATATAAACATACATATCATTCAAATATCGAATCAAATATATCATGTTAGTGGTCTATAGTCGGAATAAAAATTGACAATATTGTTCATGATTGCTGATTAAGAAATGTATGTTTACCGGAAGTTGCAGATGTGTGGCGTTCCGTTCTCGCTTAAGCCTCAAACAAAAAAAAAGTTATAGTGAAAAGAAAAATAATTTATATACAAAATATGAATTCTCTTAATATTAATCACTACACAAACTACATTTTATATGAAATAAACACGCGAGTGTTTTCAGCGTTGGAGAATAATGTGACTAGTGAATAAAACAATTATTTATTATAGGAATTCAATACACTGGGTTACTCCAAAAATTCGAATGTAATATATTATTTTTTGCGTCATATGGAGGTAAACAATTTTCCAACATAATCTTCAATTTGTATGCAAATGATAATTACATGTAGGTATTTAATGCCGTATTAAAAGATTTTTACTGTTTTCCATTTCTCAGGTTGGTATCTACAATCACTAGATACAGAAGTGAATGTGAGATTGTTGCAAACAGGAGGTGGAAACAAACGGATATCGGGTATGAGTGACACATTTCTCCATATAATTTGACGGGCCATAACACCCTTTTGAATGAAAAAAGACCATGTTCTTGCTTTGTCTACTGTGTACATCATACAGGCCTTTCAAAACCCCTTTTCAATCAAATTAAATCTCTACTACAGTTAATTTCCTAAAAAAACATTTTTTTTATTTACTAGTTTATCTACAATCCGTACGATTAATTCCAACACAGTTAATACCTATGTGGATAATAAGATTTACTGCCCGGCTTCACCCAATATTTAATTTGTTGAAAATATGGATCGAGTAATATGATGTGCCATAATTTTTAACATTTTCACCAACGAATATTTCAAAACTACAAAGTTCGGGAAGGAAATGACACAGTTAACTTATAATCACTACTTTGACCTAGAATTTCCAGACGAAATATACATCCAAATTTCATTGCGCCAAAGCTTACTTTCGGATAGTTTTTGCTACCTTCTTCAGAAGAAAAATATCATCTACCATTGAATCACCAACTTTTCTGAAACTGTTTAAAAAATTCTTTCTGAATGTTGCAACTTTTCTATAACCTTTTACCTACCTAGCACAAGGTACCTTTCGGAGTGCTCGCATTCTGTCAACTATAAGAATATTTCGTCCTAAGGTAATTTTTAAAAATTATGCATTTAGTTGGTAGGAAATGCACTCTCACAATAGCAGATAGAAAATCGTCGTAAACTCGACTGAAAAATTAATTCGTGATGTAAATTAACATGTCCAATTTCCAATACTCATGATTCGAAATCATAAATTTATATTGCCGATTTAAAAAAAAATGGTAATTTTTTCTTTCTCTTATTTGAATCGTTGATTTATTTTAGACAGTTTTTAAATTGGTTTTAATAAAATACATTTTATTTACTACGGGCGAGAATTTCAATGAGGCTCATTTTACAGATTGAATTATGTATTGATTTTATCGGGCAGTTTTATTGGAACTAACCACTTTGTCAAATTTGTAAAAAATGCGATTTCAGAATAAATTGATTTTCGTGTCTTTATATGTTATGGATTGTCTGGGATGTATGCTAATAACATTATTTTATTACAAGTAGACGTAAATCATATATTTAATAGTTTGTAAACCAACGTAAATAATTTGCTTTTTCCAAAGTGAGCACCTAATTACTTATATTTTTTTTGATGCACAATCTTTCGTTTTTCAACAGTTGTACAAAATTGTAATTTTAACCTTCTTTGAGATAAAAAATATAATATAGACGATCTATGTTTTGTCCTGAAGAAGGTTGGGTCCACCTGAAATAAAACTGAAGACAATTCTTATTTAAATTATAATAATATCAAGTCACAAAGTGTTTGCTTCCTTTGATTTTTTATTGAGTTGTATTGGTACTAACGTGTATAAATATGTCTTACAAATCACACAAACAAAAATAAACAAATGAGCACAAACCATCGGGAAAAACCGTTTACCGAATCTGTCTAGACAACATTAAAAAGCCGTGCATTTATTTTACACTTCTATTGGCTTAATAGAGAGACTGTACAACATTCTTATGGCAGGCAGTTAATTTTTTTAAATTTTTTAGATTCATCGCCATTGTAAATTTGCAAATTTCCAGTTCACATAACAAAATGTTGAAAACTAAAAAAAAATCGGCTTGAGAGAGGGTTAACACCACTGAACAGAAAATCCCTAGAAACGAAATCCATATCGATTTAAAGGAACATTTATGTCGCTAATTTACATAAAAAAATTTCGACGCTTAGATCCCAGAGAGTCAGTTGATTATCTGATCAAGGAAGAATTTCGATAATTTAAAAGGTTTTCTCAATATCACCCGTAGTAAGAAGAATGTACTCGGACTTACAGACACGCTCACAATGCAACTTATTCGGTTTAGCTATTCAGTAAATAAAAACCTACCCAAATAAACTGTTAATGTCATATTTTTGACAAATAAAATATTATATTGAGGTCAACACCCAAAAATATACACTTTTTGGCTTTTTTATGTTTTATATGAATACCGCACAAGAGTCTCAACTGCTCTCAACCGTCTAGAGCCAGTGAGACTATGGCATCCCCAAATAGGGTATGTTGTGAGGCTGAAGGTACTGGGGAGGAGAAGCAGATTGGGAAGAGGAAGGTTGGAAAGTACCTGGCTATTCAGATCTGGTCACTAAACACGGCTAAAGCCATTTCAAGCAACGTATCAATTCTGAATGGTGGTCTTTCACCAGGGCGATACTTAGAGTATCTACCACTCTGGAACGTGCCGCAAATATACTTGTTTATATGAATTAAATGTGTTATGACACATATTAATTAAATAAAAGTTATTGGCGCACGCCGGGTTTGAACCCGCGACCTTTGGATTCGTAGTTGAGCGTCTTACCACTCGACTATGGATGCCGTCAAATAAAAGCAATACTAAAAATGTTTTTTTTTTTTAATTCCATACAAGCAGTTAAAAAAACGTCTAAGGTTTCTAGTGAATACAATTCTTAAACATTAAACTTTTTTATCAAATACGTACTGGAATTTAAGGTAAAACGTTAAAAATTCCTTCAATGGCTTTCAAACTGCACCCATTACTGACATTTTAGTATGTTTTTAATATAATTTAAAATATTACAGTTTAAATATTGTATTCACATGAAACCTTAGACATTTTTCAAACTACTCATAGAAAAATTACAGATACATTGTTTGCAGTATTGCTTTTATTAGAATACTAGAAAGTGACGTTGAGTGCTGAGGCTTAAATTTAAACTTAAAATTCTTGTTTTTTGTATCTAACCGCAACTGAAAGAAGCATCGCAACACTGGCATTATTAGTCATGCGACATTAATAAATTGAGTAATTGGATTTTAAAAAATATTAATTTTTATTTACCGACATTACTTATACTAGCTTCGTATAATGGGGCTTTTAACTGCATCTCACTGTAAAAATGTTATTGATTTTTCAGTAGACTCAAACGAAAAATGTATTACGTAATTAATGCTCAGTATTAAGTACCCATTTCTCTTCTATTCTCGAGTGCAGTTCGGGCTGTAAACTGTAAGGTGCTCTCAGAGCGCCGTTTAATGGCCCAGTCTTTTATATTTAGCCCAAGCTCGCTACTAATTTGTCTAGGCGTTTAGTTTCAAATGGAATTATGTACACGAAGAAGACACAAAAACAGGGCTGTTAAGTTTTCGATGTTTCCAGACCTAATATAATTTCGTTGTTTCGATAAAAAAACATGGGCAAAATGTATTTAAGCATTATCAAATTTTATATCCATTTTTTTCAGTGTACGCAATACCGCTATTTAAGTTTATACAATTATTTATGGTTTTTGTGTTTAATTTGTAGAACTCCATTTTTATTTTTTATATAATTCAATTGAATTAAATTTAATATTATTATTATTGAGTTCTGCTATTTTAAGTTTTTTTTATTTTAGTTTTTAGTGACAGCTGTTTCGGCGTTTAAGGCCATTGTCAAACTGTCAGAACTCAATAATAATAATATTAAATTTAATTCAATTGAATTATATAAAAATTTATACAATTACTTATTTATTACAAGTGATAAAATTAGTTATTGAAATAATATCAATAATCCTCATCGTTAAAATGAAGCAGAAAAAGCCAAAAACTAAAAAATAACTGTAGCGACCGAGACTCGAACTCAGAACCTCTACTCTATCCGGGAGTAATGTCTAATGCCAATTGAGCTACCGAGACCTTTAGACCGGCATTTCAATCGATCTCATACTTCATCGTTTTTTTTCAATTTCTACTGATACAGGCTGCCATCTTTGTAATGGTATACAAAGCTCTACCCAAGCACATATTATAGACCTAAAAGCATAACGCTTTAAATTTAACTCTCATTTAATAACAATATTGGTATTTGCATCCCTCTATTTTTAAAAGTTACATAATTTTTTAAACATACTCGGGATCTATATAAATTTACAACTTGTGTAATGATGAAAATTACTCTCATTATGATCTCGCTAAGTGATCACCTTTCAGAATTTAATTGTGGCTTCACATAAATATAGCAATTTAAAAAAATAACAAATCTGAGTATAATATTATCCAGGAATTTCGCAATACTTACCTTGCCACAATTTTCCTTTTCCAACATTCCCAGAAAAGTGGGGATGCTATAGTCCTACTGGCTTCAGATGGTTAAAACTCTTGTAGGTCATATCGATGATCAGTTAAACACGTCATCCCCACCCTTAATCAGGAACTACTCTAGTCCGCTGGGCTTTGGGCGTCGGGACGTCTTCTGTCACCCGACGCTTTTCCACTTTCCTCAGGCATAATAATTCATCCGGACGGGCAGCTGTTCGGCTGCTGTCGGCTGTCGGCGGAAACTGCCGAAGTGGACCCGGTGAATTATGTCGCAATCACGTCGCGTTCTTTGCGGGCGCGTTTACGGATAAACATATTAATTATTTAAAAATACTCGTCACCACTGCGAGGAGGTTCTGCGTCGTAAATCATGGAGATTTATTTAATACGGCCATTTGTAAAACTGGTAATTTTTTTCCGTCCAATTATTCATAGAACCGACTGGAAACGTCTTTACGTAATAATACATTTTGAAAAATGTTTGTAACTTAATACAAATATGTTTAATGAATCGGTATGAAAATTGCACAACCTTGTAGAAAGGTGATAGTTTTGTATTGTATTTAAGTTTTATGAGTGTTGAGCAAACTATAATCTTATCCGTATTAAGAGATGTTCGTTTTTTTATTTTATATTTATATTTTTTTAATTCTTACTAATTTCATACTTTACAATACTCGCTTCAATTGTAAACACATGATTTCAAAACTATTTTAATATATTGAAGTTACCTATGATATTTTTAACATAATTTAATTACATCAGTAAATCGTCTCACGGTAACATTTCAGAATAATGTGCTGGAAAAATTACCCAAATATGCTATTTATATTATGTATTTTTAACGAAATTTTAAACATAGTTTATAAATTAAAGAGATAAACTGTAGAACCTCTTATAATGGATAAAACTAAAGGATAATGAGTGTTCATAAAGTAATATAGCTCCAATTTAGATAGTCAATAGTTTATCATTCATTTTACTTTAAACGAAGACCACCATTAATAAAAAGAATAAAAAGTTGCTTAAAATAACTTAAGATATTTTTTGACATAAAATCTGAATGTCATGGACATTGTCATTGGCTCTAGTTGTAATATTTCCTGTCATTGTCACTTTTGCTCACCACGAGATTGAAGTCATTTAAAAGTTCATTGAATTTATCAATCCACATCATAAAAACCTGATTTTACACATTTTTTAAATGAAAAAAAATGTTTATCCAAATATAGGTACCTACTGCGTGCTGCGAAGGAATTGAACTCGAAAATCCGACAGAAAGTAAATTTCCACCAATCTGTAGGGATTCCGTTAAAGAGTGTGAGGATGTTTCATACCAAAATACAATCTGTGACATGTACAAATAATTACAAGAAAATAATTAATTAATTACTACCTACGTAGGTAAGAAAATATTTCTCTGCGAAATATTGAGAGGTGAAGAAAAATAAAAACGTTTTTTTCAGACACAAGGAAGAAATCAGGTCAGTACTCAATTCAATATAATTCGAAAAATTTATTGAGATTCTTTCAGATATTCGATATGAAAGATGCTTTGATGTTGAGAAGATGAATGAACGTTTCAAACATAGAAGACGTTTGAGAGATGTGTTATGATTTCCTTCCCAAACATCACATCGTTATTTTGATTTTTATAAATGAGCAGAGAAATCACAAAGGAATTCTATCATCATATCATAACAATCAGTTTCATCTTGTAAAAAACACCACTATGATTTTTTTGGGAGCTCTTTAGTACTAACCAGAAAGCTATTTATTTCTAATTGGTGGCACACAAAACGAATCAATCAATAAACTGCGTTACTCGAATAACACTCCTTGCTTCATCCGCATTAACACACGATATTCTCTGTTTTTCCAATTTTTAGTATGACCCTATAAATAATGATCAATGCATTTAATCATGCCATGTCGACCTGGAGCGTCTCCGACATTTCTAACATTATCTTGATACTTCTTTCTTTATCTATATGCTCTGCATATCAAAAGCATCTACACATTTTTTTTTTATCTTGCATAATACGTTTGCATTCTGTTAGGGAATCCTCATTAGTATTTGAGTCGCACTAATTGTACATTAACTTTATATTAAAACACCGTAGGGATT
Source organism: Drusus annulatus (assembly GCA_022651775.1). Taxonomy (NCBI): domain Eukaryota; kingdom Metazoa; phylum Arthropoda; class Insecta; order Trichoptera; family Limnephilidae; genus Drusus; species Drusus annulatus. The sequence continues at coordinate 38,132 of JAGWCC010000352.1, read as the reverse complement.
TGTTTTCTAGTGCACTCAGTCTGCTTTCGTATATCCTCCACCAGTTTCATGCATTACTGCAATACATTAGGGTTGGTATCAGAACTCTATTGCGAAGTGTTAATCTCGTTTCTTTCGAGATTTTTTATTGTCAAGTTTTTTAATGTCTTACTATTTTCAACATCATTAGAAAAAAAAAATTGCATAAATATTGTGTATTATAATACACGTTCTTAGTACTCATATATAAACCTGTTACTTCATATATTTTTTATGACTTCGATAAGCGATCATAATCAAAATATAATTTCTTAATATCAATAACTTTAAATAAATAAATCGTAAATTATGCGTTTTATTTTTATGAAACTAATAAGCCGTTTTATGACTCTAGTGGCAATAAAATAAACTTGTGAATTTTATTAATAAAATACACTTTGATGACATCAATGAAAATCGATAAAATAAAAATATAAATTCAATTTGTGAAGAAGCAAATTAAATACATAAGAACAATTTATTTATTCAAGTTCTAGAAATTTCTTTAGATCGTATTATTGTTATGATTTCAAAGCATATCGAAATAACAGCTTTGATATGTGATTGTGTTGATAGCTCGAAATGTTTAAAACTGCTTTTATTGAAGCCATTTAAAAAATCTTAATGATTTTGTAAAACTAAATGTGCTCCCTTTTTTATACCAATACCGCAAAAGACTCCCAACTGTCCGGAGCCAGTAAGACTATGGCATCCTTAATTGACGAAGGTTTTACGGCTGAAGGGAGTTGTAGGGAAAGGAGATGAGAAAGAGGAAAGTACCTGTTTATTCAGATCAAATTCAAGCAACGTTTTGATTCTGAACGGTGGCCTTTCACTAGGGGGACACTCGGAATATCTACTACGCATGACGTAAACGTACCGTATATTATTTTATTCTAATTTAATGTAAGATAACATAAAATAAAATACATTTGTATTTCTAGGGTTTGAATCCGCGACCTCTGAATTTGTGTTTCCTGAACTATTAGTTAAAACGATGAATCATACTTGCCAACGGTGAAAACAATTTCAAATGTGTGGTGCCATCTTATATAATTTTAAATGTTTGGTGCCACCTCAAATGAATTTAAATGTGCGGTGCCATCTCATATAAATTTTAATGTGTGATGCCATCTCATATCAATTTAAATGTGTGGTGCCATCTCATATAAATGTTAATGTGTGGTGCCATCTTATATAAATTTAAATGTGTGGTGTCATCTCACATACATTTAAATATGTGGTGCCATCTTATGTAAATTTAAATATGTGATTTCATTTCATATTAATTTAAATGTGTGGTGCCATCTCATATAAATTTAAATGTGTGATGCCATCTCATATTCATTAAAATGTGTAGTACCATCCCATATAAATTTACCAAATTTTTCAAATCCTTCATAAGCCTAGTGCCTACAATAAACGCGTTTTAACGTTTTTTTTTTTAAAGAGTGAGTCGATTTGTATTAAAATAAGGTGAATAATTACGTTACTTAGATATAGATTTTACAAATTGACCATAGGAAAATTATGATTTTGAATAAATAATTTAATCTATGAGGTATTGTATAGAGATATGCTCACCTACGGATATTACGTACCAACAGTCATGTACCCATTTAATATTAAAATTATTGCATAATTGTATGTTCAAAAAGTTGATTTATCACAGGAAACATTTAAGATAGTTAAATCTCAATATTATTATTAATAAAGAAGAGAAGTTTGTGAACGTGACTAATATTTATGAATTTTATAGGTATACCATTCAATGGAGCTGAAAAATCGTATGCAAACTGCGCCACACCTTCCGAAGAATAAATCATTTCTGAAAGCTTCCCCATTTGGCATTCCTAATCTGCAATCCAAAACCATTTATCATTTTTGAAATGTGCAATTCAACTGGCAAAACCTCGTTCTCTCCGAGCGAATCAACGGAGCCCAATGATGTCATTCCACGAATATATTAATAAATTGAGATATTTTGCAAGATACGGTTAGTTTTAGTATAAATATTTTTTTTAAATCTAGATATATTATGCAAAAATGCTTAGGCATTTTTTCAATAAAAACAATTAAAACGGGTTAAAGAAAATAACTTAACTCACCCAAATATAGACTAATTAAAAAAAAACCTTTTTTTTTATTAAATAAAATGGTTTAAAAAAGTATCTAATATAAAAGACGTTGATAAAAATATTGTTACTTCTGGGAACGTAAATATATCGTCGCCGGAAAGGCAAAAGGGCTGAAGCGCCATTTTGGGAAGTTTACACTAGAGCACTTTAATTTTTTTTCTTTGTTTTACATTAATATTAGAAGTCTTCTGTACCTGGTTGGATATTGAAACAAAGTTAACTCAGGTAATTCAATGCTCTGATTGAGTTATCTGAAATGACAAAAAGCTAAAAATGTTCCAAACTTATGTCGCTTGAGTCAAGCCTTCTCTCAAATGGTAAATAATTTATTTTAGATGGCTGAAGGCCACGAAAGTCTTCAGAATCAAACGAGAGTCAAAGTGTTCGATGCAGAAAAACAAACTGATCGAAATCGCTTATTTAACTGTGAAGTGACCAAAGTGTCGCTTAAGCCTTTTAGCCCTTTCAGCGGCGATATGATCTATTACATCAGTTTCCGATACAATTAATTCTAATAACGTTGATTGTTGTATAAAAACAACTCTCAAATAATATTTGTATCTATTTCATATGTAAACTTTGTGCTTTGTGATTGTGGGCGTGTATTTATCATTGCACTGGACATTATAAAATAAAATAAATTATGCAAAACCACTTTAAAAAATTACCGGTAATTACGAAGCAAGTGTATTATAATAAATAAATATTTTTTATTAATAATACACATGTTGTTTCAGCGCGTTCCGGGCTCTGATGGCTCTGCTTCGAGCAGCACGTAATTATCCGTCTTCTAAAAAGGTCAAAATTGATTACCAGTTGAGGATTTGAAAGCTTCCTTTTACCGACGCCCACTTACGCCATCTGGTGATTAATGCCCGAACTTTTATGTCTGAAGATATTCTTTTAATTTGAATTACGACCGCGAGTGTGAATTCCGAACGTGACGCTCCACGTGGGAAGAAGATTTAAAACGTATGTTTATCGCATAAGAACATTTCCGACTAACTAATTCTGGCCATCAATTTGGCTGTCATCGTATATCAGTTGGGGGGATAGGAGCAGCACTGGAAATGGGGTGCTGTAATATTATTTATATTCATTATTTAAATGAGTCAACTACCGGTCAACGGGATGTTTGAAGTGGCGATATTTCATGTTCCTCCCGACAGTTGAATGCGTGGAGCGATTTGATATTAAATAATGACGTGTTGGGAACACCGTATTATTTGATCGTTCTTTTAATTCAATTACTCGCTGAAGATTTCATCCTGTTTTCTGTTTGACTTTATTGGTGGTGCAGCTATATCCTTTGATCAACGCATGGCGGGTTGTTTTGTGTTGACGAAATAGTTATCTATTGAAATTAAATGTATTTTTGAACGCGTTTGAGTACATGATGGGTGAAAAATATCAACTTGAACATATAAAATATATATTTTCGTAGGAAGCAATCACTTTGTGGTTTAACATTCGAGTATTTAATGAAAATTAAACAATAACTTTGTATAAGACAACAGATTTTATTTATTTTAATTTTATTTCTCTTTCTCTGTAATAATTATCTTATTTTTTATCTTATTTTTTATCTTATTTTATTTTATATTGTGTTCTAACTCTGTATTTACGAGTACACATATAACCGCACACTTTGTGTTTTTGTCAAGATTAATTTTGCACCCTGATGATGTTAATTGTTTTTTTTTTTTATTTAACACCGCACAAGTTATAACTGCCCGGATCCAGTAGAATTATAGCATATTTATCAGAAGAATGTTATGAGACTGATGGGGTAGGGAAGGAGAAAGAAAAACGAAAGAAGATGGTTGGAAAGGGCCTGAATATTCAGAAGTGGTTACTAAACACCTCCAAAGCAACTACAAGAGCGGCACTGAGAGAATTTTCCACTTTGGAACGGGGGGCAAATATAAGAAAATACATTATAAACACCAATACCTTATTATTATGGTTACCTCTCTCATCGGAGGTTGGCTATCATTATCTTCACTCTCCAGGCTGCAGCTCAGAACAACCTTGCAGAGCTGCCCATATTTATGAATTACAAAAAAATGTTTTCCTCTCCAAGCTGCGATCGCAAGACCTGGTACCCTAGCACGAAACATCGATTTAGATTTTATTGACAATGTCGGTAATTTAAATTATAGTAAAACGAACAAATGACAGTTCACATCGACTAAATTAGGCATGTTTAATCGAAGTGAGTTGTCATTCGTTTCTAGGCTATCTGCACTCGGGCTCAGGAACGATTCTAAACTACCGACATTGTCGATGAAATCTATATCGATGTTTTATACCTAGAGCCCCAGAGGCAAAGTGCTTACCGCTCTGACGCGAAAGGTCGTCAAATCACGCACTCCTTTACTCTGTTGCCGCTGCGTGAGCAATGCACACCATCCAATTAAAAATCCACTTTGCGTAATTTTTCAATTGCCTGTCAGAAAAATGTGAACAAAAAGTCATAGAAAAAAAAACATTTCGCATCCCCTAAAGCTGGATAACGCACCCCGCGGACAATTAACACGGTAAAGCAATTAGTGCGCCTCCAGAACTGGAGACTCACACGGGTTGTGTGTTCTGTATGACTGTGCGGGATGCAGTAGCACCATCATCCACTTCACTTATTTCTGCCGCTATTGATGTTAAGTGGGTGACTTACGAACACGCACTACATTATAGAAACGGGAAAAAAAGTGTTTGAAAAATTATTATTTCTAAGATGTCTACCGCGGAAAAATACAGTGAAACAATGTAAGTGATTTTTAGGAATTATTTGGTTAATAAAAACGGCGTCTGTCCGGCAAGCAAAAGGTTCTGAGTTCGATTCTCGGTCGCACCTGAATCTTTTTTCTTTTCTGCGTTTTTTTCTAATTCTTAAAAATATATTTTACTTCAAAAACAATTAAATTGTTTCGATTGGAGTATAACGTGCCTAAAATATTCAACATGTTACCAAGCAATATAAAATAATGTAAATTGTTCACAAGAGTCAAATATATACTGGAAAAATGGCTCCTAAGAAGAAATACTTATACTTATATTGGACGCTTATATATGTGTGTAGTTTCTATTATATGTACTAAAGATATTGATGTATTGTTGTACTATATTATGTTGCACAGCGTATAATACTCGTAGTATAGTAATTCTTTAAGATGATCTGTACTTCCATTATATTGTATTTTATTTTGTATTATATTCAAAATCCTGTTGCCAAAGTACTTAATTGTAGTTTAACGGGATGATGATTTTTGAAAAACTGTTGATTTAAAATTACTGGTGTTCTTATTAAATAAATACATATATGTGTTGTTTAAAATTATAAAATTTAATGTCTAATTCGAATTTAAAATAATGTTATTATATTTTTATACGTTAATAAAATCAAAAATTATCCGACGTATCTTTTATAATAGACCGGGAGCCCACAAACCACAACCCTACGTCACCAAATACACCGATGAACCACTTCGTGGGGAGGATGGACGTTTAGCAAGCCTTTTACGTCATAAAATGGTCCTTCCATTCGCCACTTCCACTATTTTTATAAAATCCCACAAATCGGAGATGTCAGTTTCCCGCTGGCTCTGGACAGTTGGGACAAAAAAAAACTATAATACCACAGAGTTTTTCTCAGTAACAACAGGACTTGAATCGCATTAATCATTCAAGTTTTATTTGTGCACAGTGCTAGTGTAGTGAATAGTCCTATGCAAGCTAAAGGCTACAGTAAAAGGTTAAACGAACACGAATGACTTAACGCCGGTACCTCCATTAACAACTTGCCTCAACTGAAAACGACAACTGTCAACTGTCACGGTGCCCGTAGAATAGTGGTCAATAAATTATTAACGTAGTTAATTACCCAAGTTGTCTCACTTCGCTTCAGTTCGCAGTGATTTATTCCCGCCGCCGTAATAGTGTCAGCGCAAAACTGCCTGTTTACTGTTTACCAATAATTAACATTCGGTATTACAGGTATTACAGGTGTTGCGGTGTTTCTGGACGGCATTGGTTGTCAATCAGTTAATTAATACGTCTAAGGTGGAACGCAAATGGCTAATAAAAAATAATTACTATTCAATATATTGCAGAACGTGTAAGATAATGTGGGAGGGTCATCTGGGTACTACTGTAAACAAGTCGTTAATATATATGTATGAGGTACATAGTGGACAACTTATCTACGTTTACAGTTATTATTATGTTTGTGCGATGTAATATAAGTAGAACGTGTATGATAAACATAGGTAAAAATAGTTTTCAACATTTATTTATTTATTTATTAATAAATTAACAGACTAAAGTCCAATTACAAAAAATACATATAAAACACAAATGGAAAAAAGAGCAACAGAGAAAGAATAGCATATACATAATAATAAATGAAGCGATGACAAAAATAAAGCAAAATATACATAAGAGAGAACATTCAAGCCATGGTCTAGTAAAAGTTTTGGTAGAGTCGTAAAGAATGACAAAAATCATCCTGACTTCTACCAAAAATTTCAACACCATGGCTTGAGTTAACAAGTCTTGACATTGGAGAATTATACTCATATTATATATTAGTATTGTGATCATCGAGGAACAGTAATTCATTGTTTCTGAGTCTACGGCAAGAAATGTTGTACTGGATAAATTGCAACAGAGAAGGTGAGTCAATAAAACAATTAATAATTTTGTATATAAAAATTAAATCAAAGTCTTTCCTGCGCTTTCCTAATGAAGAAATTTTCAATAATTTTCATTGATGCATCAACGCTTTAATATATTTCAACAACCTTCTGTCCTTTTACGTTTCCATGCAATTCCTCTAATAACACTCAACTGCACGAATACCCTTTACTATAAGATTGTAGATATAAAAAAAATCAAAACTAGGTTAAGATCACGTTGTATTTAAGTTTTTTTTTTTCATAAATCTACAATTCTTTGATAATTTCAAAAAGTCTGTTAATGACGGCCTCCGTAGTCGAGTGGTAAGACGCTCGACTACGAGTTCAGAGGTCGCGGGTTCAAGCCCGGCGTGCGTAAATACATTTTATTCAATTTATATATATCACAACACATTTAATTAAAATAAAATGATATACGGTACATTTGCGGTACGTCCAGAGTGGTAGATACTCTAAGTATCGCCCTGATGAAAGGCCACCATTCAGAATCAAAACGCTGCTTAAAATGGTTTTAGCCGTGCTTGGTGATAGATCTGAATAGCCAGGTACTTCCCAACCTTCCTCTTCCTCTTCCCCATCTCCTCCCCCTCCCACTACCTTTTGTCACACAACATACCCCAATTGGAGATGCCATAGTCCCACTGGCTCAATATGGTTTGGGAGCAGTTAAGACTCTTGTACGGTGTTATCTATAAAATATATATATAAATATATATATTATAATAAAAATCACGACTACTGCGCATATTTAGAATTATTTTTTTCAATTCTTTCCAGTTTTTTCCTACAAATATGAACCTTTCCACAGTCTGCAACATAAAATGTAGCTAAAGTCCAGTTTCCGGTAATTTTAAAACGCGCCACCATCTACATGAGTATGTACATACCATATTTTTTGAAAATATAATTATACCAGCTTAGTTTCGTCAAGCGCTCTTCAGGTGATATTTCTCATATATAGTTATTTAAAAGTTACACTCTTGCGAAATATCACGTCAAAAGCATTCAAACACATTCTTAACACCAACTGTCGTAGTATTTAACCACCAGAAATTGTACTGCAAAATATAAATACGCAGGATGTAAAATAATCGAATAGGTTTTCATGAAGGATATAATAAAATGATACGTATTCGCTTACCATAAGCCGATAAGCTCGTGAGAGTCAGGTCACGCGGTTTAGTGTGTCAGTTTGAACTTTAATTCAAACCTAGCCTGACCTCAGTGGAGAAAGCAGTTGGATTCGTTCAGCGCCTGAAATCATTGATAAGGCCTTTATAAATTCCTTTAACGCCTCAATTCTCTGGCCTCTTAGAGGGTCATATTTCAGCTGGAATTATCTCCTCGTGTAACTAACGGGGGCATCATAACTCAGCGGGTGAGCGGTTAAAACGTCTTTATTAATCTCCTGAGAGAGATCTTTACCCCGGCCAAGTAGTAACGCAGATATACTTCTTCGTTACCTCCTTAGAGCGCTTGCTATCCTGGGAAAGAGAACTTTTTTAAAATAACGGCCTGCGTAGCGTAATGGCCTACGAATCTGACTTTAAGTCCAGAGGGTGGCAGTTCGATTTCAAATATAATAATGTATCAGCTTTTTTTAATTTCTTGTCTAATTGTTGTACTACGTGTGTGTTTTGCAGTTTGATATAATTTTCAAAAAAAATGTTGAGAGTTGGTAGCAATTGTGTGAAAAAATATTAAACTAACTAACTAACCACCACGCCTTTTTTCCACAAGGGTTCCACGGACCGCCATACAACTCTGTCTTGGCACACACTCCTTGGCTTATTTACATTCATACATCGTCGCATACAGACTCTTCACATGGCCCAATTCAAGTATTTGATTCACTTCATCGAACCATGTGTTTCTCGGGCGTCCCCGACTTCTTCTTATATTCACTTTCGCATCATATATTCTTTTTTCACTTCTTTTTTCCTTAATTTGCTCTAAATGCCCAAACCATGTAAGTGTCCCTTTCTTGATTCATATTCATTACACTTACATCACCCTTGCATTCTTTCCGGATATCTACATTTTTAATACAGTCAGTAAAAAATATTAAATCTGGATAGTTATTGGATAAATCGGTAAATAAGAACATCTCTGATTTAACCTTCGTTTTTAACAGATTTTATTTATTTATTTAGAAAACTATGTAATAAAATATGTGATAAGATAAAATATGTGATTTAATCTTGTATTTACGTTACATGCTTAGTTAAAATATATAATAATGGAGAACCTTTTACCATATTTTGTATGCAAAACTTAAAACGCTTTTATTGTCAAGGTCAAGAATACAAAAATGTTTAACATTCTTAATCAGTGTGTTAATAATGCTAAATTATTATAAGTACTATCCTACCGGTAAGAATACTAGCCCTGATCCCCGTCTGCACTCGAACCCAAACACTTGTACCTTCCCGCTCCCGGCATATGACTATCTGTTTGCCCCAGGGCGGCAGGGCGGGAGGGCGAGGGCGGGTGGCAGGTTTAGTGAGGCCGCCCCCGCCCATCCGTCTTCCGGCCCATCCGACTTGCAACTTTTGCCGCCCAGCCGCCGACCCAGTACTTCGTTCCCTGGTGGTTTATCCGGAAGCGCTTGAGATACATTCGCTATGCTTTCATATACATCCTGGTGCGTTTAAAATCTTTGATTTTGCACCTTCTAGATACCTGGCGGATAGTCGGTTCGTTTTGTTGCATCCATTTAAATAAAAATTTCCATTAGTCAAAACTCAACTACCTGCCTGCACTCCTAGATAATTGACTGATGTATCTACTTCTTAATTTAATTATTGAAGAAATCATATTTTTCTTCTGGTGCGCTCTCACATCGGAGGATGGCCATAATAATAATAATAATAATATTGGGATGATTTGTATAGCGCCGTTTTTGTGAAAAATCACTTCAAGGGCGCTGTACAGATCTTATTTTCTATTGTTACATATTAATTTCTAGTTTCAATAAGAAAATATACAGGAACATACTTACCTGGCAGGTCCTATCAGATAGACACACTCATTAACTTAAAATTATAATTATGATTTTATTTATCCGATTTAGGGCATAGGAGCGAAATTAAAAAAATGTAGTTTCTGAATTTGTCGTACAGGACAGTACAGTATGACAATCTTCATCCTGCAGGCTGTAGCTCTCAACATCTACGCAGAGTTGCACTCGTAATAATCACGTAGATTCTGAAGCCATACTCTACGCCGTTATTCAATCTTCACCTGCATTATCAACTGACCAATCTTGTCATTTTCGTTCCTCATAAGATCAATAAAATGACAAGATATTGGACTTTTCTTCTTTTAGAGGCTTGTACGATTTCACAATTTTTGATGATTCGATTAAGGACTCATTCCTTTTAAATAGTTAATACCGCACAAGAGTCTCAACTATTCCTAACCCTCTGAAACCAGTGATGATGATGAATTCACCTATATATCTATATTGTAAAGAATTATATCTTCCGTGTTAACGATTAGTTTAGGTTTCAGGTTGTGTTGTTGTGTATTTTTTTAATCTTTAAAAAATGTTTACATGAATAAGTTAGGTTAGTTAAAATAGGTGCCCTCTGCATATATTACGCATTAAGGAAGTAATTAGAAATGTATGTATATATAACCGCACACTTAGCATTTTTTGTTTAGTTTAATGTTGTACCCTGATGATGCTTAGGCTAAGCGAAGCCGATTGGTCATACAAATACAAATAAAATCAGTAGTCTTATACAATTTTCATTAATAAAAATTAAATGTGTGATCGGATTCGACCACTTAAAACCAGAAGAGATGGTTCAGTGACAATGAAATTCATCCTTCTTGACGTTTCTGTTTTACTAAGTTACCAATATAATAAGGTTTGATACGATAAGTGAAGCTTAAGAAAATATTTTACTGCTCTATCTGAAAAATTATGAATCGATGAACTATGTATTTGTAGAGTTGATTTATTTATTTATTTAGAACCTCTTTTTACGATCTTCAAATATTAAAAAATCGTAATGGATAGGATCAAGAATGGTACGCTTAGACGGTTTGGGCATGTAGAGCGAATGAACGAAAAAAGGACTTTGAAAATAATAAACGATGCGAAAGTCGATGGAAGAAGAAGTCGAGAACGCTCGAGAAAGACATGACACGATCAAATAAATAAAATACTTGAATCGGGTCATGTGAAGAATCAGAATAACAGAAGAGTATGTATAAGACGATGTGTGAATGTGAATGAATCAAGGAGTGTGTGCCAAGACAGAGCCATATGGCGGTCCGTTCTCTCTGCCTACCCCTGCGGAGAAACGGCGTGATGGTTAGCTAGTCAAATATAGACCAGTAAGAATGCAGAGGATGCAAGCGTTTAAGTTGGAAATAAAATTATTAGTTACGAACACTGTACACGTATGTACCTGGTATACTAAATCTATTAGAGCCTTATAATGCACAACCCTCGGTGTTTTTTCCCATTTTCAACGTGTTTTCCAGTGAATCAACTTACCCCAGCGATTATTTGCCCTCCCCAAAGTTCGTAGTCTCCAGTTTCTAGTTTCCAGCATGAAATATAAAAGTACCTACGTAGAGAAATGACCATATTTCCCCTTTATTGACTGGCAGTTTAGATCTGCCGGGCGCATTTCAACATTTTCCCCAAGCCGTTTTATGAACGCCGGGTGATTTATACGTCAGTTTGGATACCGCACTTCTGAACCTGAAGTTATAAAGCAGAGTTTACATTGTGTACACAAATATATTAACTCTGAAACTGGGAATTTGGTATTATTTCTTCTAAATTTAGAAAAGTTTCCCAAATACGTATAACAGCTGTATTTATAATTTGTATTTTTTTTCGTGGAAAGTAATTACTTTGTGGTTTGAAATATTTAATTTAATTAAAAAACAACTTTGTGTAAGCGCACAGATTTAATTTTGATTTGTATGACCGACCTGTTTCACCAAGCCTAAGCACCATCAGGGTACAAAATTAAACTAGTCAATAATAATAAATGGATAACTTTTACAGCCCTGTTTTCATGGAAAAATCACCTCAAGGGCGCAAGTTAGTTTTTGTATCCTAATTATGCTTAGGCCAAGTGAAACCACTCGGTGATAAAAATTAAAATTTTATCTGTGGTCTTAGACAAAGTTATTTTTTGATTTCATTTATATTTATAATTTGTATTTATAAATTGTGATTTTCACTAAGTATATTAAATAAAACACACCAAGACATAGTAAGTAATATGCACAAATGTGTGAGGATGCTCGGATTGTCAAGTAACATTACCAATGATTTAAGACCATCATCAAAATTATCATCATCATCGGCGGATCAACTTCGGAGAAACAAATCAACTATTGCCGATATCTTACTGTCCCTAAACTCCTTATGCCCAAGAATGCTGTGGTCATATGTTTGGTGACCTATTTTATGTATATAAACTTGCTATTGATAGATTTATAAAAAATGGTATCGTTCGAAGGATGATTTTTCTAATAAGTGTTACAAATGTACCAAAAGATACATTTTTTTAATTTTTTAACATAGACACAAATATCTCTAATAACTACTCCGAAGACGGTTGGAATATAAAACTAAACTACATAAAATATAACTAAGCATCCCCATAACTTGAAAAGTTACAGATAAACCAAAATATATTAATGCGATATTAAAATGTAAACATCGCCTTACATTATTTATCTGTATCGTTGACTGTCGTTTGAACTTTTTATCGCCGTCCGTTTTTAATATACCTAGCGCAGTGTCAGTAAAGGCCGTTATGGACGTGGCTAACGGCTAACGGCGTTAATGTGAAATGGAAGCGTTGCGGCGCCGTTAAACGGTCAGTTTGGGCACCCTGATAGGGCGTTGCGAGTTGCGATGGCGGGCATCTGAAAACGAAGTAAAGTAAATCAATAATTCTGTGCATTTTCTTGGTACATGCGAACGTGATATCTAAACGCGTTTATAATAGTATGTTTGGTACTTAGATTTTGTAATACTAAATAACATGGGTTTGTACGTACTAATTAACTGGTAAAACGGCGCTGATCTATGTATTTATATTTGTATGTGGCAGTATAAGTCGAAATTAAATCCAAGCGAAGAGGTAACTTTGATGATTCAAATAAGTGATTTCGAGCTACGATAATGCTGAAGGACAGTCAAGAGATTAGGAATTTCGCTTAACGATATGTGTCTTATACAAACTACTGAATATTACTAATTAAGGGAAGAGATAAAGTAGGCTTAGATAGGAATGATTTTTTGAGATTAAAGTTGACATATGGATCAAACTATAAAAAAAGAGTTGACAATGAGTAGGCTAACAAAAACAGTCAAACATTTGACTAATCCCAGGAAATGAATCATTCAAATTTAAAGTTAACTGTGAACTCAAGTGTCAAAATAATTCACTGAAGAAAATGAAATTGGATAAAATAATTACACCAAACAATAACATCATAACGAAGGATGCTGTATTGTCTAGAATGGCAGGAGGTCCATGTAGGTGACCCCGGCACCTACCGTAATTATTTAATTGTGTTTTAAATTTTATTACAGGAAAACATTGCTTTTGATAAGATTAATCTCCATGCTGACGATAATACAAGTTCAAATGTAACTATTTATACGGCGCTGTATTAATTACAAAGATGTGGGATTAATTTTAAAAAAGTTATATTCTACCATAAAGTTATTTATTTGGGCAAAAGTTTATAACTCTATATCAAATAAAATATTCTCTCTGCAATTCATCAGCTGTTCTAACAAAAAATACGCCTCCCTATCGCCCTCCGTAAACATTATTAAAAACCCAAATCACGCTTTCATCGATCACACAATAATTACTCAGTGGGCGGTGACGGGTTATAATTAATCTGGCGTAAGGGGTGTGCCAGAGGCGTGGTCCGTTCGCCGAATTGTATTGGAAAACATAGCCGCCGGCTTTGTTTGGATCAGCCCTGGCCGGTGTTAACCCTTCAAAAGCAAACAAAAGTGAAATGTGTATAATAAAAAAATAATATCAGAGTATGCATTGGGTCCAGCATGAAGTACAAAATAGCGTGAATTGTTTGATAATAATATGCCTCATTAATAATATTTTATTAAGCTTTTACCGACTGCTCTGTGAAGCATTTATTAAATATATGAAAAATAGGATGAAAAATTAAACATTTTATATTTTCGTGTTTTCAAGCAATCAGTTTTGAACCAACCTTACAGCCTAATAGAGCGACTGCTATTAACTACTGAGATGTTGGTATAATTTAGATTCTATTTAGGTATATTGTTAATTTTAATTAGTCGCCAACATTAAATTTGAAGGGATCGATTGCCAGGTTTTTTCAATACAAGTCATTCTCACAGAAACGGTATGAATATACTACAAAAACAAGGACCCATATTTTTTTTTTCGTGTTCAAAAAATACATTCGTGCAGAAAATTTTGTTCGCATTTACAAATATTTTATAAATATATATGCATGAATATATAAATTTTTATATTTATATATTTAAATGCATGAAATGCTAAGTTCATATTATTTTAAGCTTAGAAAGTTTATTATTGTATGTGAAAGGCGAAGCAAGAATATTATAAGACGCTATGATTTTTTTTTTATGTACCTTAGAATAAAACGTACAAACCATAAAGCTTTGTTATGTTTGTTCGTTCCGCATAAAATCACCCAGGTGCCCTCAATAGCAGGCTTAAGGGACAATACAGGGGTTGTAAATCACGATGCAGCCGTAGTCTTTGAAATAACGATCTCTGAAAATTCCTGGCGTTACTGCCGCGGAACATTTTATGGTTTATTTGCTGCAGGCAATAATATTATGTTTTGGAGGGAGATTAACGATTATGCATATTGTTTGAGAATTGCGGGATGTTTCGTCAAAATATATTTTTAAATCGGTTGAATGGCTTTAACGACAGAGTCGATGTTCTTATCAGTATTGATTCTCAACTGAATCGTAAATGACATAACTCAAAATGTGGATCAAAAATAATGAGTGCAGAAGTCTATAAATAGGAGGTGCATAGGGTTGAGTTTGCTGTAGCAGATCTAGAAGTATGTTCTTCCCGAGGTATAAATTTGTATTAATTCTGATTGATATATTACCATCATCTTATTTTTTTTCTCAGGAACCTCTAAGGATGCAATTAATTAATCTCATAGGAAAATAAAATCTGGTCCTTACAACTAATATGACGGGTTGTATTAGAACATTTAACGTGCTTCTTTAAAATTATTGTTTCAATGTTTTATACCCCTGAATTGCTATATTAAATTGAATTTCATGTTCTGTGCAGGACGGTTACAAGACGGTACCTACTATGCTACTATATTATTGCAACAATTATATTTCAACCTCTTAATATTATACTCCCATGCGACGAATTCAACATCTGGGAAACAAATACTCCGATGTTATTGATATATTTAGTGGGTCGATATCACATTATAAGCATACCTTAGTACAGTTTTTTTTTTATCTAGTAGAGCTAATTTATTTGATAAAACTATTAAACTCTGGATGTACCAGCTATTCAATACTAATTATTTTTTTCTTGTACAATATAGTTGCACCGTTTATGAGAATATATATTAAATATTTGTGTAAAACCCTTTAAGGGGAGTAAAAAAAATGGTATTATTATTCATGAATATAATTATTATTTCAAAATAAATAAATAATATTATTGTTGAAAAGCAATTAGTAAATTTTAGAAATCATCTTAAAGTAAGAATGTGAGTGGTGAGGATATTTTCGTATTAATTTAAAATTAAAATATTATTATTATCCTGAGTGCATCCCCTTAAAACATTTAATGTTATTGTTACGGATTACTCAGAATTAGTTTACTTGGAGTATTATATCCTTTTAGGGAATCGCAACAATTCATTTTCAAATGTTGTAACGTTTTTTTTATGTGAAAGTCTCTATTTCGACATGACAAAAAAAAAGATTTTAATTTGAGGTTAAAATACCAAACTGTACTGAAATATGTTTATTCTTTTAATTAAAAGGTATGGCTACGAGTTGTATGCTTCAAAGTTTTATTAATTTTATTACTAAAGTAACGTGCCCAACATTTGTACACTGTTGACATTCAATACATAAGAACGGGTCGCTTTTACGACTCGTTCTTATGTTCAACAGCTCAGCTGTGGAACGATTAACCGGTTTCAAAAAAGTAAAAAAGACTCTCCACACAGTATCCCCAAAGATGAAACAGGCCCTAAGGGAAATTCTTTCCCTCAAGACCTCCTGGATGGAGTCATTTAAATAATAAAAAATAAAATAAGCAACAATAGATGGCGATATTTTTTATGACTTGGAGGCATTTAATTGTGAATTGTGACTATTTTATTTTTTAAAAATCGTTTTAGCTACCTTGTAAAATAAAACAATGGTAGAAAGCGTTTTTATTGGATTAAAAAATTCATTTTTGTTGCCACTTTTGCCTTGCTCGTCACTTTCAAAATTGTTTTTTGAACTCAACAAAACACATTTTGTATAATTTCAGTTTACATTTCATAATATTTTGAAGGCAGGCGGCTTGAGGATTTTCAAAAGCGATTATCAACCTCAAATTCGGTGACCACTATTGGGTTCGCATTATTCAGGTATGGATTACTTTGCACTCTAGCATATTATAGAAGCTGCGAGATGATTCAACCACATCATTAGTCACATCCCAGCCCGGACGACGGGATTGCACAAGTGACTCTTCTAAAACACCAGCTATCTCTTTCTCGCATCGTCTGCAGCTCGACGGAGGAAGGCTGGAATTATTGTTTCTGTCTGACGCTGCCCCGGGAAGGAGAAACTTATCGCGAGAAGGCGTCAATAAATCCAGCCAGTGTTATCTGTGTATCTACGGCCGCTCGCTAAAGCGTAGCCAACATGTCAGTAAGGTCCAGAGATGAATTGGAACGTTTTTTATTTGAATTTTATACGAACAAGAAATAAACTTTATCAACTTAACATAAATATTAATTCAAAATGGTGAATACACTGCCTTATGATATCTTTAAGGTGTCAGCTATCTCATGCAAAACCATTTTGTGGACTTTCTTATGTTTTCTGGAACAACTGCCAAATTTGAGCGACCAGAGCGTTCAGCATCACGATGTTTGTACGGCTGCGCTAAAATAAGCAAACCACTTCTCAACCATTTGCCTCGATTGAGTCTGAATAACACTCTTCAAGCCATTGTTTTGCTTGAACGGTATCTTTTCCCATTAAAAATCAAATGCTTTATCAACACGCAAATTCATATGTTTCCATTGTGTTGAAAATTACAAAAGTAGCCTCACTAAAACCACTGTAACTTATAAACTAAACGTCAGATTTTTATAAAAAATTGACACGTATTATTTGATACATCTTAAAAAGTATACGGATTTTTAAATAATGACGCCAACTATATGTCATCCTACGAATTTATTGAGTGATGGATTATATCATTTAAAAATTGTGTCTATCTGATGGGACCTGCCAGTGAATACCGAACAAGAGTCTCAACTGCGTCCAACTTTCTAGAGCCAGTGGGACTATGGCATCCCCAATTAAGTTTCAGCTCAGCAATGAAGTTTCTACGAACACCACTTGCGGGGTTCGAGGCCAGCCCCCCAGTGGAGTGTGCGTCTCCGCCCTCACCTGGCTGTCCTCCGGCGGCTCCTTCATCGGCCTCTGCAGCCTCAAGGATCTCCTGGTCTGCGTGTCCTCGTCGCCTCCCCGGCTCCAAGCCCAGGGCGACAGGGGCAATGGGTACGAGGAAGAAGAGCGTGGGACAGGGTTTGAAGCAGTCGAGAAGAAAAATGGCGGATTGGTGAACTCCGCACCAGCGCAGCATACTCTGACTCTGGAGGACTCCGATGACAGTTTTTCAGCAACAAACATGCCTGGGCAGCTGCGCAAGTTTTTCCGCAAGAAGAAGAGAAGGACCACCACGACCAGCGCCGCAGCGCCGCAGCGCCGACGACCACGATTACGACGACGCCCGTGCCGCCCAAGCCGACGCCGCCCACCACCAAGCCGCCTTCCGACACCGGCGACGAATTCGGCTACCTTTGGTCACCGCTGGACTCGGCTCCTGACTCTGACTACTGACCATTAAACTAAGAATTAATATTAAGTAGAAATTAAGATTTGTACAGCGCCCTTGAGGTGATTTTTCACAAAAACGGCGCTATAAAAATCATCCAAAAAATAAATAAATAAATAAAAATAAATCTATCTATATATGAAATATACAAAAACTAAGTTATATGTATTAAGCAAATACGGATAATGGTCCATATTTCTTTTTAATTAATGTTTCTGTAATATATATATATATATATATATATATATTTATATATATAAATATATATATATACAGCTTACAATGTAAAGATCTCTTGTTAAAATATATAAATGTACCTACACCTTTATACACACTATGTATTTTATATGATTATTCTGCTTTTATTTGTATTATTTTGCTGTTATTACTGTTAACTGTATTTAATTTAAATAAAGATTTACTATCATTATATTATTATTATCTACTTAATTGCTTTTGCCTCTCTATATGTGATTTCGGTTCCACTCCCTAATATCATCTTACCATTTCTCACACAGTCTTCCTGCTTCTCTTATTTTCAAGTTTTTCCCCTTCGGGATCAATCTGGAACACTTATATATAGTATTTTTTCTTAAATGTCCTAAAAAGTCACTCTTACGTTTGATGCTCGATGTTACAGCTCTCAAAAATTGTTAAAAAACTTGAACATTAAAACACAATCAATCTTATTGTACTCGTAACAGAATCCACATCAATATTAAATATTGAGTTTAATATTTACATCCTTTTTCAAGGATGGTTTTATGAACCATTCATTGCAAAGAACTTTTAGAACGTGAGATTTTTTTATGTATGAATTGTGGTTAAGTTCTACTGCTTAACTTCTCCAAATATCAATTTTCCTTAGCATTTTCAAGAAAAACATCTTCTATACCACATCTTATTCAATATTTGTAATTTTTATTTGTGTTTTCTAGAAATAGACAGTTTGTTGTCCAATGTTCTATCTTTGCTTTCTTTGAAGTTTCCATCGATACGATCGCACGTATTATCTTCCTCTCTATTGTTTAGCTACCCCTTAAATTACTAATATTTAGTATTTCCCACAATCGGTGTTGACTGATGTTTTCACGATCAAACTATGGAACCAATTATTTTCGTCTCATCTAATTTTTTTTTTTTTATATCTTCTTTACGAGAAGAAAAAGCGTTTCATTTCGCCTCTGTGACTACAAGTCAGGCTGGGAAGGCAGTAAAGATATCAAGTTAACACGTGGGTCTAATTCAATGTTACTGGCCGACTTTTCGCATAGGAAAGGGCAGGGCCGGCAAATACACGAGGATTCTCTTCCGGATAATGTTTATTAAATTGGGCTTATACGTGACGGTGTGCAAAATGTTTATCACAATTTGAAACCAACGAAAAATTCAAATGAATTACCTAAGCAAGCAAGTACGTACGTTAACTAAAAACAAATAGTTTTAATATTTGCTTTCCATGTAAGTACCTACCGTATTATTATTTTTTTTTTTAATTCTCACGAATTCATAATAAATTTATACAATAAGCAAAACCCTTCGACAATTTAACAATTTAAGACAATTTTTTGTACTTTTGACAATTTAAGTAGTAGTTAGGTTTGTTCGAAATAAATCTAAAAACTTACAAACTTATCTGTGCAGACGGCCAAAATAGGAACAAGCTACTTTTTTTCTAAAAGTTAACCTCAATACTTACAGTAATGATCTCCCGACTGCACAGATAAGTAAAAAATTGTAATTGATTATCATACCTACTTTCTTATAGTCTCTTATAAATATATTTTTTCATCTTTATTGATTCCTACTTACAAAGAAGTTATCCGTGATTTTTTGTTGATATAGGCAGTAAAGCGTGACTTTCCCAATTTAGCAAGCGGTCTAAAAGGGAACTAACGAAGTTCTTTTCAAATATATAGAATTTATTGTATCAAAAATAAATACAGTGGCAGCGCCCTCGACTCCAAAGATAAATGTGTCAATCTACAACATACGTTCAAATAAATACGATTTATTTCTCTAGTTGCTATAAATAAATCACCTTCTTCACAAAACGAATTCATGTTCGACACTGTCGAATGTGTTCGTAAAGCCAACGCGATAAATTAAAGTGTAGATGATTATTTATTGCACACTACTCTGTCAAGCAATAAACATCAATAAAAATGTGAAAAGCCTGTGCACAGAAAAATATGAAATGTTCAGAAGAATACAAGGTTAACTAAATTTTTAAGAAAATTATCGACAAAAAATTATCATTAAAGTTTTTATTTTAAAGTAAGTTTTTTATTTTTCTATTGTTTACGCAGCCTTATGAAAATTCAGATATACGAGGCCTGTTCAAAAGAAAACGTGAATTTTGAATTTTTGTGGGCTGTGTATATTCGATTATCGTTTTTTTTTTGTTTTTGTTATGTTGGTACACATATGTTTATCATGTTAGAATTATCAGCCATTTTAGATTAGTGATTTGTTTTTGACAACTGGAAAGGTTAGTCACATTTTGTGTGCTCTTCGATTTTGTACTTTTGAAAAAAATGGATCAAAGAATATGCATTAAATTTTGCATCAAAAATGGAATAAAGTGCTCCAACGCAGTTAAAATGTTGACTGTGGCATTCGGCGAGTCTACTTTGTCTCAAAAAAGTGTTTATAAGTGGTACAAGCGCTTTACAGAAGGCCGAGAAAATGTTGATGACGATGAGCGTCCTGGAGTTGTGGAAAAACAAATCATGGATTTTGTTCTTTGATCCATTTTTTTCAAAAGTAAAAAATCGAAGAACATACAAAAACGTGACTAACCATTCCAGTTGTCAAAAACAAACCCTTAATCCAAAATGGCTGATAATGCTAACATATGCTAAACATATGTGTACCAACATAACAAAAAAAAATCGATAATCGAATGTACACAGCCCGCGAAAATTCAAAATTCACCTTTTCTTTTGAACAGGCCATGTACACCGAAATTAATCAAAGAACTTAGAAAAAAGAGAGATACAATAATAGGAGACGATGTTGTCGAATCTGGAGATATTACCATGCACCTAATTACAACATAGACTAGACTTTATCAAAGGAACTATGAACACAGAGTTACCTGGGAGATGGTGTGCTCGAAACCGAAGAGCTTATCATACTCTCGATAACTGCATCAATTGGACCAGGAATCTATGGGAAACAATTGGGCCTGGACTCCCTCTTGATGGCGTTTTGCAGAAATGAGACCTAATATCCTCCATTAATATTTTAATTTCAATTTTTCTTTTGAATTTATGTTTATTTTTCTTTATTATTATTGTGTGTATTACAACATTTATTTTATTATTATCATTACTATGTATTATTATCAATTATGGAAGGTGTTGCGTTACATTACTCCTGCATACCTTCTCGAATAAAACTTTATTATTATTCATTCATTTATACCTTAAAAGTAAACTCTTAAATTATTGTAATAAATGGAAAGTTAAAATTTATAATTGTTATGAATTTCTTAAGATATCATCGCCGGAAAGGTAGAAGGGCTGAAGCGCCATTTTTGAAAGCATACATTAGACTATTTACAAGTTTTTATTGTTTTACAATAAAATCTTCAGTACCTAATTGTATTTTTAAAAAATATATCAATATGTTTTAGATGGCTGAAGGGCTACAAAAGTCTTCAGAATCAAACAAGAGTAAAAGTCAAAAAGAGTAAAAAGGATGCCAAAAACTGATCAAAACTGCATATTTAACCCATTTTTTACCAAAGTGTCGCTTAAACCCTTTTGCCTTTCCAGCGGCGACATGTAGAATCTAGTAACATGGCCAAATCAAAATGTTTTTTCTTAATGTGTAGACAGAACTATTTCCACTAATTATTTAGGTGTATTAGTGTTTGTGACAGCGCAGTCGACAGTCGCTCAGATGGGCGGTGACTATTCACACTTATACCCGCGCAAATTTTATTCACGCTAAGCAGATCGCACGCCTCTGTATTTTTTTCAACCATTAACGATATTAAAAAAAAAAACACCTTCAGTAAGCGAAACAGCTTTCAAATATAATATGTCATATTTGAAAAGGTCTCACACTTTACTTACCTCACCACAACCCTTGACTCCACACATTAACCCCCGGCCCCGCGTTCGCCCAGCATCCTCAAGACGCGGAGAAGTGATCTCGTCGGACATAAATTACTATTTGCATAAGACACGGCCTCGACGGCACTAAATCTCTGGCGGGACCTTTCAATATGAGCGCGCCAACAGCCAGCGTAGGTAATTAACGGCTCAGGAGACGAGTAAAGATGCCGCTTATATCGGCGGCTGCTGGGAGAAGTGTAAAGTTTAAGCAAGCACCTCGTACGTACACGCTTTATTCCGGTGGTTTAAATTTAAAATTAGAATTTGTTTCAAAATTACTTTTTACAGCCTTTTTCGAGTGTTTTGAAATTCGAATTTTGACTTTTTTAACGCTATTCTGACGGATATTTTAACACTATTCAAATTGTAAACTCTCAGTCAAAACACATTAAAAAAACTTAATACTTGGTCTTCCAAATCTTACTTACTTTAATTTTTGACAAAAAATTGAATTTTTTGAGGATTTTTCGTGACAGATTGGTAAGTCACAAAATTATTCGTATCAGCCCTTCGAGGACTTAGTCCAAACTTTTAAAAGTGCAATAAAATAAACTATTATATTGTACTTACTCGTAGTTTTTTTTTAATTGAAACTTTTGATTTAGTCATTAATCAGAGATATAGATCATTAATAATTACAACAGCCATCTAGTAATTAAATCCAAATAGTCAATAACTTCATAAATAATAATAATAAATTGATTAATTTTATAGCACCGTTTTTGTGGGAAAATCACCTCAAAGGCGCTTTACAACTTAATTTATCTAACCTATAACTTATCAGTCTTATCACTTAGGCTTATAACTAATAACTTACAGTTAAGATTTATTACTAATGGCTTACAGCTAAGATTTTCAACTAGTGACTTACAATTAGGACTTATAGCTAGTAACTAACTAGTGAGACTTTTAACTAGAGACTTGCATTTAAGACCTATAGATAGTGACTTCCAACTTATACCTATGAATAGTGACATATAACGAATAACATAACTTATTTTAGAAGAATCAATAAATAAAATTCTTAGCCTTACTCATTTATTATTTTGCAGAACGGCACTCATTTATCTCTTAATAAAAATGCGTCATTACGTTGGTTACAGCCTACAGCCACCAAAATAATGCGAAGTTACCGCAGGTACTAAGTAAATACGTAGAAATTACACGTCGAAAAACGAATTTAAAGTTGGTTCGTACAATAACTTAACCCCAGAGTTCACGTGCTAAACGAAATCGTGATCGTAAATTTACTTTAGCGTAGTTACATCCACGATAGAAGTCTCTAAGCTGCAGGTTTAATATTTCTACTAATCGTAAGTTTATTATTTATTTATTTAATTGTATACACTCAAGTAGGCTTTTACGTATAATGCAACAATTTACAGTGATACAAGAGTCAATTATTTGCTTAAACGAAAGTAAGAATAAATATAAGTATTACGTACATTGTATTCGCTTGATTATAGTCGATTATTTGATCAAACGAAAGGTTAGAATAAACATAAGTATTGCTTTCATTGTATTCGCCTGATTACATTCAATTAATATTAATTGAAGATATAGTATAATATTATAGCCTTATTGTATTTACATTCCGTGCAGTTAAATGCATCTGCTTTTTATATAAAGTCCACGATGTAGTCTCAATTGCCTTTAATATTAGGGAACGATTTGAGTTGAAATGATTACGTAAAATAGAAGAAAAAGTTATTATTAGATTGTTACCCCTTCGAAAAACTATCAAACCTGTATTTAAAGTGTGCTTTGAATTGTAATGTTTAGAAAGACTGTGGAATTTTGTTTTTAAAATTAAAATCTAAAGGAATAATTTTGCTAACGAGGTTGGGATTTTCGAAAACTGTACTGAGGTAATATTTATGTTATTTTTAATATCAATTTTAGTTCACAAATCTTCGCACGACCCCCTTAAAAGAGTCAATAAAAAAACCATTTTATATTAATTGGGTGTAGAAGAGGTCCGAAATTTATGGAAGGAAATATGAATACCGGTACCTTGGTTCACATAATAGTGCAATTTTATACGATAACAAATCGGCAAAAACATATGTTTTCACACAGTCTACATCAACTGTGAACGGGTATATCGCATATTGATGGTGCTACTTTCGTCATGTAGACTGCATTAAAATACACGTAAAATATACTCACCATATCTAAGCTTCATCTAGGTATTAGAAATTGCAATTTATCTGTTAACTTACTAACCTGGTACCACTTTCATAGTGAATATAATAATATTTTGAGTGTAAGACATCTTCCACGAATACGACTATACCATATCGTGAAGCCCATCTTACATGGTGTAAAATACTATAAAACAAACGTTGGCCCTGCGTCGTAAAGTCGCATCGTTAACACTTTGCGTAGCAGTCGCAACTTCAAAGGAAGCCGCGCGCTATGGTTGATCGGACGTCTATAGACGGCCGACAGACCGCGCCTGGTTTGTTTCAGACAAGACGTTAATTTCATCGCGACGGGAACGCGCCGAGGACGGATTTACACGTCATTAGGAGGAGGATAGACGGATAATTTGATAAATTTGAGATATTTGTCGGAACATCTAAGGAGATCTCGTAGGATATAATGTAAAATACACGAATAAAATAGCTTTGACAAGTGCAGAAATGAAAACCCACTTCGTACGAGTACTTTTTGTTGTTCTTATATTTACTCCACATAGGTGGCATGTTATCTTTGGGGGTGCTGTGTGGAGGGTATTTTTGAGGAAAAGAAAGAGTGAACCTGGGTCTTGAAGAGATCCTTCTTGTTCGGAGGGAGAGACAAAAAGACCTGCAAATAATTACACAGTTAGCTATGGAATACAAAAACGAGTCGGAGAAACGACCCGTTCTCATGCGCCGAAAGAATCAATGACGCAAGTTCCTTGGAGCATCATCCATTAAAGTACCGTTAAAACGGGGACATCATTCCTTTTATGTGCTTCAAAAATTTCAATTCGTTTGTTGAGATAGGGGAATCAATCAAATGGACCGCCCATTTCTGCACAGAAACAATTGCTTTGCTCATCTTTCAAGGTTATTCAGGATAAAATTTACAAAATAAACGTAAACTTTAAATTTTCAAAATTTGATTTTTGTCTCATCGATTACTAAATTTTATCAAATAAATTTAATAACATGATGTGTTGTCTTATTTTTTTTGACAGTCAAATTGAAATTTCAAAGCTCAATATCTCATGAAAGAAATTACGTTTCGAGCTAGAGATAGTTGCATTGACCATTGAGTAATGGCATGGAAAACTCATTAAACAAACTCTGCTAATTATCAAAATTCTTAACGACAGGACTCACTCAACGCTGTTGGCTGTTTCAGACACACAAGTTTTAAAACTGGCGTACCTCTATATTTATACAGACAGATTTTGCAGCTATCTGACATCAGCTTGATGGATATGGTATGACGAATGACGGTGACAGAGCTTGTTTTTTTAAGTGAATGTTATTTTAATTTAATATATGGTAGAAGAAAATTTACCTTTTTATACATTAACTAGGCTAATATGTTATTTCCTTGGAGTAAAAATATATACGGAGAGAAAGCTAAATATTTTTACCCAATCTTTACAAATTTACGATAAATCACTTCCGCCGGGTTTTTATGTCGTAAACCGTGAGAGAGAAAGAGACAAGACAAGTTTTCACAAAATATCGCACCTCTTTTAGGTATGTAAGAATGTTTCCTGTCTCCCGCGTCTCCGGTGACTCCACCCACTACGCTTTGTTATGCGACATTACTCAACGGTTTTTGAGGTTATGTCGTATATTTTTATTTATAACAATACTGTGAAAAAGTGGTTATACAAAAAAGCGAAACATTATGTCGATATGTTTTATGAATTGATGTAAAAAGGTGTGTCCACAAAAACCCTAGCCACGCCCAAGTCTGGAAAAAATTCAACAATTCCGACTACACTGTTTCGCAAAGCTATCCCTCCTTGTATATTATTGCTCTGAGGTTATTTCACTATATTTTCTGCAACCGCATCTATTGCAAGAGTGATCCTAACCTATTTTTTTCAGGTTTGAAAAGATATTATATATTTTAATTGGTCAGGGTTTAATTTTGTTGTCATACTTATTTGTTTCGTGAATATCTTTAGAACAGCATTTTGTAAGATTATAAAATATCAAGATTTAGCTCGAAGAATAGCAGAAACAGTGATTACGGCTCCATTTTTTTCTTGTGGAAATGGAATTTTATGATTTTGGTTCTTATAAAGTACTTAATACTTATGTCACAGAGAGATTTAGAATCTATTAAAAACATTTTTTAAAGGTGAGGATTAGACCACTCTTGCGGTAGTGGTTTATATGTACCATTATAGATATCGAACTATAAAATCACTCTTGAACTGCAATACTGAATACTTATTTGATCATGTTCACATTCGAAGTTATATAAAAATGCAAATTCCTAACAATGGCCAAAATTATCTCCCCACTTAACATTGACACAACTTATCAAGTGTGTTTTGTAAACGAAAGATTTGCGGTGGATATGTTCAAGACTTAGCGCAAACGTTTCCATCGCAATAACTTGAATCCAGAGTTAATTTGCGAAGATCGTTTTGTGATTTAGCCCCTGCGGTTTAGCTGTAGGAGGTTGTTAGGCCTTTTAGGGCGACCCAAGCCTTACAAACGCTGTAAGCTTACACCGAGAGGAAATGAGGAAGAAAAACAAATGACCTTAAGGTGTTTTGCAGTAAGTTTTCAAGTCGTGACGTCATTATCTGCCATACGTTAAAAGTCGTACGTGCGAATGGCGTCCACGAAAAGAGGAATGGCCTCTGTAAGTCCATGTTTTTCATGTTTGCGTAAAATCTCTGTATTCTTCTCAAGGTTGTCATACTATACGATATTAAATATGAAAAAAACACAATTTTATTGACAGTTCCTTTTTGTTATGTTTTCAAAAATAACTGTTTCAATTGGTCTACGGTTTTTCTAGATCGCGCAAAAAAAGTCTGGTTAAGCGAATAGTAGAAATCAATGATTTAATGCATAATACAATATTATTTACCTTTTTCATCAAACTTTGTTTTATTATCAGATAACCTAGATCGCATTGTGGAATATACTATCAGTATTGTCCTGGTCTCAGGAAACTTTTTACAATCGGAATATTTCGTTGCTCGAAGTGACGTTATGTTAAGTTATCAGATCTGAAATGTGAAAAAATTTGAAAAACATGTCACATAAAATTTAAAGAGAATTGACATATTTTATATTTTTTTATTATTTTGTTTTATAACAGCTTTACTATTCTTCGGAAGAGTAACAAACACTTTTTTCATTGTATTCAAAAAACTGTCCATGTTGTGTGGCATTTGGTATAATTTCCATATATATTTGTAAATAATAACTAAATCTTTTTTTGTAAAATTTAATAAAAAAAAAACAACAACAAAAAAATCTGAATTTCCATGTACTTTCCAACCATCTTCTTCCACATCTCCTTCACTATCCTACTAACATTAATCTCACAACATTATCAGAACTAGGGATACCAAAATTCCACTGACTCCGGTCAGTTGGAACTCGTGTAAGTTAGTATAAACGCATACAAATAGAGAAGCCATCATTTATTTGGTTAACAGCACCAGACACCTATCTTTGTAATGAACTCAATTTAAAGTAACTTTGTACTTTGTGTCGAAAGTTTTATGAGCATTTCCGTAAAAGGAAAAGCTCTCGCAATCTAAGCCTTTCGCTTAAGCTTCCTGTTGTGACCAGATGAAGTGTGAAGCTGTGAAGTACGTGGCAACTGCGTGGAGGGAAACTGAGGGACATGCTTACATCGAGTATGATAGATTTTGCGATCTAAGTTTTTCACCTACCGTTGAGAATATTGAAAATTGGTGAAATATCTGACAAACACTAATAAATCTGGGTTGATATTATCTTAGTAATATTGTTATTTATTTGGACTAATCTGCTGTTTTTTTTGTAGTAATATTTTTTAATTATGAAAGTATTTTTATAAAAAAAACATTACTAGTAAGCTATTGTACCCACATTCGTTTTTTGGGAACCCCAAATAATACCAGGTCTGAAGACAGTGGGGAAGGAAAAATAACAGAGGAATGTTTGAAATTAAAGTACCTACCTGGATTTCCAGATCTAATCACTAAATAAAGCAATTTTATGCAAATTAATATTTTTGAAAGACAGCGTTTTTACCTTTTTTTCATAAGCTCGATCAGTTAGTTGGTCAAAGGGTCCAAAGCGTCGGGTTCCTTCACAGTTATCACAGGTTCAATCCTCTATCTAGTTAAGTTCTCCATCATTGCACAATCAATATTGTATATGGATAATGATGATAGAAATAGGAATTCTAATATTTTCAAGTAATTCGTAACCTGGGACCTGCCTAGTACTACTACTTACAACAACCCTTTTTAAATATTCTTAGTGTGGAAAACTGATGTGATTTTTAAAATATTATTCGCTAGCGTCCTTATTTAAATCTAACACCCTTAGGCTTAGGGTTAAGGAGCTAAAACCACTACAACTAAGACTGTGATACTATATCGTCACTGGAAAAGCAAAAAGGCTTAAGCGACACTTTAGTAAAAAAAAATTCTTAAATATGCAGTTTTGATCAGTTTTTTTTCTTCGATTGATTCTGAAGACTTTTATGACCTTTCATCCAAACAAAATATATTTTTCATTTGGGAGAAGGTTTGACTCAAGCGACACAAGTTTGAGACTTTTTTAGCTTTTTGTCGCTTCAGGTAACTCAGTGAGAGAGAGTTATCTGAGTTACGTTTTTTTTTAAAAATCCAACCAGGTACTGAAGAATTTTATTGTAAAACAAAAAAAAACTTTTGAGTGCTTTGGTGTAAATTTCCCAAAATGGTGCTTCAGCCCGAACGTGGTTCACACGACGTCTATCACCTCCTCATAAACTCCTTGCTTTATGCATTTTATTACCTTTGTAATCGCCTATTATTCGATTGTTTGACACGATACGACTCCATTTGACCTACTCGACAAAACGTGTCTGCCAAGTTCTAAAATACTTCCATAAATAATAATTATTAAAATAGAAATTAACATTTTAGCATTAATGCTTTATTTATTATTAAATATTTAAATAATCTAAAACACAAATCGACCCCTCCTACGTAAACTATCTACGTATATTCCGATTGTTTAGGAGAAGATTTTTAAACTTCTTTTGACCACTTTAATTCCAATTTTTTACCGATAAATCCAAATATATTCAAATATAATATATGAAATTAAAATATTTGCTTAGAGTTTGGATTTAATCAGAATATTTGAATTTACAGTGATCAATAGAAACGCTCTCCTCTAAAATCTGGATTTTGCAGATAAGATAGTTTACGTAGGAGGGTCGAAATATGAAACAGAAAAAGCCAGAAATTTAAAAAAAAATAATGGTCATGACATGACCATACGAGTATTTCTGTTTTAGATTATTGATATTATTTAAATAAATAAAATTATTGATAATTTATTAATTAAAGTTGAAATCGAGCTACCTATCGAGGGGTTTACATTCGATCAAATTTGTAAGCCATTTAATAAAAAGCCTTTAATTAACGCCTTGTCCCATCGGTAAAAGATTAAAGTTTTCGTTGCTGAAATACGACACACCACACCTCGACGTTCGGCCTGTTCCGTTACCTGTCAGCTTAATCCGTGTATTACCTGTAATTATCGCGGTTTCGCATTTCATTCTCACTCCGAGGTAATAAGCTTTATCGTTTATCCATCGAAAGCATTTCCTGTCGACTGGAATGATGAAATAAAAGTTGAAAGAAAAAATAATTTAAATGTACATATTATGATTTTTACGCTGTGATAAATGGGCTTTTAAAATCATCACAAGTTAAAACCTTTTCCTTTAACCTCGACAGAGTTTTAAAACAAAACTACGTTAATTGTTTTTTATGCTTATACGAAAACCGTGACTGCTTTCATTTTTCACTTTTTTTTATTTTTAAAACGCTCTCTAATAACTTATGAAACATTCTAAACAAAACAACGTAAATATAAAACCTCAGTGTAATTGTTGTCGAACATATCAAATGGAGTTGACACATATTATTTGAACTTATGAAGCAAATTAGCAGATGCATTTATACATAAAATAGGTTTGGAAATAAGTCAGGTTAATTTAGAGAGTTGATGTGTTACGCATCAGTCAAAGTGACATGCCAAGAAAGAGATTAGTTTTTTGCATTTCTAACATAGAATAATCCCTGCTTAAATATACTATAGAAAGGTACTTTATTAGGTAGAAATTTGAAAAGCTTATTTTAAAAATATATTTTTAATTAACATCATGTCCGAATTTTAAAACTTAGCACTCCGTCGTGTGTACGTACGTACTCGCAAAGGAAGTAAATTTTATTGCATGATACTGAAAAAAACATTTGGGTATATTCTCAACGGCAACGCTGAATCTATAGAAAACACTGAATTTATCTTTTTTTTTATAATCAAAAATGTAATATTCATTAAAAATTCGTAATCATTATTCTAGAAAGTTGCTTTTATTGATATCACGTTCTAAGTAAATATTTATTAATATTACTTTATCCTTTTACTTGAGATAAATTGTTATACTCACCTTTTATTTAACGCCTACTCCTAGCTCTCTTCATAACCGCAGAAATACTTAAAATAAAAAATAAAATAACCTAATACCTTTACACTCAAATTCACTTGATCCTCATTTGGTAATTGCCAAATATAAAAGTCGTTTAAGAGTTAAAGCTCAATTGTTATAATTTCAAAACTGCATTACTTGTACTCGAAAGAGAAACATTATTTTTGCAAATCTAAAAATAATTGTTGATATTGTGTTTTATTTTTTAGGATTTCACTACATGTATAATTTTCTACAAATATTATAATTTGAATATACATGTATTTTTTAAATATGACGAAAAATGTGAGAGATTTAGATTCATGACAACTCTTTAAAAAATAGACTACATATTTTGTATTAATGTGTTAACTTGGCAACTTTGTTATTGAATGCGCAGATATAACGACCAACAAGCTGGTCGTTATCGCGAAACGAATAAATCAAAATTCGTTGGCTTCCGGTTTGTAACGGGAACGGAAACGCCTTGCCACTTCCGTTACCCCCCATCCCCACAGGATCCAACCCTTGCAGTTTCTCCATAACCCGCTGTAATTTATCGCAACCGAGCCTTTGAAAATTCAATAAATAATTTTAAATCGGCGTTGAAAATTATTGTTTCAGTCGTTCATTTTAATGTTTATGTTTTCTTATGAATATATTTATGTTATTTAGTGATGTTTCTCATTTATTCTTATTTTTTGTTTATTTTATTTAAATACCGCACAAATACAGTGTTCCAACTACCCAGAACCAGTCAGACTCTAGGGGTATATTGTGAGACTTAAGGAGAATGGAGATGAGGTAGAGGGCGGTTGGAAAGTACCTTGCTATTTAGATCTAGCAACAGACCCTTGAGCAAGCTCTTGCCACTGAGAGCTTTGTTGCAATCTCTCTTTCTTATAATGTTCTAATAAAATTTCTTGTAAGATATAAGGGTCTCATCTTTACTGAGCTCTCATCACATTTCGTACAGATTTTTCTCACATCCTTTTTTAAATGGTCATCAGAGTAAATTTATTTATTTGGCATTTTATACACCTAGGCATACCGCTGACAGCCTGCATGCATCGTTATGTCCGATGGATAAAAACTAAACATAACTAAATGGCTAGGTTATGCAATTAAAGTTGATCCAAACAACACTCACTTAGGATTGTGTGTATTGGTGCATAATATCTATAAACTTCCGACAGTGAAATTGAAAAACATCTATTTTTTCTTTCTTACACCTATTGATTGATATAAGCGAAATGAAGACAGTAATCTGATGCTTTCTTCAAATTAGAATATTCGAAAAGATATTTAAAAAATAACCTTTTTTAAATTTGTCGGAAATATTATTTAAGTCGAACATGCATGTAAGCAATGTATCTGTGTGATTAATATTTTCCTATCAACTTAAGCTTTAATTACTTTAACAGCCGCACTTATTTTTATTACCTACAACAAAATCGGTATTATTGTACTGGGTTATGATTTTTTAATTTTTTTCACTGTTATTGATTTTTTGTCATTTTTTTCCAATGCAGCGATAGTTAGAATTATCGCTTTTGCTTTTCCAATGCCAGGAAGCTTCCTGTGTATCATTTTTGGGCGGAAAATGAGACCCCGCGATGAAATGAATTATTGTTTTTTATTAGTACAAAATCGTAAAAATTCTTTATTTAAACATACTTGGGATCATTTTATTGTATTTACATATTATCTTATTGTGACAAAGGTGTAATACGATATTCTGGAATATATTTACCCTAAAATGTAGTTATTAGCTACCTACCAACATAATAAATAATACATAAACGAACAAAAATACATTTTAATTTTTATAATTTATAATCTCCAATAGATAAAAATGTTGTGAAAATTTATTTTTTTTAGTTTTATGTGTTTTAAGCCCTGAAGTAATGAAACTATCAAGGCAGAAAAACATTACTTTCTATTAAAAAAAAAAATAACAATGCATATTTTAAAACAGTATAAAACAAAGTAATTCATGAATCGATAAATACAACTTTTTGAACAAAGTTATATAAATGTTATTAGGAAGAAAAGCTAGCTGTCGTGCTTAGGTCGAATTCGGTAAATCAATTTTCAAAAATACATTTTAATTTTTATAATTTATAATCTCCAATAGATAAAAATGTTGTGAAAATTTATTTTTTTTTAACATATTTTTTTAAGCCCTGAAGTAATGAAACTATCAGGCAGAAAAACATTACTTTCTATTAAAAAAAAATAACAATGCATATTTTAAAACAGTATAAAACAAAGTAATTCATGAATCAATAAATACAACTTTTTTAACAAAGTTATATAAATGTTATTAGGAAGAAAAGCTAGCTGTCGGTGCTTAGGTCGAATTCGGTAAATCAATTTTCGACCATAATTTCACTCGTTCTTCCCATGGGAAAGGTACCATCGTCAACTCATTGTTTATTTCCAGAACATTATTTTTATCCTTAGTGATTGGAGCCCATTTTATGAGCTCAGTACTGGATTGTTCGGGGGTTGGATTCCTAATGGAAAAAATAGTAATTGTTTAAATATTGAAGACAAAGATGAAGATTATGAAAATGGACAAGTTTGTGTGTATAAATTTTGTTCCGTATCTAGGAAGTAATTCTGTGAGATACGGACAGACTGATAAGGACAATGAAGAATGGGTGAATGCAAGAAACTCTGTTAACGGAGGACTAAATATTTATGTCACTTATAAAATTATGTCAAAAGACGCGAAGCTAGCAGTCCACAACGGTGTGCTAATACTAACCTTAAGGTATGCAGTGAGACATAGAGCTGACAGAGGAGGAATGAAAGTAGACTTGATGCTGTAGAAATGAGATTCCTGAGGCGTATGTGCGAAAAAAACCAGGTATGACCGTGTTAAAAATTTGTAAAATCGAAAATAATGCAACGCTTATTTAAGTGTAATGAATAAGATTAAAAAAGAGACGCATGCATTTTTTGACATGTGGAGCGGATGAACGAAGAAAGGAGAAAGACGGCGTGTGAATTTGAATTAAAGAAAGAGTGTGTGCCAGGACAAAGTTGTATGGCGATTCATAATTTTTGCTTATCCCTGCGGCAAAATGGTCTGATGTTTAGTTAATTAGTTAGCTGAAGATTAATTACAGTTTTCACAATTTTGCATGACAATCTTCACAAAAAATAGAAACAAACAAAAAAATACAAATATATTGACGTACCCAAACTTTGCGAAATTTGTCCACATCTCAACCAACTGTCGTCGAATTTTGAGATCGTTTATTGTTGCTTCGCTCTCATTTATTGTTCCTAGTTTACTAAGATACAATAACTCTGATCCATGACGCGCTCCTTTCCCTAAATTCTTAAACTTGGCCAGGTTAAATTCAAAACTCCCTTTGTATGCAAATACATAGCTGTAAGCACAAATGCCGTGCTGAAGGTAATAATGAAGGGACTTTTCGATTCCAGCTATGAAAAGCATATCGGAGAGATAGTTATCAACTTTTTCATTCTCTGATAGATTGGTAGAATTGTAAATGGTTGCCAATTCACTATTCATTTTTGGTTTATCGCCTATTCCGATGCTAAATGATGTCATATAATCTGCGTATTTTCCAGATTTAATACTTTGCAAATGTGTCCCGTAATATAATTTGAAGAGAGAACCTTCATTGCTGCAAAAGCCATTTATTATTGGAACTTTGTGGAATTTTCCATGTTTTAGGACTTCGAGTGGTTCAGCCGTTAAAAATGCATCGACATTTGCAAAAGTTTTCTCAATTACCGGAGCAAATCCAAACAATTCTCCGGCTTTAATTGCAGCTTCGTCGATAATTTTATTAACCGGTCTGATGAGCTCATTAACATCAAAGCTTTGCAAATGTTGAATCAACTCGACGTTATCGTTGATTGTTATGCCGAGGACGGTTTTCAATTTTTGGACCAGCAGAGATGGCTTTCTGTTCCGCGCCCAAGGGTTTAATGTCGATCCAGATTCAAGAATCGCTTTGTGGAATAAGCCTTTAGACAGCGGAGAAAGCATTTGGTATTCGATGGAAGCGGCGCCGGCGCTGCATCCAAATATGGTGATGTTATTTGGATTCCCATCGAAGGATTTGATATTCTTTTTAATCCAAGTCATAGCGAGAGTCTGGTCTTTCAAACCAGCATTTCCTGGGACTTCGGGAACATCGAGACATAAAAATCCAAGAACGCCAAGCCGATAATTCATGGTGACCACAATTGTATCCTTTTCCAGTAAAAGGTCCGCACTAAATTCCTCTGAATTTCCGCTTCCAATTCTGAATCCTCCGCCATGGATGTAAACCATCACTGGAAGTTTCTTACCAAAAGGATTTTTTGTCAAGCTGGGTGTATACACGTTTAAAAACAAGCAATCTTCGGCTCCAACTATCTCTGTAGGGTTAATCGTGCTCAATTGGGCACATTGGGTTCCCTCTTCCAGAGCCAACTTTTTTCCAGGCCATGGTTTTACTGGAACAGGGTCCTAAAAATTTGTAAAAACAAATGTTACGAAATTTTTCACTTTATCTTGTTATTCGATTTTTATCGAAAAATTATATTGGCAAATAGAACTGCACATTATCAATAGCTTAGTTTTTTATCAGACTGATTTTTATCTTTTTGTCTATTAAAAACGTTAGTGATGGACTTTTGGATTACAAAATTAATTTTGTTTTATCAAAAATTTATCGAAAATTGATCAAAATTTGTCAAATCAAAAATGTATTGTAATCATTTATGTTAATGTTAAATACGATAAATGATAAAACATTCATACACGTTACTTAATCGTTTTTGTGTTGAATTTGTAGAACTCCATTTAAGTTCTGTTGCTTTAAGTTATTACTTTTAGTGACTTGTTATTACGTTTAGTTGTTTACCAAAACTAGCAGAACGTAACGCACAGCAATCTTCCTTGCTTAGTGTTTTTTATCCAGTAAAGACCTTTTCCCTAAGAACTCTACTAATGTAAACTTAAATTCAGCCAATTAAATACAACCATCAGATGGTGATAGTATTAAGGCCTAATGAGCCGTAGTACTAGTTAGGTAGACATTATGAGGGGTATTTGTATAAGCCCCAGCTAGTTAGCATAGGATTACGAAAAAATCCATTCAAACAAAAACAAAAAAATCACGTGCAAGTAATCAAAAAATGGCGCTAAACGTCTCTTTTAAGCATTCTAATCAAGCAATACTACACGTGATTTACCTATAATTTCTATATTAGTAGTTTAGAAAATGTCTAAGGTTTCCGGTGAAAACAAATTTTGAATGTGATTTTCCAAATCATTTGAAAAAATTACAAGAATGTCTGTATCAGACGCAATTTGAAAAGCAGCGATGATATTTCAAATGTTCTACCTAAAACTCCAGTATGCATTTAGAATTTAAAGATTAAAGTCTCAAAATTGTATTTACTGGAAACTTTTTGGACAAATTTCGTGTTGTTTACCCACAAAAATAATGACTCATAAGGCATTTTGAATAAACGTAAAAAATCCCCATTTAAAGATAAAACTGTACAAACTACAAAAAAATCACTAACTTTAAAAAAGTGTTGAAACAATGACTAAGTAGTAATGTATTAAAAACACGCATCTACCTCGTAATTGTAATTCAAAATATTAATTGTAAGCTACGAACAGTGCTACCAATCTAAACAGAATCAGGGAATTATTTCAAATAAAATATTATAGAAAAGTATTATTAGTCTACATAAAAAACTTTTAAAAATCTAAACTAACTAACCATCACGCCGTTTGTTCGTAAGGGTAGGCAGAGAGGACAAACCGCCATACAACTCTGTCTTGGCATACACTCCTTGTTTCATTGACATTCATACTCTTCTGTTATTCTCATTTTTAAATGGCCCGATTCAAGTATCTGATTTACTTGATCGTGCCATGTATTTCTCGAGCGTCTCCGACTTTTTCTTCCATTCTCTTTCGCATCATATATTATTTTCACACTCCTTTCTTCATTCATTTGCTCTACACACCCAAATCTTCTTAGCGTCTCTTTCTTGATCATATTCATTAAGCTCACATCAGCCTTGCATTCTTTCCGGATATCCACATTTTTAACACGATCATACATAGTTTTACCGCACATACACCCCAGGGATCTTATTTCCATAGCATTCGGCTTACTTTCAACCTTCATCGGCCGAAAATTCTGATATCACAAATAAGCGGTGTATAGCTTACCTTGAATCTTAGGTGTCCAGTTGGAGGCTCAGCGTATGGAATACCTTTAAAAAAGTAATATTTCTTTCCATTTTCAGTGGTTACCTCACCTCCCTGTAATTCCCCTTGTTCCACTTTGATGATTGGGTTTGTCATAATTCAACCGTCAAAACTTAAATAAACCAGAGTAAGATTCTGACAAACACAACAGGTGTTTGGGTAACTCTCTGGTACGCAACAAAAGTTAACCGCTAAACTTGTCTCGTGAACCGGTATCACTCAACTGATTGCCGAGACTCGAGTAATAATCAGCAACGCGAATATGTATCAACTTGAATGTACTCGTAGATAACGACCTCCGTGTTGAGTTCGACAATAACTTTCACAATGCAAATGTCGTAATGATATCGATCGAGACACTTTGCTTACATTATATCAACAAATGCTCAATAATCATCCAATTGAAAGATAGATTACACAAGATAAACATTGATTAGAGATCTGCATTTTTTTACGTGACGTTATGACAAAAATTGCATTCCCAGCTTGTTGCTACATTGAAATTCATAAATATGTTTTTCATTTATAAACTAACGGACAATTGTCCAATTACAAAAAAATATATAATTCGAAATGGGAAAAAAGAGCAACAGAAAAACAGCACATACATAATATTAATATGAATCAATGACCAAAATAAGACAAAATATAAATCAGAAAGAACATTCAAATCAAAGCCAAGGTCAAGTCAAAGTTTTGGTAGTCGTAAAGAATGACAAAATTCATTTAGACTGGTATCAACCTTTTTTTAAGAACATAGGTTGAATAAAAAAGTCTCGACAGGACAGACTGGACAGTGGAAAATGATACCCACAATTAGTAAATTGATGATTGAGGAACAGCAAATCATTGTTTCTGAGTTTACGGCAAGAAACGCTTAACTGGATGAGTTGCAACAAAAAAGGTGAGTCAATTATACAATTAATAATTTTGAAAATAATACAATATGGTTTATATTTTATATGATCTGAATAGCCAGATGCTTCCCAACCTTCCTGTTCCCCATATAATTTTCCTCACCACTACCTACAGCTTTCCATAGTCCCACTTGCTCCAGACGGTTGGGACTCTTGTGCGGTACTCACTTGAGAAAAAAAAAA